>CM069862.1:23457412-23809912 GCA_036172795.1 Pelodytes ibericus
AAAATGGCATATTGGGGGCAATATCTGGCATATTAAAATGGCATATTGGGGGCAATATCCTGGCATATTGGGGGCAATATGCTGGCATATTAAATGGCATATTGGGGGCAATATCTGGCATATTAAAATTGCATATTGGGGGCAATATCTGGCATATTAAAATGGCATATTGGGGGCAATATCCTGCATATTAAATGGCATATTGGGGGCAATATCCTGCATATTAAATGGCATATTGGGGGCAATATCCTGGCATATTAAAATGGCATATTTGGGGCAATATCCTGCATATTAAATGGCATATTGGGGGCAATATCCTGCATATTAAATGGCATATTGGGGGCAATATCTTGCATATTAAATGGCATATTGGGGGCAATATCCTGCATATTAAATGGCATATTGGGGGCAATATCCTGGCATTTTAAAATGGCATATTGGGCTTCAAAGTTCTTTATTTGAAATTTAAGTTTTTTTCCCTAAAATTTCCTTCTTAAAATGAGGTGCGTGGTATACGCCGGCGCGTGTTATACGCCGATAAATACGGTAATTTTTTATTGTATTCATATAGGTTCTTTATCTTGCTTGCACTTCTCTCATCTGTTACCTACGTTTATGCCAAGTGGGAACAGCAGTATTTACTCACATAACACTGAGTAGCAGTGTCAGGGCCTTTACCAGGGCAGGCAGAAGTTTCAGTGCAGGGAGAGTGGAGGTGTCTGGTTGCATGTTATTTATTGTGCAGAGTGAGAGCAATAAAGAAAGAGATAGGGATTGGAAGAAAGACGGAAGGAAAGACAAAAGGGAACTTTAGCAAGGAACCACAAAATAGAAAAAAGGTTTGAGAAGGAACTGCAGTATAAACAAAAAGCTATAGCAGGGAATGTAGACAAAACAGAAGTAGGGGTCGAAAGAGACACACAAGGGATGAGGCCTTAGGTAAAGGTAACTAAGCAGAAGCACACTAGAGGGTGATGTCTACAGAGGAATAACACCCAAGAGAGAGTGACTAAGCGGGAACACCCGAGAGAGGGTAACTTAGTAGGAACACCCGAGAGAGGGTGACTAAGCGGGAACACCCGATATAGAGTTACTAAGGAGGAACACCCGAGAGAGGGTGACTAAGGGGGAACACTAGAGAGCGGGTGACTAAGGGGGAACACCAGAGAGCGGGTGACTAAGGGGGAACACCCGAGAGAGGGTGACTTAGCGGGAACACTCGAGAGAGGGTTACTGAGGAGGAACACCCGAGAGAGGGTGACTAAGGGGGGACACCCTTGACAGGGTGAGGACTCAGAAGGGAAACTAAGTAGGAGGAACACCCTAGAGAGGGTGAGGACTGAGCATGAGTGACTTTAAGGGAGCAACTTAGCTGAAGAAATCTTGCTGTACCCAGAGGCTCTACAGCAGGCTGGTTAAGCCGCCCAGGTTCAATTTCCAAGTTCCTGGATGGGGTCATAATTCAAATGAGCTTTAAGCAGGGGATCAGGAACAGAAGCAGCAGCTCTCAGAAGTAAGGCATCCAACTTCAATGCAAAAGCCCTGCTTGCAAGAAACTGCAGCTATTTAACCTGGGTGTGAGCAAAAGGTAACAAGCCCACCTGACACCAAACAGAATAGAAGCAATACAAGCAAACACAGGTAGGGAGACCTCTAGAGGAGGCAGGAGGTATATAAGCACAACATTTAGGACTTTAAATATATGAGTCAGAAGGTCAGTGTAGAACCCTGACAAGCAGCTAAATGTGTCCTATGGAATGAACTGATTAGCACATCTTCTAGCACCTAGCATTTTAGTTTTTCATTCCAAAAGAGCACCAACACTGATGATTAGTGATGAGCGAACCCAAACCGCAATGTTTGGGTTCGTACCGAGGGTTTTTGGACCCCGGACCCGAACCTGGACATTCCACTGTATATCCGTGTTGGAGTTCGGGGTTCGGAGATTACATTGTATCTAATGCTATTGGCTTTCTATAAACCGAAATAGAGTCCCCATTCATAAGAAATTCTTATGAATGGGGACTCTAGTTCGGTTTATAGAAAGCCAATAGCATTACCTGTATTCCATAAGCTGAAAGTCTATAAACCGAACGACATTCGGTTTATAGACTTTCGGTTTATAGAATAGCAATAGCATTACATGTATTCTATAAAACGAAGGTCTATAAACCAAATGTCTTTCGGTTTATAGACTTTCGGTTTATGGAATACATGTAATGCTATTGCTATATAAACCGAAATAGAGTCCCCATTCATACGAATAGGTCAATTGACCTATTGGTATGAATGGGGACACTCACCCACATTTTACTTCATTTTGCAGCCCTCTAGCCCTTTCCAGGACTTTTTTAGAGGCATTTTAGTGGCCAAATGTTCGGGTCCCCATTGACTTCAATGGGGTTCGGGTTCGGGGTCAAGTTCAGGGTCAAGTTCGACCCCGAACCCGGACTTTTTTCCGAAGTTCGGCCGAAACCGCCGAACCAGAACATCCAGGTGTCCGCTCAACTCTACTGATGAAATGTCTGACATGAAAGTGTCAAATGTAGGGCAATACAATTTAGACTCTGCAAGATATATCCATTATCACACAGTGTCACCATAAATACATCATCATAATTCAACAGACCCACAAACACAACAACAGAAGTAAATACACAGACATCCATACACAAAACGGGCAAATATAATTTCATCTGCCATCCAGAAATGCACGATGCATGTGTCAGGTAGGGTGTTTGCCTCTCTTCTGTTAGCCTATCTCTAATGGTTATCCACCTGGGGTGTGGGAGGGGGCAAGACCAAGAGACTAAGGGGCACTGATTTTTATTCACACTACATCCACTCTATATACCTTCCTAAGACACAGAATGGAGAGTATCCACAGCAGAAGTACAGGTTTGACATCAAAACCCTACTTTTTTGCTCACTGATGTCACCCTTGGTACACTGTGCTTCAATACACTTCGCCTTAGGAGTTTGCTTGGGAAGACATTGGCTCATCAGTGAAGTGTCCTGTCTGAAGCCATTATCACCTACAAGAACAAAAAAACAAAAACAAAAAGGAGAGCTGTCACACTCTTGTCTCTTGTACACTACAAACAAGTGTATAAGGCAAAGTATATCAGTTTTGAAGGCATATGTACCAAGCTCAAGACTTGTGATGTCCACTAAAATGATAGACTGTCTACAGCTCAGAAACTCTATGGTATGAACAGGTCAGAGTGAAGCCACATGAATATGGTCGGCTGATTTCAGGCTACCTACAGTACATAACAGTACAGCTCTACACTAGTAGACGTTCACCAATGGAAACCAATGGCATGATCCTATTTGCTTATATATTGTTACAATGTTGCCCCAGGACTTATTTACATTCCTACCATACTGACGAATTGTATATCTACAGTAGAAACAGTGTAGCTGTATTACAAATAGTAGGGATCATCAGCTGCCATGCTGCCATGTGTAGCAGGTAGCATTGTCTGGTCAGCGACTGCCTCTCTACTGCAGAGAGACCCTTGTTTTTGCATGGGGTCCCTCTGCTTATTCCAAAATGAGGTTCTCTCCCTGCTCTAGCAGGGACCCCCCACACAATTCAGACCCCGATCAGACTAGCAGGGTGAACTGCCGCTCTAGTCTCAAGACTGCCCGTTTCTATTAAGATACACATCGAGTTTACATATCAGAAGCACAACATGTTACTTATGGGTGGTTCTTATGTATAAAACCATACCTAGTAACCCACATTATTTCTAAACTATTAATTTTATGATCTATTAAAAGAAACAAATGCCATTATCTATGAACATGTTGAAAGAAAAGCCACTCCACAAATGTGTTAATCCCTGTAGTTATTAAATGACATGTTACACTATTTGTGGTAGCCTTCGTATTACTACATTGTACATCTGATATGTTATCAGATAATAAAAATAGCAACTAAACTATTTTCAAGGATAGCAATACATCAAAGCATAAGAGTAATTGGCAAGTCCCCATGCCCAAACCAGTTTTTGAATTATAATTACATATGGGTGTAGCCAATAAAAAAAACAAAAAACAGGACGCAGGATGCATAGAATTTTCAATGAGTGGACAGAGCTGGGCAGGACGAGTATGAGACCACGCCCCCAATTGCCCTAACACACCCCTTTGGTTAATTCTGACTTGATCTAGTTAATGTCTCCTCTGCTGATCCCCTGTAAAAAACGAAGCTCTCTCTCTCTGCATTAGAGAGACCCTCAGATCTGACAGATCCCAACCAGACGAGCGGGTCAAGCTTCTGCTTTGACTGGCTGTCCACTTGTTGGCAATGTTAGCAGAGGAAACCTGCTAATCCCATGTTAAAACAAGGCATCACCGACGGGATGCCTGCTTCCCATGGAAACATGGCAGCTGATGATCAGAGTATAAACTTACAACTAATTTTGCACTTCTATATTAGTTAAGCTATCCGCTAATCTTAACATCCAGATGATGTTGGGTGAAAGTAACATTCCCAGGACATACTTGAAAACCCCAGACTATTTCAATGTATTTTGTCCTAGGTTAATCACTTTGTTATTATCATCAAGGGATAATAATAATAATAATAATAATAATAATAAAACTGATGGACGTCTTAAACCTGTTTAAGTGAAATACAGAAAAATGATTTAATATATGTAATGATATTGTCATGAGAAAGCACCAGATATCCAACAGCTATTTGGTTTGGACAAGTAAAGGGTTTGTATTAGCTCCAGGTCAGACAGGCAAGGTAGCCAGATAGGAATAAAATATTACATTCGAGAATGTCATGTTTCAAAAAGCAATAGGACAAGCCAGCAAGACAGCCTGCAAATCTCTCTTATGGGATCCATGTAAGACGGAGTGGGAAGTGGATATAATCCTTCAATCACACAGCGGGGCGCTCATTCAGTTTGATATATGGCCCGGTCTCAGTGCATTGTGGGTGAGCTGTAGTGCTTACCATAACAATAATATCTAGGGGGAATACTAATAATGAACAAAAAACAATAATTTACCACTACCAATTCCTAAGAGCTGGTTAGAACTCATTCAACATTCCTTCAATAAATTTATATGGGCACAAAAACGCCCAAGAATATCACAACAAACACTAGCAAAGAAAAAGGAATCGGGGGGTATAGGGTTTCCAATAATACAGGACTATGCACAAGCGGTCACGTTAGCACAAGTATTAGTCACATTAAATCCTAGAGCGAAAAAGGAGTCCTGGTATAACTTAGAAATGGAGAAAAATAAATTGTATGGAGACCTATCTACTTATTTCTGGTCAATGGATTCACAAAAAATAGAGATGGGGAATATAACACTAACTCACTTAGTAAATAACTGGAAGAAAATTAACCCCTTAAGGACAGAGCCTTTGAAACATTTTTGTCCTTTCTGGACAATGGCTATTTTAACATTTCTGTGCTGTTTGTGTTTAGCAGTAATTTTCTTCTTTGTCATTTGCTGTACCCACACATATTATATATTGTTTTTATCGGGACAAAAAGGGCTTTCTATGGATGCCATATTTTTGATCATATCTTATCATATTATTAAAAAAAAATAATAAAATATGGTAAAAAAAAAAAAAATACACAAATGTCTTTGTTTTTATTTGAAACAACTTCTCCTCATCGACAATAGCGAACGAAAAAACATGCTAAATAGATTCTACTATTTCTCCTGAGTACAGGGATACCACCCATGCATAGGTTTGTTGGGTTGTTTGGGGGCTAAAATGCCAAATTTGTGAGGTGCAGTTTTTTGTTTTCCAACTTGAAATTTTTACACTTTTTTTTAAAAGTAGACACCCTAGGCTCAAATGGTGGTATTTTAACACTTTCCATGCACTAATTCTACCACCAGCCTTTGTCAAAGTTTGTGGTAGTAATTTTTTTGTGTTTTTTTTTCACAAACCTTGTACTTCAGACATGAATTTACAGATGTTGGTATGTGTCACTGCCAAATAACACCCCAATAAGTGTTCAGCAACATCTCTTGAGTACAGGGATACCCCCCATGCATAGGTTTGTTGGATTGTTTGGGGGGTAAAAGGCCAAATTTGGGAGGTGAAGTTTTTGGTTTTCCAATTTGAAATTTTGACATGCAGACAGCCTGCACCCATGTCCCATTTGGGACATATTTGAAACCAGCCAGTGTATTTTACCACATCAACCCATATATTTTTTTAAAGTAGACACCCTAGGCTATCTCAAATGATGGTATTTTTACACTTTCCATGCACTAATTCTACCACCAGCCTTTGTCAAAGTTTGTGGTAGTAATTTTTTTGTGTTTTTTTTTCACAAACCTTGTACTTCAGACATGAATTTACAGATTTTGGTATGTGTCACTGCCAAATAACACCCCAATAAGTGTTCAGCAACATCTCTTGAGTACAGGGATACCACCCATGCATAGGTTTGTTGGGTTGTTTGGGGGCTAAAAGGGCCACATTGTGAAGGTGCGCATTTTCAACTTGGAATATTGACGTGTAGCCAGCCTGAGCCCATCTTTCATTTGGGACTTTTTTTTAAAGTAGGACAGTGTATTTTACCCCAAAAAGTATATATTTTGTAAAAGTAGACACCCTAGGCTATTTTAAATGGTGTTATTTTAACACTTTCCATGCACCAATTCTACCACCAGCCTTTGTCAAAGTTTGTGGTAGTCATTTTATTGTGTATTTTTTCCCACATACATTGTACTTTAGACACAAATTCACATATTTCGGTATGTGTCACTGACAAACAATACCACAATATATGTTCAGCAACATCTCCCGAGCACAGGGATACCACCCATGCATAGCTTTGTCAGCTTTGTTGGGTGTTGAAAGGCTACATTTGAGAGGTGCGCTTTTTGATTTTCAAACTTGGAATTTGAACATGTAGAGCAAGGAAGGGGTTAATAGCTCTTATAAGAGCCTTTGTAGTACTGTACAAAAAAATTAACCCCTAAAAATGCACAGACAAGAAAAAAATTTCTGCTGTGCAGTGATCAGTGGCAGGGAAGGGGTTAATACACTACACTATACAAAGGGTATGGCTTTTATAAAAGCCCTTGGGACTCACAATTTTTTTAACATTTTATTGAATTTATTACATTTAAAAAATTATGTTATACAGATCTGTCTCTTTCCCTCACTAAAACTCAAGTGAGGAGAGGGAGGCAGATCCATATGGGTCAGAACAATATTTACCAATATTGATCGAACCAGACGAATGGTGATGCTCATCTGAGAAATCACCAAACCACCTTTGCCACTGATCGGCTGTTACTGATCGCTATACACGTGTTCAGACAGCTTCAAAAGGAATACACGTATTCCCCTAGTGGGTATAATTAACCCCTAGCGAGTCTGACAAAAAAAATGCTGATAGCAAAAAAAAAATCCTTCTGCGACTAGATTGCTCCATATGCGCTGCTTAGGCAGTGACCATATGCACTGCTTAGGCAGTGACCATATGTGCTGCTTAGGAAGTGATATACGGCAAGGAAGGGGTTAATAGCTCTTATTTAAAAAAAAAATTACGTTAAACGTAGTCCCCTAGCGGGTATAATTAACACGTGACGGGTGTAATAAAAAAGTTTTAAAAAAATTAAAAATGCTTCTGCAGCAAGATTGCTGCATTTGCGTCAGATCTCTGCTTAGGCAGTGATCTACAGCAAGAAAGGGGTTAATTTCTCTTAAAAGAGCTTTTTTTTATACTGTAATGAATTACAGTAAAAAAAATTAACCCCTAAAAAATGCACAGACAGCAAAAAATGTGCTGCTGTGTATGATCACTGCGTACACAGCGATCAATGGCAGGGAAGGGGTTAAATGGCTTTTATAAAAGCCCTTGGTGTTTAAAATTTTATTAAATATTTGTTTTATTATTTTATTTTATTTTTTTACTTTATCTGATCTGTCTCTCTCCCTTACTATAACTAGTAAGGTGAGGGAGGCAGATCAATACTTGTCAAAGGCAATATTTGCTAATATTGCCTTTGACAGTATGATAAGTGCTCATCAGAGCACTTACCATACATGCCTGCACACAGATCACATAGATCTGTTGTGCCGGCATCGATTGGCTCCCCCTAGAGCATCGGAAGTGAAATACTTTCACTTCCGATGCTCTTGCCATTAGAAGGGAAGCGCTGCCTGTATAGGCAGCGTTCCCTTCTACTGAGCCGATGGGGTCGCTCAGGAGAGCGACCACCATCGGCTCTGGGGAGTAGAACGGTGTTGTTAAGTGCATCGCTGGCGAGGCACTTTAACAACACCGGAGATGCTTAGAAAGCGAACGATCGTTCGCTTTCTAAGCACATGTGTGCAGCCGGCGCAGCCATTTTTAAATGGCTGCTACGATCACTCCGTGGAGTGATCGTAGCGCGCCCCTGCACATTTGGGGGGTGTTGCACAATGCCTCTACCTAGAGGCATTGTAGCAACACCGTTAGAGTAAAGAAAGCGACCGCTGGTCGCTTTCTTTACTCAGTTTAGTGCATGACGTGCCAGGCACGTCAGCTGTCGGCAAGTCCTCGATTTGCCGTGACGTGCCTGGCACGTCATCTGTCGTTAAGGGGTTAAAAAAAGAATAGGCTATACGGATAAAATCCCACTGCACTTAACCTTAGCGACTGCCGAGAACCTAAACCCAAATCTAGATCTAAAGGAGTGGAAAATAAGAGGAATTTATGAAATAAACGATATTATGGAAAAGGGAAAGATTAAAATGTTTAAATCCCTCCAGAATGAATTCAAACTACCAGAAAAAGAATGTTATAATTATCTAAGAATGAGAAGTTTCCTCCTAAAAACAATAATTAAACGACCAATAACCAAGGCACAAAAAATGTTTCATGAAATACTAGAAAAAAAAGATTACAAAAACTTGATTACGAGATCCATGAACTTAATAAAAGAACTAGAAAGAGCATATGTCCCGAAAGCAGTAAAAAAATGGGAAAAAGAATTAAATATACAAATAAATATAAATGAATGGAATGGGACATTGAACAACATGTATAAACTCATCCATTGTTTAAACTTAAATGAACTCCAACTTAAACTAATGTATAGGTGGTACTTAGTCCCTACAACTTTAGCAAAAAGTTCCAAGGTAAACATCCCAAACTGCTGGAGATGTGGAAACCCTAAAGGTGATTATGCACATATATGGTGGAACTGCCCAATAATTAATGGATTCTGGAGGGACATATCACAAAAGATAACACACCGGTTAGGTAACGAATGGAATCTCACACCAGAAAAGGCTTTGCTACACCTAAACCTCCCCAAGAAATCAGGGAATGAATTACAATTTGTTGTGCACTTAATGACGACAATCAAATTAGAAATAGCAAGAAATTGGAGATCAGCGGATCCAGTCATATGGCAAAAAGTAAAAGCAAATTTGATTCAACAATGCCTTATGGAGAGGGGTATTGTGACACAATTTAACTGGAACCATAGAAAATATAAACAATGGGATAATTGGGTTAACACACTTATGGAGGGTGGATGGGATTAGATAACGTAATTAACGGGAAAACAGGGGAAAAGTGGAAGGAGATATTCTGATCTGTGGAGTCTACACCCGCACCGTCCACCCGTACCGCGTCCCCCCCCTCCCCCCCCCTCCCTCCCCGCTTTACGGGATCCATGAGAGTCTGTCTGTCCCCCTGTGAGAACCAGGGAAGTATGATCAGAGAGGAGGGAGAAACAGGGAAAAGGAAGGAGGGCCTCACAGGTGTCTTGTCGTGTTTGGTATGTTTGTCTAGTCTTGTCAAAGTAAAATGTTTCCGCAGTGAGGGTTCCTGGGTCCATGCCCTAGTTACCCAGAACCTTCACCCGGTATATATATGTACAAGAGCCAAAAATTCAAATATGGAAGTAACAAAAAACCTATTAAAAGAAACCTGATGTATAAGACACAATGATGTTGACTTAATTAACAAAATACAGGAAATGTATACAAAGGTAAAAACTGAGTGTCAAAAAAAAAAGAAAGAAAGAAAAAAAAAGGAAAAAAAAAATATCTAGGGGGAATACTAATAATGAACAAAAAACAATAATTTACTGTAATACAAACACTGATTAAAATAATTAAAAGTCACCAGTATTAAGAGAGGACATTAGCAACTTACCATAGTATAAACTCAAGGTAAAATGTTACAGCATTATCATTATTTAATGTCAGGAATCATCAGGGTATTTTTTTTACAGGAGTATGATTATTATGTATACAACATGCAAAAAATAAAGCTATACAATTAAACAAGTATTCCAGTAAACACTAGTGCAGGGCTTGACAAATTTAATTTAGTTTTAGGAGCCAGCACAAATATCTAGGTGCCAGACAACGGCACATTCATGCAAACATACATACACACAAATAGAGAGACAGGCAGACACAGGCACATCAGTCACATAAATACATACACACACACAGAGACAGTCACATACATACACACACAGACACAGAGACAGTCACATACATACATACATACACATGGAGACAGAGAGACAGTCACATACATACACCCACACACACACACACACACACACACAGAGTGACAGTCACATACATACACACACACACAAAGAGACCGTCACATACATACATACATACACACGCACACACAGAGAGACAGTTACATACATACACACAGAGTGACAGTCACATACACCCACAGTCACATACATACACACACACAGTCACATACATACACAAACCAGCAGTTTGTTTTTTTAAAGAAAAAAGGACGGTCATTCTATCACTATCTCCCCCCTCCCTGCTGCTTTACCTCATTGCACGGTAGGGGGGATATTTCCTCCAGCCAGGTCCATGGGACTGTCTTCACACTGCTGGTGAGCGGTGGGATGTAACGTGACACCCGCCGCTCTGACACTACTGTGCGAGGGGGTGAAGCACACTCTGATCCCCTCCTTGTGCTCCAATAAAAAATACAAATATCTCTAAAAAAAATTTATCACAGGGTGAGCGGCCGCATGCGCATATGATATGGTCGTTTATCTCATAAACATATTTAGTTCATGGAATCTGTTTGTCAGACAGACAAGCCTTTACTAATGCTCCTATTGGTCCATGACAGTCCAATGAGGGAGCACCTATACAGACGATGGCCACGAGGAGATACTGGTGAAAAGTTTCTAGTATTTTCCTTTACTATTATCAGGGATCTCTGCTAAACAGAACATGTAATCCCTTTCATGTTCTACATTGTTTCTGCTGTATTTATAGAAGATATAGATTTACATACCTCCCGATATTGTATTTTATGACCTCTTTTTAGCTCCTGTTTTTTTTTTATACATGGGACAAACCAGAGCAGCCCAGAACTACGGGACCAGCGCATATAAAGCACTTTTTTTTTGTTGGGAGTTAGCATTATACATTGGCTTTCCATGGAAAATTTTGAATTTGCATATTAATGCACAAGTGATGTCATAAACAGGAGGACCTACAGACACATTTAATACACACTTTTGGCATTAGTTTGTTGTCTTGTGCATGGGATGCAAGTGGGTGGAGTTAAAAAAGGCCGGGGTTATGTGACGCCGGGGTTATGTGACGGGATCATGCAACTTTGCAGGAATCTGCGCGACTGAACTCCGGCCTCCCCGGTACAGGTACCGGATGCCTGGTGCTTCAATAAAAGGGAGATAGCACAGACATATTTAAAGGACATTAAACAAGGACAAAGTGCCTATCATTTTGCATGCTATGCATTCACACTGTAAATGTACATTGTTTAAGTGTAGGGTTGCCATTTTTTCTTCAAAACAAAAATACCTGCCATCCCATAGTCTCCTTAGACATAACATTACCCTTTAGACATTTTACCGGCCTTCCAGGCACATACTAGCTGGCTGGCAGGCTAACCTACTTAGGTGACATGGTCGCCTTTATTCCCTTTTTTCGTGTGTATATTTTCCTACAACTCCAGATCCATAGACTTTAACTCCCATTACACGCTGCCAATGATTTTTAGCTATATCTGAGACTAATAGTACTTCACCACTCCATAGTTACAGGATTTTAATAAAGTCTAATGCATTTTGCATGCCTTCACTCTTAATAAATGCAAATAAGATGTATCCTTTATGCAAAATGTTATAGCAGTGTATGTGTCAAAACTAATTCCAAAAACCAGATGATTAAAATGCATTTCGTTTATTAAGATCTCCAATTATCTGACAGATCGGCCTTTTTTTTTATTTGATGGCGAACGTGGCATTAAGCATGCTCTAATTTTTATTTGCTCAAATATGCATAATTGTGCAGGTGAATAGTAGGTAATAAGCATTGCTCCACCCACTGGCGACAAATCAAAATTCCGAGTGGGCAGCTGTACATTAGCAATTATACACATCCAGCACTTCATCCATTGAAAATAACTGAGCCCGCATACGGTGTGTTTCCAAGCTTTCCCATAAAGATGACTGAGAATATCCAAAACATGTGCCCATAATACTGACATCACACACTTTTTTTCATTCCCTTGTAGAAGTCCTCTGAATGGTTCCCAAGAGATGCTAGAAATTTCACAAAAAGAATTGTTTTACAGGTACCTGTTGCAAAAACAACAACAAATATAACTAATAAATGCATCTTCTGAAATCAGCTTTAACAAGCATTTATTGATTCGTTTTCTTTAAGATGGAATAGTCCATTAATGACTCATATGTACAAGGTTTTCAGTTACTGAGGCACTAAACTCCCAACATGTTTTAATCAGGTAAAAACACATCTACCTGATTGAAACCCCGTTCAATGTCTTCAAACATCTTAACAAAAACCCACAAGCTGCCCTGACACGAGCTCTGCTACTGGGGCTATAATATGGAGGGTCCTATAAATACCAGCCTATCCCCAACTAGGCTAGCCAATCAACGTAATTCTTCCATGGGCCAAACTCTTATCACAAGACCCCTTTCCACTAAGCTGCGCTGTTACAACGGCTGCCTTCAAAGGGGCTGCTGGGACTGGTTAAGTGAAAATGTGAACAACCGTTAAAGAAACATTGAAACATAGAATGTGTCGGCAGATAAGAACCATTCGGTCCATCTAGTCTGCCCAATTTTTTTGAGTACTTTTATTAGTCCCCCGTTCCCGGTCTTATAGCTAGGATAGCCTTGTGTCTATCCCACGCATGCTTAAACTCCTTGACTGTGTTTATCTCTACCACTTCTGCTAGAAGGATATTCCATACATCCACTACCCTCTCAATAAAGTAATACTTCCTGATATTACTTTTAATTCGTTGCCCCTCTAATTTAAGACTATGTCCTCTAGTTGTGGTAGTTTTTCTTCTTTTAAATATACTCTCTTCCTTTACTGTGAAGGACAAATGTAGCAAAAATGTAAGCTCTGTATAATTGAAAGATGGCATCGAGTGTAGGCATCTTATATAGAAATGCTTTAATGAAAGAATACAAAATAAATTACCTTTTTGAGCCATCTTTGCTTCATATAGCTCTACCAGGAGGCTGACCCAAGATTCTAAACAAGTCTGCCCCCTGAGATAACTTTCTCAGTAAATGATAAGTAAATATCTTATTGACGTTGTATTCTTTCATTCAAGGAGTTCTTTACAAATCATCTACACTTGATACAATCTTTTGATTAAAAATAAGTTAATTTTTAGCTACAGTTGGCTTTTAAGTGAACCATGGCGAGAAGAGCCATCTAACACGTCTTCTCCGATCTAATGAACTAAGGCTATATGATTTCTAGTTTGCCCGTGCTTTATTCCATGTGCGTCTATCAGACCATGGTAAAATAAAAACAGTGGACCTGCAGTCAAACAGCACTACATCAATTCCAATATGGCTGTTGGTTTTGAGGATTTGATTTGAATCGTATGTGTACAGTAGTTAATTTTGTCTATTCTACATTCTGCAGTGGGGTATGCAAAAAGTTATCCATCAACCCTACCTAGTGTTAAAAACAGCAGACTGTGCTTTATATAGACTCCTGTGCATTATATATATATATATATATATATATATACACACATCGGAAGTATAGTTCTCATTTGGAAAGCATTGTTACCAAAACACTTTCAATGTTGCTTTTTTCCTCCGAGGTTTGTGCCAAATACTGGAAGAGCTCAGTAGAAGCTAGTAGACTGAAGATTCCTCTTCCCAAACATGTACCACGAATTAAAGAATAATAATAATTGTTTCCTGACTTTTCGTGTGAATCTCTCCCTGTACAGGGAATGTATTGTTATGACAGCTTTACCTAAACAACTGGGGTATGATTTTTATAAATTGAATTTCCAACGAGATAACAATAACACTTATCACTGTGTAATGACTCACGTGTTATTCCAGATGGAGAGTACAGGAATACTTTTTTATTTTCTCCCAAATTTCTCGTACTTTTCAGAGAATTTCAAAATCCGAATTACTTAAAAGGGCTGCTCGTTTAATAAGCAGTATAATATAAACCTAGTATTATGATGTTTAAATTGTACACCCCCCCCAAACATTCTAAACCAGGAATGATCAAACGGTGTCATTGAGAGACAGACTATATCGTAAATCCATTTCTGCCTGATTCAAATTTCCTTTTTTAAAAGTGATCTTATTGTGCACCGGTCCAAAGATATTCAACCCTTAGACTGTGATATACAAAGTATTAGGGGTGCAAATTCACAGTGTTAACCCACCTTCAGCACAGACTAAGTTTCCCCAACCAACTCAACCTCTCTAGCCTTGTTGGCCAACCAGAAGAAAAATTTGTTTTGGGCAACCAGCACCTTCCCCCTTTGGAATTTCCTAACTCTAGTGATGAGTTAAGCCCTTGCAATACTTCCATACTGAGTAGCTCGGAGTGTGAGAACTCACAAGTGATCTTATTTTAGACTTTGATATATAAGGTATTAGGGATGCAAATTGTACAGAGGTCTTCTCCATGGCTGCTGAAAGGATGAAGTCTAGTGATCCTATCAGTAGATCCTCCTTATGGACTTATATGGGCTAATTTCAGTGGAATATCGAGAGGACATGGTCTGTAGCAGAAGTCCTGTCATAGACATAGAAGGTAATGGGAGATTTCAGCTACTGTGAAAATAGCCGTAACTCTCCCGATATGGGCCATGAAAAGGACCGAAGTAACTAAAAATCAATAACAATTTAATAAAAATTAACATATAAATAAACACATAAAAATATATTAAAATAAAGTAAAAAAAAACATTTAAAAAATGCTTGATGTTATATATATCTATATATTCCAATAATATAAAACATTATCCATTTTTATTATTTTTGTTTATTTACAATGGTTTTTAATTTATCCTTGTTAACTTTTAATTCAATTTGAAAAATTGCAAATTGAAATGGCGAAATTCGGCTATTGTAGCCAGATTTTGCCCTTTTTGAGTAAGATTCCCCAGGATTCACCAGCCCAAGTTCTCTGATCCAAATATCGTCCCAAAATCATCCATTTCCACTGATTTTGGGAGGATATTTGGATCAGAGAAATGAGGACCAACACGTACATTGTGTGGTTGCTCTGCTCCTCATGCAGAGGAAACCCGCCATGTGCTGCGGTTTTAGAAGGGTCCTGTCTGGTATTGTAATAAAGAGGTCTCTTCTGTGGGGATGGGATGGAAGGTGAGGTATATTCATCGCAGCTGCATGAACGCTGCTGCTTCACCGTCCCCTCTATCACGATGGCCAGTTCAAAGAGACTGGCGAGCCACTCCTGAGTGGGCACCATCCCGTAGGCTGCCTCAGCTCTGCCTGTCCTCGTGAGCTGGTCTGACCTATCTATATCTTCTTGTCTCTCTATTCCTGGGCAAGTAATACTGGAACTCTCCTCTATACAAGTGTTTGTTTTTTAACTAGCTGACACGGGGTGCTCCTCATGTTATTCAAACTTCCCCAGACAGATTATCAATTTTATTTTGTGACTTTTACCCACAGAGAGGACATTAATGGTGGAATCTTCACATTATTTTTCACTGAATATGACCATTGTTTTGTTTGATATAGTATATCAAAAACATTCTATTTAAGCACAAATATTTACTTGCAAATACAATACAAACCACTGATATCCACAGCTTCGACTGTATCTCATCAGCGAAGAGGGTAACCCATCATTTTATGAACAGCCATCCGTCCAGGATGGATTGATATCTATAGCATGGTGGCCCAGTTAGGACTCACTATCTATATATAAAATAAATGTATATATATTTTTTATATATATCGAGATTCACCCTGTACATTTTTGGTACGTGCATTAATTGAGAGAATAATTGAAAATATCAAAATCACATAATTAAAAAAGTTTAGAACACTTTCCAACAAACAATAATTAATGAATAAACATCACCAATAAAAATATAGCATTGTGATTATCCTAGATAAAAAACGTCTCTTCACTATATTATTGCAATATATCCTCAGTCAACCACTCGCGATGACACATAATAACTGTTGCTCACACTGCCCATCTATGCACGTATTTGGAAGGAGTCCCGCCGCACCACCACCACCACCTTTTTTTCTCTTATTTACATTTGGACTAGCCTTGCCTATATTCAGGGTGAAGACCATTATTTGAGTAGGATCACCTCCTTCCTGCCCTCCAGTGGTGGCATAAGGAAGAAGACCCCAGAGATCCTGAATTTCAGGTTAGTGAGAATAAATACCTTAGTGCCGTAGATTTAGCATTAACCTGCGTATTGTAATAATCTGGGTAAACATATTGGGTTCAGCGTTTTCACACTCCTACAACCTCTTCCTCGGTTAATTAAGTTAGGCCCAAAATATCAATAACACAATGATCGGAAAAGTCATTACTGAATTCCAAATTATGTGCACTCCTTGCGGGCAAAGTACGTTGCTGCTAATTAGTATTGATTTCGTAGTAATGAATATAATCCAGAGTATAATGAAGGTAAACTGCAGCAATACGAAGCTGATTTACCCAGTGATGGCATGCTTAGCACTCCGATTAAAGATCTATCTATGAACCAATGCATGGCCACGTGAAAGCTGTACAGAGAAGTCATTGTCCCGTCTGGTGGTGTTACTGTGCCTTTTAAGAATGCAGGAATTAATTCATCACGTGAACCTTTGATGGTTGGTATAAGGTTTTTAATCACTTGGTGAATCTTAGATTCTAGGCTTCCAGCTGTGAGCCTCCTTACTGATACAATTCCCATAATCCCCATCAGCCTTTAAGCATTGCAGAGAATCATGGTAATTGTAGTTCAGAAACAGCTCTAGAGTCATAAAAGGAGACCTAGTCCTAGAAACTAATCTCTGAGAGAAAGTATCTGTGGTAGGGGGTTTTATTCATTAAAGAGAGGATTGCAAGGAGCTGAGAAGGGAATTTCAATACACAAGGTCAAAATAGCTAGATTGGAAACATTATCCCGTTCAACTCGGCTACTTTGGCCTTATATTTAAAAGTTCCTTCCCAATTCCCTGTAATTTCCTCTTTCCATTATTTTGCCAATCAATATGCCAGTATTTTGCCATTAATTAAGTCTGTATTTTGCCACTCAATATGCCAGTATTTTGCCCCTCAGTATTTTGTCACTCAATATGCCAGTATTTAGCCATTTAATATGCCAGTATTTTGTCACTCAATATGCCAATATTTAGCTACCCAGTATGCCAATAATATTTTGTCACTCAATATGCCAGTAATTTTTTGTTACTCAATATGCAAGTATTTTGCTTCTCAATATGCCGGTATTTTGTCACTCAATATGCCAGTATTTTGTCACTCAGTATCAGTGGTGTATCTTGGTTTTGTGCTGCCCTAGGCAGACAAAATTTGGGCACCCCCCCACCGATGATGCACACCCAAGACATGACCAGGGCCAGACTGGCCTACCGGGATACCGGGAAAAACCGCCGTCCCTGGGGCTGCTACCTGGGGCCGCAAAGGCAGTATGCTGAAAAATTTGGTCGCGGTGGCCGCTTTAAGAATTCGGCCGCCGCGACTGCTTTAAGAATCTGGCCGTGGCGGCCGCTTTATGACTACATGCTCCACCCCCAGCTTCCCCGAGACTGACTGAGCGCTGGATGTTAGGCGGTGTTCTGCCTCTGCAGGGATCAGAGGCAGGCACTGTCGATCCAAAAAACAATTATTTTTTAAAGAAATCTGAGTGTGTTAGTGTGTCTGTGTGACAGTGTGCATGTGTTACTGTGTGTGACTGTGCAAGTGTAACTGCGTGTTTGCATGTGTAAGTGTAACTGTGTCTCTGTAAGTGTGCCTGTGTAAGTGTATGTATTTCTGTAAGTGTGCCTGTGTAAGTGTATGTATTTCTGTAAGTGTGCCTGTGTAAGTGTATGTATTTCTGTAAGTGTGCCTGTGTAAGTATATGTATTTCTGTATGTGTGTACACCGTCTGGTCTGAAACATCCACCTCCCTACAAACAGTATTTAAAAAATAAAACAAATACATCTGTGTGTATATATGTGTCTGGGCATTTGTTACTATGTGTAAGTGTGACTGTGTGTGTATGGGTTTATGTCTGTGTATCACATATAAAACAAGAAGCAGTGCAGTGATCCCGCCGCTTTAAGAATTTGGCTGCGGAAAGATGCAATGTTCCCTCCTTTTCCCTCCTGTGCTGGGGCAAGTCCTGTGAGTGCAATCTAATAGCAGGGGTAAGTCCTTTGAGTGCAATCTAAGTACTGGGTAAAGTCCTGAGTGCTATAGCATGTTATGTGAGTGCAATCTGTATGCTGGGTTAAGTGTTGGGACAAGTTCTGTGAGCGCAATCTATGTGCTTTGGCAAGTCCCGTGAGTGCAATCTGCGAGGTGGGGTAAGTCTTAGGTGCTGGGGCAAGTTCTACGAGTTCAATCTGAGTTCTGGGGTAAATCCTGGGTGCTGGGGCAAGCCATGTGAGTGCAATCTACAGGCTGAGATAAGTCCTGAGTGCTGGGGCAAGTCCTGCAAGTGCTATCTGAGTTCTGGGGTAAGTCCGGTGAGTTCAACCTGCATACTGGGGTAAGTCCTGGATGTTTGGACAAGTCCTGTGAGTGCAGTCTTAATGCTGGGGTAGGTTATGGGTGCTGGGCAAGTCCTGTGAATGCATTCTGGGTGCTGGGGTAAATCAATGCATCCATCCAGATGACACACACTGCCCTGATATATACCCCTGCACAGGGCAATTCATATAGCCCTGTGCATGGGGTATATATCAGCCTTATCTATAAATAATACATTCTTCAAATGTGCTTTAAAATGTATGGTTTTCCCTTTTATAAACAAGAAACAAATGTTATGCTGGTATAAAGACGCAATGCTATGGGGCTGGTATAATGATGCAATGCTATGGGGGCTGGTGTACAACCATTTCCAGGGCTGGTTTTTATCCCCAGTCTGGCACTGGACATGACCCATAACCCACGTTGCACACCAAGGACATGCCCCATCACCCCATTATATACACATTGCCAGTATTATTTGCCATTAATATTCCCCAGCCAATTTGCCCAATAATATGCAAGTATTATTTGCCATTAATATACCCCAGCCAATTTGCCCAGTATGATGTTTGTATTATTTGCCATTGAATATGTTCCGGCCAATCTGCCCAATATTATGCCAGTATTATTTGCCATTAATAAGCCCCTGCCAATTTGCCCAATAATATGCCAGTATTATTTGCCATTAATATGCCCCTGGCAATTTGTCTAATAATATGCCAGTATTATTTGCCCAATAATATGCCAGTATTTTTTGCCATTAATAAGCCCCTGCCAATTTGCCCAATAATATGCCAGTATTATTTGCCATTAATATGCCCCTGGCAATTTGTCCAATAATATGCCAGTATTATTTGCCCAATAATATGCCAGTATTTTTTGCCATTAATAAGCCCCTGCCAATTTGCCCAATAATATGCCAGTATTATTTGCCATTAATATGCCCCTGGCAATTTGCCCAATAATATGCCAGTATTATTTGCCATTAATAAGCCGCAGCAGGACTTACCCTTTTCCCTGGTGGCTAGTGGCAGGCAGCATGATGTCCTCCGTGTTGGCAGTTAGGCTCCCCGGCGGTTGTGCAGAGAGGTCACGTGACCTGGCGTGTGTCTGACGTCAGAGCGCCTGTCCCGTGACCTGTCAGCACTTCCCTGTCACACTGCACGGGGAGCCGAACAGGCAGCATGGAGGTTTCTCTGTGCTGCTCGTTCGGCTCTCCATGCAGCCTGCTGGCAGGCAGAGCGATGGTGAGGGGAAAGCGCGTTTTTTTTTTAAAGGGGGGTGGGTTCTTCTGGCGTGACCTGGACCCACCGGGCCCGGGACGCCAGTATCGCCCGTCACCCCCTGATGGTGGGCCTGTTTTTTATATTGCTACTAACCATTTTGTAGAGGAGCTATATTCTCTGCACCCATACGCTGTGTGTGAATGTTCTACTCACATACTGCTTGCTAGAAATAAATGGATGTGAGTACTGATGGTGGTCAGCCACAGACCCGTTACTTTGAATACTGTGACTGACACACACTTCTCTGGAGCAGCTATAATGTATACATTAGTCAGAGGGAGGTCTGATCATACAGTACGTGCATGCTAAAGAGCAGACTAAGTATTCTTGTGGCTGTAGAGGAATAGTAAATATGGTTCTTTAGTATATTAATGTAATCCTGAATTCATATAAATTTTGTTAATGTATACCTGTGCCCGTTACAGCTATAATTAAAGGGACTGTAAAAATTCACCTAAATATTGTTTTTACTGTGAATGTAGAGCATAGAAAAGTAATGGTAGAAATGGTAGAAAATTATCTATACACTGTGTTGTTAAAAATGCAAGCAAAGACCTAAATTAGGAGAAAAATGTGTTTTAAATGCGTCTCTGGAGTCTCGTGCTTATGACCTGTGGCACGGTATGCACATTACCTGCTTTTCAATGGGAAATGTGTAATTTGCATATCAGGCCACAGGTGATGTCATAAGCAGGAGATTCCACAGACACGGTTAAAACACATTTTTTTATCCTAATTTAGGCATTTGATTGCAATTTTGCTAACACAATGTATAGATCATTTTCAATCATTATGATTAGTTACAGACACAGTAAAAACAATGTTTAGGTGATACAGCCCCTTTAAAATCCAGCATCTGCATTTAATAAAGTGCAACAACCAGAAAAGCCACTTTCCATTAGCTTGCATCCTGCCTCTAAGTCGAATGGCTAAAGAAGTTTCCTAATTAATAATACATATTTCTCTGTGCAAACGAGAGGTCTTGTTTTCACAGCGACTCTTGAGTTAATGGGGTCATTGCGGTTTAGGCCTCCTAGCAGGGAGGGAGTATCAATTAATAACGGCCTTATTAACCACTTGTAAACCAAAAATTACTTAAACAACCCTGCCCTTTAACGTGACAGCTATTTAGCCAGATATACATATCAGTTGTATTTTATTTCCGCCTTTTCTATAACATTTTTATTATTCGCAATAGGAAAGAAAGGCTTGGACGATGATTACAGAATGGATGTCGCAACGACATTTCAAACAGACAATGATTGTCACTTTGGTTTTAGGCAAGTGGCTAAGGGGTGGGGGTGGGGAGGGTTATGTTAACGGTTATGGGGGTGTCCCAAGAATGTTTGGTAGTTTTTATAACCAATATATAGCTAGTGATGTAATTAGTGAAGTCATTTAGATCATAAAAAAGTGTACAATTTACACAAACTAATTTAAAAAAAATACTGGGCTTAATTCAATGGCCCCTGTTTAACCCTTAAAGTTTTAATACACACTTTATTCCTAGAGGAATAACTCGTGATTCAATGGCAAGATGGCCTGAAAATACTGTGCGTTAAAGCACAAGCGATAAGGGAATAAGTCTACGTACACAAGGAAGATTGTGCTAGTATTTAAGTATAAAACAATAGAGAACCAAATGTGCGTAAAGTTTGTGAAGCCCCCTTTGAGTCTGGTCATGGGTCTCTTTTTAAATTTGTCGAATTGATCTAGTTATTTTATTAATTAGAGCCAAGAGGCTGGTGTGCTTTCTGTCCATACCAAGTACAAGGACATGCCAGTATTGTATACAGCAGGGGTAAGCAACCTGCGGCCCTCCAACATCTCCCATAATGCTCTTTCAGCTAAGAGGCTGGCAGAGGAGAATGGGAAATGCAGTCCAGCAACACCTGGAGAATCGCAGGTCGCCTACCACTAGGGTAGCCAACTTTTCCACAAAAATATACCGGCCTTGCTATTGCCTCCATAGACTTAACATTGGCAACCCTACCTACCACTGGTGTACAGGATTACTGTAGGACCGAGGTCGAAAATGAGTGACCGGGTCAAGAGTTCAAGAGTTTGAGTACCTTAGTTACAGCAACAACAAATAAAATCACCCAGGCCAGTGTGAAGGCTACATACAAAATCAATGGACGCCCGGCACTCAATACAAACATGCAGTTAAGATTTGGGTGGCGTCTACGTCCCATAGCACTTAAAAAGAAAACGAGTGCATTACTGAATTACCGTATTATTCGCCACAGTGCGTAAGCTAGGCAGCCATCTTGCTCAGATGAGGCTATTTTGGGGATTAATAGGTTAGGACAAAAAAGCCTTGAGTTTAGGTTGTATTTTGGCCTTCCACGTAGACCTCATATATATGCCTTTTTAGTCTCTACACTTACAGAGAAACTGAGATAAAAGCCCATTGGAAACTTGGCAGAAATGCAATGGGGACACCCACCGCTCTGTCTTTCTGTCTCTTTGTCTTGTCAGTCTCTGCATCTTATCTGTCCGTATCTGTCTTGTCTGTCTACCGGTGCCTATCTCTGATGATAATGGATGGGCTGATGAAGTTTCACAGTGTGCCATTAAATAGTTTTTGTCCCTTGGGCCTAAAGTTGCCAGCCCACCCTTGCATGTATTTTCACACAATAAGGGAAACAAGTCTGGATTTTGACTTTCAAACTAGTCAAACAGTTTGCCATTCCTGGTTATTGGTACAATAAGTAATATTTCAGCACTGTGAAATATAGATACGATTATTCTACTATGCTTCCCAAGGACTTCCTGTGGACATTCTCACACTATCTAACTCACAGAGAAGTTTCTAAAACGCCAGTAGGGATATGAATCTATGCATTATGCAAGAGGAATATATTGAAGGCAGAGAACATTGCTTCTTCTTCACAAAGTCAAGTTTAAGGCAGTATAAAAAAAATATGATAATTGCAGTACCTGTCATTTACATTTTCCTGTAGGCCCGAAGCCTACATTATAACTTTTCAAATATTTTTTTGATATTTTCAAGCAGCTAAGATAATTCATTGTGTTCACAAAAAGAATACTCTTTTTTTTTAAATTATTATTATTATTATTATTATTATTAAGAATAATTCACTTTAAGTGAACTTGTCCCCAACAAAAATGGACGTATTGAATAATATTTTGTAATATTGTTGGGCTGAGCCCCCCAAAAATAGAATACTTTCTGCCTGGTTAAACGACCTCTTAAAAAGTGCTTGTAGCATCCTAATGAGTCTTGCTATGTGAGCTGTTGAGAGAGCAGGTGGAGTGACCGCACCTCTCTATTGTCAGTCTGTGGGCTAATCAATCATGTACTGTCACACTTCACATATTATGCAAGAGCAACAAACATTGTGATTGTGTCAAAGAGCTAAAGCAATAAAGAATGGTATCTATTAGGGGATGAGACGGTTCTACGCGGCTTGGACGTTTCACCGTGACGTCTCACGCGATAGCCAGTTAATCACGTGAGAGGTCATCGCCAGACCTTTATTGCAGGACAGCTCATCACGGGATCTCACAAGGTGAGTATTATTAGCGGTTAAGTGTTAGTATTAGGGTTCAGGGGGTTGTGTTAGTATTAGGGTTCAGGGGGTAGTGTTAGTATTACGGTTCGGGGGTAGTGTTAGTATAAGGAGTATTAGTGTTTGGGTTGGGCTGGTAGTTGTTAGTATTAGGGTTCGGGGTGTTAGTATGGGGGTTCGGGGTAATTTTTAGGGGGGGATTTCATTTATTAGAAGGGGTTATGTTTGGAAAGGCTGACAGTTCAGCGCTGAACTGTTAGCATTCAAACTGCAGCGCTGAACTGTCAGCAGTGAAGCGGCCGCAATCAACGCATCAATTAAACATCAGTGGGTCCAATGCAATAGCCCCCAAAAATGCAATGTTTTAATCATTGCAAACTGGAGATTTGTTATTGCAATCCATCACCCCCACCACCCCTCCATTTAATAAAATTAAACCCTCAAGATCATAAATATCCTAATAGTGGGAAGGGATAATTTGGGGAAAGCCAAAGTAGCTGATTTGGAAAAATTTCCCTAGTTCAACTACATTTCAAACTCTACTATTTAGGCACTTACGTCTGCAGTCCCCTTGCCAATGCCCTATATCGTGACTAAAAGCCGTATATCATTTTGTAAAACCAGTAGATACAGAATGTCTACTATAGCACTGTACACACTACAATACAGTTCTTTAATACTAGTTCTAATGGAATGTATAGTGTTCTAGATTAAAGACTTTGTGGAAAGTCAAATAGAGTAAATAATTTAATGTACTCTAGGCTTCAGTTTTGAAACAGACATAACGAGTTAGTGTAGGAATGGCTAACTTGCACTCATGCGTGAACCAAACATGCATCCTAAAGAGAAACCACACACACCAAAATCCTGCGCTACCCGGCAGGCACCATGGTTTAAATCATTTACAAATGGGGTACAGGAACACAGAGCCACACAAAAAATCTATATATAATCTAGCATTGCCTTAATACACCAGCAGTTTATCCTGCATGGTATGCTTAAATGCATATTAAAAACTAAATATAGTAAGGCTTTTAGGCCTACATCATAAAGCTTAGCAGATATTACTCAAAAGTGAAAAGTATATTTACATTTAAACATGGGTTAGTTCTAATAAATACATACTGTAAACTAGGAATCTTTGCCTGACTGTATCACCTAAACATTGTTTTTACTGTGAATGTAGAGACTAAAAATTGATTGACAATGATCTGTACATTGTGTTATTTAAATTGCAAGTCAATGTCTAAAAGGAGAAAAATGTTTCAAATGTGTCTGTTTAGTCTCCTGTTTATGACATCACCTGCAAATAGATGTGCCAATGAATGTTTTTTTTTTAATGGAACATGTGTAATATGCATCAAGTCAGAGGTGTCATAAACAGAAGACTCCAAAAAACATTTGCTTGTAATTTTAGAGCATTTTCAATATATTTTTTATTCTCTCTATTTCATAGTATAAGCTATGTTTAGGTGATACAGTCCCTTTAATATGGTTCTGTAGTATTTCACAATACATTTTTTGTTGGTAAATGTGGAAGATTCGAACTTGGGTTTTTTTTTTCTAAGTCAAACTCAGTTGCCCAATGGAAGCAGACCTCCATAATTGAATTTTAGTCGAATTTTAGTGAATAGACCAATATGTCCAAACTATATATGGTTATAGAGCACACATTTTTACTTAAGCTTGTAACCTGAGTTCAAAGGTCAGTTCTAGAATAAAATTCTCTAATGTGAGCAAGAGCAATCAGGGGAATACTCTATTGGGTTCCATGGTGATTGTTCTACCTTTAAACTCTGGCCGAGAGCTGACGCCCTGCCATGAATTATATTTTGAAATGTTGAATATTATCATATTACTTACTCTATCTGGCAACAAAGTGTTCTATCAAAACCCAAAATGTTTTTCATATTAAATTCTCCAGAAGTTAGTTGAATGCTTTACCTGAAGATTTATCGAAACATGTGCAGAATTAATAAGTCTTAATCTACTTGCTAGGATTTGCCAGGAAATGTATCATTCTAAGCCTGGAAAGCATTCAAGATACTGATAAAAAAAAAAATCCAATAAATAGACTTCAGTTTTAAGTTGAGTAAAACACTTTATAAATTTGTATACAATTTAGAAAATTTGCTATGATTTATAATTGCTGAGCTACTACATTTTTATTGCAGTGTTTTCTTCTACTTGGAGGGCTTCATTTGACAGGTCTGACAGCTGTGCTTTGAGGAGAAAGTTTATTAAAATTCACCACTTAAGCTGGAAGTATATCTTCATCTCATAGGATAACTGGCATTTTTATATGATATATTGTATGGACTTTTAAAATGGAAATGAGCCAAAGGTGTAAATATTGAAACATTGAAAAGGTCACTGGGAAATAAGGCCCATTGATGCTACACCCACTGGTATATAAACTTAAAACAATAGACAAGGCCTTTCTTACTTAAAGAGGAATGTTAACCATATTATATAGCAGAACAAACAAATACTAACACACAACATAATATCCTCTATAACAGACTGCATCCT
Source organism: Pelodytes ibericus (assembly GCA_036172795.1). NCBI lineage: Eukaryota > Metazoa > Chordata > Amphibia > Anura > Pelodytidae > Pelodytes > Pelodytes ibericus. Next base: position 23,483,774 of record CM069862.1, read on the forward strand.
CCTGGAACTTTGCTGTTCTAATTTGTTGAGCTCCAGTTCTAATCATTAATAAAACAAATTTAATTAAATAATGATCCTGACTTCTAACCACATTGAAAAAAGACTATTGCATTATATAAAAGCAGTAGATGTATTTTTGTTTGACATTTATAATACTTCAGACAGCTAAAGTATTATTAAAAAAAATATATAGATAGCAATTTTTTACAGCTATTCACATATTAAATTACAATAGTTTTCCTACACAATGGGTAAAGTATATATCACCACAAGTGGTGAAAGGAATTCCCAAGAGTAAATCAACTTGAAAAGGACCAATGTATATCGATAAGTGGGGTTTAAATAGAAAACACACACAGATAGTACAAGGAGGGATGGATATGGGCATCAAGGAGTCATAGAAACATAAAATGCGTTGACAGAAAAAGAACCATATAATGGTAGAGCAACCAAGAGGTGACATGAGCAAAAGACACTGAAGGGAAACTGGATGCATCGCACATAGATGTCCTCATGTAAGTACCCAAAGTGGCAAGGTACACATTTAGGGGGTCATGTACTAAACAAGTGCAGTGGGGAAAAAATTAGGTAAAACATGAGTAAGGAGCGATTTGCGACTATTTGTAACATTTTGCGCTTGTTTTCCCTGATTTGCGCCTCTTCCGTTTATTTTTATTTAGCGTGCATTTTTCCGGCTGTGCTAATATATTGCGATCATATTTGCGCGCGCTAAAGAGTTTTGCGAATATTTTGTGAAAAATAATTCTTATTTGTGTGTCAAAATTACACCAGCTTTTAGCGAGCGATATCAAAGGAGGTACAAAAAATATTCTCAAAATTGCCTGTTTTTATTCTCAATTATGCCTGTTTTTATACTCAATTTGCCTGTATGTACTGTTTGAGTGTTAAATGTTTAGTACATTGCAATAGGAGTAAAGCGCAAATATAGTTGTGCACATAAAATATATTTGCGTTTTTTTAGTACATGCCCTTCTTAGTTAGCCATATCCTGGCCTCGGTAACACTGTGACCACACAAATGGGCAACTTTTCTACAAGCATGTGATTGGAACTTAATGCACCCAGTGACCTCAGCACACGTGGTGCCCAGACATGTGGACGCCCCCTCTATCTAGTTGGTGAGCACCCCTATTCATGCTAGGGGGGAATGGATGCAGAGCAGTATGGCACAAGATGTGACAGAGGAGTGGTAGGAACAGAATAGAAGGGACAAGAAGTCAATAAACTGGACATGTAGATAAAGAGCACATAGCACCGTTACAAAGAGATACAAACAAAATGGACAGGTGAGAGGCCATAGAATGGAGCCAGACAAATCAGCATATCATTACAATGGTAGAAAAGTGACACTATAGCGTTAAACAGACTAGACATTTATATGAACATTAATATTTGATCTCCTCTTCCTTTCAGATATGTCCAACTTGATGTCCTTTGGGACAAATCAGTCTCGCCGCGCAGCTGTTCCCGTATCTGACTAACTTCTGTTTAAACTCTCTTTTTCTCGCTATAAAAGATATTTGTTTTGGTTTTGTTTTTTAAATTACCGTAACAGCTGCATGAATCACTAAGCCTTCATGAGTGAATATTACAATTAAAAAAAAAAAATGTCAAAGAAATATTTAAATAAAAGACAAATAAATCAGGGTTGTGAAATACATGTGCAGAAGAAGTAGGTGTTAAATTGTTTGTTTGTTCTTTTTTAGAACTAATGAGATTTATGGAATTGTTTTTGATTTGTCTTCAGTGTGTACTGAAAACGTTGAGATTGTCATAATACATTCTATACGCAGATATAGGGTTATTTATAAAGTTCAATTATGGATCAAAGTTCTAAAAGTTGAACAATCGCCTTGGAAACCACTGTTCCTGCAGTTTAGACCACTTCATTTTAAAAGGACTAAACACTGCTTACACTGTGAATGCAAAAAATTGCATAAAATAACAGAATTATATATCTTAAAAGTGTCCCTGGCATCTCCTGCTTATGACATCACCTTTTGGCTTGATATGCATTTGCATATCAAGCCACAGGTGATGTCATAAGCAGGCGACACCACACCCCATGTTTCTCTTATTTTCTTCATTTACATACATTTTTGCTAACCTAGGGGGTCATGTACGAAACAGGTGCAGTGGGGGGGAGTAAGTAAAAGATGAGTAAGAAGCAATTTGCGAATAAGATTTTGCGCTTTTTTCCCCGACTTGCGCCTCTTCCGTTTCTATTTTATGTTGTGTGCATTTTTCCGGGTTGTGCTAATATACGGCGATTATATTTGCGCGTGTTAAATAGTTTTGCGAATATTTAGTGAAAAATAATTCTTATTCTGCGTGGGAAAATTACACCAGCTTCTAGCGAGCGCTAATAAAAACGCAGAAAAAATATTCGCAAACTTCGCCTGTTTTAATTCGCAATTCTGCTCGTTTTAATTCGCAATTTGCTCACATTTTCTGTCTGAGTGTTAAATGTTTAGTACATTTACTAAATAGGAGCAAAGCGCAAAAATAGTTTTGCACATAAAATATATTCGACATTTGCTCGTATTTACTATTTGCGTGTTAAAGTGACACTAAACCTTACTTTTCACTTGTGCCTCTGATATACAAGCTCAAGTGAAATGTTAGTTGTCCCTAGTGTGAGGATGAACTGGCGTGTACTTTTGATAGTACTTTTGATAGTACACGCCAGTTTATCCTCTGACCGACAGCTGCCATGCTTCCATACTGGCCGGCGACCGTCTCTCTCTCCTAGCGCAGAGAGAGAACTCCTCGGGTCTCTCTCTGTGCTAGCAGCGAGAGATCCTCGCATTCGGCTGTCAAAGCGAATTGAAGCAAGGGTTATTCAAGTTGAAATGTTCATTTAAATGTTTAGTTAATTGCAAAAAGGAACAAAAGTCGTTTTCGCACATAAAATACATGTGTATTTTTTTTTTATTACATGCCCCTCCCAATGTATAGGTCATTTTTCTGTATTTTTAATTCTCCACATTCACAGTATAAGCAATGATTAGGTTTACAGAGTCTCTTACTCATTTAGTGTACTCATACAATATATATGCAGGGTTTTTTTTTGTAAGTTCAGTGCAGTAAGAGGATAAAATATGTTTCGGATTTGTCATTGGTGTCTCGTGTTTAGTAAAGCATCTGTGGAGTGGTATGCAAATTCACTTGAAAATGTGTCATTTGCATATCAAGCCATAATGTGATGTCATAAGCAGGAGACGTCACATGTGATGCAAATGAAGGTAAACTGAACAGGCAAAACACAAGCCAAAAGTGTAAATGTTCTGGTCATTAAATTCTAATAAGTAGGATGAAAAATAAATATATGATTTGATGTCTTCAAACAGCACAGGTTAAGTGTTTTATTAAACTGCCAACACATAAACAAGCAAGTCATGTTAAGGGCAGAGTCAGACTGATGCTTACAAATAGCTTGACGCGTTTCGCATCATTTGGTGATTATTTATAAGCTGGAATGCGTAGAGGGGCCTGTACTAAAAAAACGCAAGTATATTTTATATACAAACCTATTTTTGCTCTTTGCTCCTTTTGCACTGTACTAAACATTAAAAAATTAAAATAGTAAATACGAGCAAATTGTGAATGAAAACGGGCCTAATTGTGAATATAAACAAGCTTGCTAATACTTTTTTCTACCTTTTTTATTAGCACTGGCTAAAAGCACGTGTCATTTTTACAGGCAAAATAAGAATTATTTTTCACAAAATATTCAAAAAAGGTGCGCAAATATCATCTCAATATATTAGCGCAAGCGGGAAAATGCACGCTAAAAAATAAAAAAATGGAAGTGGCGCAAATCAGGAAAACAAATCGCTAAATGTTAGAATTATTCGCAAATTGCTGTTTTACCTACTTACACCTTAGAAGGTTATTCCCTAAAAGGTGAGCTGCAGTGGAGTTGACGCGAGAGGAACATGCCATCTCACCAATTCAGCTATACATAGAGCAGGGACTAACCTGGTTTTACTGGACTCACCAGGATTGTCCCTGCTAAATTGGTGAGATGAATTGTCCATCTCGACTCAACTCACCTTTTAGTGAATAGCTAGACCAAATGTGCCAGGGACACTACAGAATGGGAGATATTTACTACACGTAAGGTGCAGGTGAGTTGAGGTGAGATAAATATTTCATTTAGGTAAGTATATAAGGTGCAGGGACAAACCTGGCGATGCTCGAAAAACTCAATTAGTCCTGGATAATGCATTGTTACATCTTTAAATATTGAAGAAACGTTCATCTCACTTTAACATCCTGGCACCTCACTTTTAGTAAATAGCTCCCTCTGTGATTTATAGGAGGAGGGAGAGAAGACAGAACAGAGAGAAGAGGTGGCAAAGGGCCGGTAAATGGATTATGGTGGAACTACAAAATGTGAGGAAGAATGAAGAAGGATCGAATGGGAAGAGGGAGAAAATAACAGGCGAAGATCGAGGAAGAAGATTTGATGGCATAAATGTAAACAAAGGGCGAAGTCATAGTAAATTCTAGGTTATGAGGATAAATATGGCATCGAAAGAATACACTACATGAGAAAGAGGGAAATTACAGTTAAAGGGACTCTGATTACCTATATATAGCTTATACTATGAACGTGCGAGAATAAAAAATGCTGGAAAATAACCTATACATTAAGTTACCAAAAATGTAGGTAAATGCATAAACTATGAGAGTAATGGTTTAAAATGGTGTAAATTTGCATATTAACCCACAAGGTGATGTCATAAGCAGGAGACAACGCGGACACTTTTAAGGCTTATATTTCTCTTATTTTATGTCTAGGCTTGTAATTTTGCTAACGCAATGTATAGAATATTCTTCGCCATCTTTTTTTATTCTCTACATTTACAGTAAAGACAATGTTCCGGTGGAGAGAGTATCTTTAAACACACACATAACAGAAAAATCCCAAGAAAGGTAGATGAAGGTAACACAGTAACACAGCATTGTATATCAACTTAACAAGACACTAGCATGTTTGGAGAATATTAATGGAAAAACAGGATCCTACCTATGGTAGTGATAACAGTGCCAGCAAAGAAGAAAGAGCTGCCCATATCCCAATGGCTGTTTGGACTGGTGCCATTTCCCACAGGTATAATCCCTGCATTGATTGCAGTCATGACATGCTGGAAGGCCAAAGAGAGTCTGTCAGATTAGATACACATTGATACAAACATATTACTGCAGGGGTGTCAAACTCGTTATGGACTACACTTCCCATGAAGCCTCTGTCACCTTAATGCAATGGATTATGGGATACTTAGTCCTTTAGCACTTTGAGGGACACAGTTTGACAGCCTTCTATTAAAGTGAAAAATAGGAATTTATAATATTATAATGATGTAAGTTATTGCATGAAAAGTTATATTTTGGATGTGCCAAACAGGTTATTTTCCATTTTGATACATGCACTGTAAAGAAAGTAAGATCATAGTTTGCTGGGGCAGTCACATTTTTGTTTTGGGGGGGGGGGGGGGGTCCAGTCCCATCAAATTTGGGTTAATAGTGCCAATATATAGTGCTTTGCAAAGAAGTATAACTGCTGTTAATGTGTTGTAAATTGACTGGACCAATGCACCTAGCCCAGTTAAATGCATAGTTGTAGGTGAATATGATATTTGTGTTGGACCCTATTCATTTTTAATGCACATTGTTGTACAGCCTATTTTGTTGATTAGAGAGAACAGAGAGAAATTTATTTGTACACAGTACTAGTTGTCCATATAATTGTCTCTTCTTCTCTAAAAAGTAATGCTGTCCATCTTTCTCTCAACTTAAGCAAAATCACTATTTAAGATCTGTCTAAGAGTAATTTGGGTATCCCACAAAAAAGTAGGTGGAGTGCCCCTCTATCCTGGGAAAAAGGATAAATAACAAGCATTTATATTTCTACCCATTTGAATCCAGTCACAATCAATTTGTCAGCCAGTGGCACAAAATATGGCTGACCCTTATCATACCTGCCAAGTGTTCCTACTTAGAAGACACAGTTACTATTTTGATTCCAAATCCGTCTGTCGCTCTCTCCTCTTCAGTCGTCACTATTTTCTAGGAACTCAGTATTTTTGATGTGTATCAGTAGCAAAGCAATAAAACTCACAAGTGCGTATATTAAAACTGTTTCTATATTATATTTTAAATTACTTAGCAAATTATATAAATAGCTACCGAGTGGTCCTTAAAGGGACTGTCTGGTGCCCAAATGCATTGCTTAAAATATAAAAAACATACAGTTAAATGAATTTGAGAAATTACAGCAGTTTGCAAGACACCAGGACCGCCCACACTAGCTGAGTAAAAGTCGATTTTCTTTTCTTTTCTTGCTACAGGAACCAATGAGAATAATTTAATTCAAATGAATGGATTTCTCTGTTTCTGTAGTGATGTCATCATACAATGTGTTTCACTGTTAAGAGATCCTGCTATGTACAAGAGTAAGATCACTTAGAGTTCACACAATGTATCCTATTCCAGAAGCACAGGAAGTGATTAAAGGAAACAAAACTTTATATGTTGAGTGTCTTTATAATATAAGATGAATGAAGACCAGCTGCGGCACGAATGGCTCCTTCCCTGCAATGAGGTAAAGCAGGAGGGAGGGGGGACACATTAAGGTTTTTTACTGTGTATGTGAGGTGTGTGTACATGAGGTGTGTGTGTGTATGTGAGGTGTGTGTGTGTGTGTATGTGAGGTGTGTGTCTGTGTGTGTTTGTGTATGTGAGGTGTGTGTATGTGAGGTGTGCGTATGTGAGGTGGTTGTGTGTATATGTGAGGTGCATATTTGTGTGTGTAAATGATTGTGTGATTGTCTGGCACAACTTCAGCCACCTCCACAATAACAAAAGTGTCACTCTTTGTTGGAAGGTAAATTGTAACGTGCATTTGACAATGTTCCCATGTATTTAACGAACTTATCAGTCCATATTTAATATTATTAAAACTGTTTGATCTGGGGGATCACACTGCAAATCTATATGTGCTCGTAGGTTCTTTCCTGACTCAACTAGACAGATGTAAATAGTAACTAGGAGTACATCATGCCTGACTACAGAAACAAACTGTGAATTGTGACATTCTGCTCCCATGGCATTAAACATTAAACACTTCTCAGGACTACTTCCGAAGGAATTCAGCGCTTGGAAATAGAAAGTACAAAAGGTAACGTGTGGTGAAATATAGAGATACAGAGCTCCGCTGGGGAGCCTGAAAACATGATGTATTATTTAATGTAGCGATAGTTATTTCAGATCACTTCCTTCTTCATTTAGTAGAAGGCAAATCGTCTGGTGTAAAAGCTGGTGTAATTTTCACGCGCAAAATAATAATTATTTTTCACTAATTGCGCCAAAGTCTTTAGCGTACGCAGATATAATCGCCATATATTAGCACAACCGGCAAAATCCACATTATATAAAAATAAATGGATGAGGCGCAAATTGGGAAAACAAAGTGCAAAGTGTTACAAATATTTGTGAATTGCTCCTTACTCATGTTTTACCTACTTTTTCCCCCCACTGCACTTGTTTAGTACATGACCCCCTAAAATGGCAAAAAAAAAAAAAAAAGTATCCTCTTTGCCAACTCAGCTATTCATGCCTGCTTTTTACTGCTCACTTGTCAGTTCTGTTTTAGTGAATAGCTACCCTGTGACTTCCCCTCCTATACTATAATGGAACAAAGAACATGTATTATTCCTTGTCCACCATTTCCATTTATTACAGGGCTTGACAAATTTATCTGAGTTTTAGGAGCCAGCTAAAATAAATCTAGGAGCCAGACAACGGCACATAAACACAAACACACGCAGTCACACACAGTCTCACGTTACCCGGGCGCCAGGTCTGATTTCCTGGTCGCCATGGCGACCTGGCGCCCGGGGTTTGTCGAGCCCTGATTTATTACACTGGCCACGTCAAAGACATGTAGCCCAATCATGCATAGGGTTGCCACCCAGTCTGTATTTTACTGATAAAAAAGTTGGCTTGAGCCCACTGTTAAGTCTACAGAGGCAAAAGAAGACTAAAAATCTACCCAAAGAAAAAATGCTTCCAGTTTATACACTTAAATGTAAATGTGACTCTTAGCAAACATCTATCAATGGGTTCCTTTCTCGTTGTCGCCCTAGTTCTCCATTCTTCTTTCACGTCTCTCCCATCCTTCACTTCAGACTCTTCTCCACTTCAAGTCCCCACTCCCTACCGCAGCACCGATTTGGCCTGCCTCGTGGTCTCCTCCCGCCTTCCCAGCGTCACTATCCCTTATTCCTGAATGAATCACAGCACCTCTCCTCTCTAGCCCTGGTGCAGCTGCTCCACAGGGCCTGGTTGTGGCTGCATAGACTTGGGGTCCCAAACCTCCAAGCAATTGCAGTTACCCAGCACCAGGTCCTGTGTCTCCACCCTGCACCGTAGCTCCTGATCTCGGGCGCTTTTTCATATGAATGGAGACTTTTGTCTCCGTATAGTTAAAAGCCGACAGCTTATAAACCGAACGTTCGGTTTATAGGCTGTCGGCTTTTAACTATACGGAGACAAAGTCTCCATTCATAATTTTATGAATGGAGACTGTCTCCGTATAGTTAAATGCTATTGTATTCTATAAACCGACTCTATTTCGGCTTATAGAATGCAATAGTACTACGAATGGACGAATGAACGAATGATTTTCGTTTATTAACCATTCGTTCATTCGGCTTTCGTTAGCTTAGCATTTTCGTTCTTCGTTTTTCGGACGAATGGACGAAAATGCTATTTTCGGACGAAAATGCATTAGTCCGAAAACGAATGCACATGTCTAATACTTATACTTTTATCTCCTCTTTCAGTTGCCTTTGGGTATGCCTGATTTAAAAGGCCCTCAGAACCCTCTGTCACCTTGTCTGTGTTTGAGTTATACCATTGTTTGGGCTTCTTATTGTGTCCCTGTGTTTTGACCTGGCTTACCCCGACTACCCGTGAGATCCTGAATCAAACAAAGGATTTGTTTTTTTTGTTCCTTTTATTTAAAGGACAAAAATAGAGAAAACATATATATTGCTTGTACGAAGAATGAAACAAAGTCCATAGAGAAGACAAGGATCTATTCTTGCAAAGGTCCAATATGCAAGTTTCAGGGAACATACGTGTCAGGTAAGTACTTGCAGGTTCCATGTAAACGCAGAGAAACAGGGTAAGTACTTTTCACAGTTCTAATAAAGCAGTATTTGTAATCCCAGGAGCAAGGTGCTCCATTTTATAGGTGATTACACAGGAACAAGGTAAGTTTATATTCACCGAAGATTTAAGGAGAACCTTACTCTAATTTCAGGTTTAGGGATTTTCTGGTATGTGACAGAATCCATGTGTCAGCCGTTCAGCTCATGGCATCTTATTCAGCAAACAACATGTCAAAGACTGGACGTGAGTAAGTGCTTTAGTCCACCTTGAGTGCTGTAATTATTTCAGGTGTGCTGAGGCTCATCTGAGCAGAAGTGCGTCTGTTTGATAGTAGGGTTGGAAAGTGGCCGTAAACCCTGCGACATGTTGCTACATTCTCCTGCCCTGATCTCAGCTTGTTATTTGGTTTTGAACCTTTGCTGCTGCATGCCCCGACTCGGGTTCTATACTATGACAGCATCCTTGCTTGATCTTGACTTTGAAGTATGTTTGTGAACTTCTGGCACTCTGCTACCATCTTCCAGATTGCATACTTGTGTTCCGGTTTACCTATCATTTAGTTTTCTATTCACAGTATTTGCAGTGCCTCTTTTGGTTGTTCCTGTCTATCTACATATTGCTTTAAATCTATAGTCTTCATTACTTGGTTCTTGTCTTCCTGAGATCAAGCCGTGCAAGCCCCCAGTGGCTGGTATATCAGGCCCAACCCATGGGTACCTAGGGGATAGCTATCTAGATGAAAGCACCGGTCCGCATCTCTGGATCAAGAATAATTCCTCCTACCTTGGTGTACCATATTTTGTACTCTGCATCAAGGTCCCAGGCTCATTCATTACAGCATCACTATTCCCTCTTGACCCCAGCATTATAGTCCCTGCTAACCCCCAGAATCACAGTTCCATCTTCCCACCCCCACCATCATGATTCCCACTCTTCTCTTTCTCTCCCAACATCAAAGTCATTACTCTCCTCTTCCCCTCCAGCACCACACTGCCAACTTAGTATTCCCAGCAGCACCACAGTCACTACTCCCACCTAAACCCACTGTCAAAACTAGAAACCTCTCATACGTCATAAATAGTTAGCACATGTAATCTGTCAATAGTCCTCTATGTCAGTGTTTTTCAACCTTTTTTGGGCAAAGGCACACTTGTTTCATGAAAAAAATCACGAGGCACACCACCCACATTAGAAAATGTTAAAAAATTTAACTCTGTGCCTATATTGACTATATATAAAGTAATTCTCTTGAATAGGAATCAAATAAACACAAAGAAAGTATTTTATAATTACTTTATTATGAAATAGTAAGTAAACAGAAATATGAAAAATATATAAAATTATTGTGCCAGTAAGATACCAGTAATATTGTGCCACTCAGAGCCCAGTAATATTGTGCCACTCAGAACCCAGTAATATTCTGCCAATCATAGCCCAAGAATATTGTGCCACTCAGAACCCAGTAATACCCACACACACCTAGACACCCTGACACACACACACCTAGACACCCATACACAGTCACACTTTTTTTTTTTTTACTTACCTTACACTTGGTCCGTCATCCAGGACCTTCTGCCGGATGTCCGTCCACCTGACATCCGGCAAGCAGCTAACACAGCGCGACGGGGGCGGAGCTTGCCCCCGTCGCGCTGTGATCTCTATGGCCAGGAGGAGAGGCTAGGGAGAGAGCTCCCTATAGCAGCCTCTCCTCCCGATCGGCCCTCACCCCCGCGTGAGGTTAATCCTCTGATTCTGGGACTATGTCCCAGACGGAGGAAAGCTCACCGGGGGATTTTTTTTTTTTTTGTTATATATTTATAGCCCTGGAGTCTCGGGGGTATGAAGGGGGGACTCGGGGCTATAGCCCCAGTAGCCCACCCCTAGCGACGCCTCTGCCCAGGACACAGTCCGGCGCCCGCCTAGTGGGCGAATATTTGACTTTTTTTTTTTAAATCTTTCGAATTTTTCAATTTTTCCCACGGCACACCAGGCAACATCTCGCGGCACACTAGTGTGCTGTGGAACAGTGGTTGAAAAACACTGCTCTATGTATCACTCTCCAAACCTTTTCTTAAAGCCATTATGATGTACGGCTCATGTGTGTATGTTAATATTCTCTTGCTTCCTCGGCAGGTACCTAGCACTGTCAACATACATGTAACGCAGTTCTCCGGTGCCACAGGCACTGTGTGCACTGCTAGAGAGTGCCTTCCATGACATCTGCATGTTTAATCATAGCAGAGTAGTACTCAGCTGGGAGAAGGGGGGTTGGGGATAGTCCAACAGCTACAGATCATGTTATTGATGTAATGGTTTGAATTGAAGGGTTAGCTTAGCCCAGTCTTGTGACCTTTATCACTGCGGCAATAGGCTTTTCAAGATCCTCAGCCATGATGCTACTCCTGAATAAATCCCTGTAATTAGCCATCATTGGCCAAATTTTAACCCTTTGTATACAGAGACAAAAGTTTAATATATATTATATTATACTATTTCACAAGAGACTTATAGAGCTTTAGTGCACAGTCTCAAAGCTATAGGGACTCTTGCCTTGCTCTTCGTGGCAAGGTCCCTTTAAATGAATTGGCAGCTGATAAGAGATGCTATAATGGCCCAACTTAGAAGCACTCATGTTATCAGGAAGAAGGCAGGCTGACTCGACCCTGCCAGGAATCAAATCTGCAATGCTAAGTTTAAACAGCTACATCTCAACAGTTTGCAGATTTTAAATGGAGCTTGCTTTCTGTGTCAGATGCTGTCTGCCATTACATTTCATTTGTTTCTATAAGGCCAACAATTAGCCTAGTACTTGGTACCGAGCATAAAAACAGAGATACGGAAAAAATTGAATAACTATCAAACAGTGAAAGAAATTTTTCAACCAAGACAGCTTACCAAAAAATGTTTTACTTTTTAAAATAATATTGGTGTAAAGCATAAAGCTGATGCATAGGCAAGTGTTAGAAAAGTTTAAAAAAAAAAAAAAAAAATTAGGTACAAAATCGGTGATAGTTCATAAAAATGGGGATTGCACCCTTTTTATACATTCCCAAAAAAATTGCACCTGAAATTGTGCTTTCACAACCCCTTGTTATCATAGATTTTGAGTGAAATTTTAACCACAGTTGCTTCTTTTTTTAAAAAAAAATATATATAGGTTGCGTTAGCGCAAAGATCAGACAAACAGTTTTCGGCTGCGCTCCTGACTTTCTTTCAGTTTTTACAGAAACTTTCTGAAACTGCACATGAAGTGGTGAAGAGAGTAATTACCACATTACCTGGACGGGTTTTGTATACATAATAAGGTAGAATTAAAGGGTCTATTCAATAAAGAGAGAATTGCAGGGAATTGAGAAGAGAATTTCATACTTTAGGCCAAAGTAGGACAATTAAACTTGAGATGAATCTACTTGTAGTTCAGTTTGATTCATTTTTTTTTTTAGCCTAAAAATGCAGAGATGTGGGACATTTCTAAAAATCTTAAGGCTTTGTACATCATATAATCACGCTTCTCTATTGGTTATCCGAGTCTACTCAATAAAGATGGAATCGAGATGGGAATTTTAACCTTTAGACAAAATTAGATGACTTTGAAATTTTTTCCCAATGCAGCCGAATGGGATAACTTTTCCAATGCATTTATTTTGGCCTTAAAGGGACAGTCACGTCCCCAAACTCACTTTGTTGCAAGTTGAAGATAACTGCTTGTATAATGCACAGGCTTTTATCCCAGTGTGATTTGATGCAGGCATTCTGTATAAATCACGTTTTTAATATTTGAATCAAGCCCTCCCCAGTGATTACTCTGCATGTTTACTGCAGGTGCGGCAGCACTGATTATAGAGACACTGAGGATATAAAGTTGTGTTTCATTTAATCACTTCCTGTCCTCTTCAAATTGAGTCTATTGAGTGGCCTCTGAATGACCTTGCTCTTGAACACAGTAGGATCTCTTAACTGTGCAACACATTGTCTGATGACATCACTAGAGAGACAGGATATTCCATTAATTTGAATGGCATTATACTCATTGGTTCCTGCAGCAAAAAAAAAAAAAAGAGGCAATGACTTTTACTCATCTAGTGTGGGCAGTCCTTGTTTCTTGCAAACTGCTGTAATTTAACAATTTCTTCTAGCTGTAAGTATTTTATATTTCAAGCAATGCAAAATGTAAGGCAAGCATTTTAAAGTACTTTGAAAGTACATTAATATGCATCAATATTTGGAAGATGCATCTTGGACACTAGACAGTCCCTTTAAGTTTGAAATTCCTGTCTCATTTTCTTGTAATTTTCTCTTAATGGAGAAGACCCTTAACGCTTTCAGTAATATCATTTAACATTTTATAAGGCTGACAAGCTATTCTAATATAATGATAATGCAGCCCAAGATATGTACGCAATTCTGAAAATGTGTCCTACTTCAGAAAAAAACCTGAACACCCCGAAAAGCAATGTAACGGCTTGTGGAACTAGAAAAGGATCATAAGGATCATTGGATGAAAAGGTGATTCTGGTTCCAAAATGTAAAAATTGGGTACATTTATATGGATGAAAATCCTGGCAGACAAGTACAGGCAATAGAAGCAATTGTAACGCACTGCACAGAAAAGTGACAGGCCGTGTACAGTGAACCAAACGAAGACGTCTGTCAGTGAAATTGGAAAAAGATTGCTCTAAAAAAGAGAAAGGAACACAGCTGAGGAGAGTATATTTAAAAGAAGAAAAACTACCACAACTAGAGGACATAGTCTAAAATTAGAGGGGCAAAGATTTAAAAGTAATATCAGGAAGTATTACTTTACTGAGAGGGTAGTGGATGTATGGAATAACCTTCCAGTGGAAGTGGTAGAGGTAAACACAGTGAAGGAGTTTAAGCATGCGTGGGATAGGCACAAGGCAATCCTAGATATAAGACCGGGAAAGGGGGACTAATAAAAGTACTCAAAAAAAATTGGGCAGACTAGATGGACTGAATGGTTCTTATCTGCCGACACATTCTATGTTTCTAAGATGAGGTGGTAATTTTGGTTTGTGAGGCAAAAAAAACTACTGGAAGAAAGGACAATAGTTACTAACAAACCCAGATTTCCCAGGACAGTCATGTTTCGTTTGGGTCCAGTCTATCTCTCCAAGCCCTCAATGTAAAAAAAAAAACACTTATTGTCTATTAATATAACTAGAGGTGGTAAGAAAAAGCAATAATGGTAGAAACATTTCTACAATAGAGACAGTAATATTTAAATACATATAACGAATCAACGTGAGTATAAAGGAGAGTCTACTTATACAGGGTATTTAAAAGGTGGAAAACTACAAGGGTAGTATGAACTAAGGGGTTAAAGTGACACTGTCACCTATATATTGTTTCTAGTGTGAATGTACAGAGTAAAGATGGATCTAAACATTATGTCAGCAAAACTACAAACAAACGCATAGAGGATGTATGTATCTGTGGAGTCTCCTGTCAATGGCATAACTTTCTGCCTTGATATGCCAATGAAACATTTCCCATTGAAAGTAATTCATTTGCATACAATGACACACGTGATGTCATAAATAACTTATTTAAAGCTGATTATCTCTTCATTTTTATGCATATATTCACCTCTGGGTGATTTTATTTTGCTGCACTACTTATTTTCCATTTATGTAAATTTCAGAGACTGATCTGTTCATCTGTTGAGATCCCTGTGCAATATAACGTCTAACCTCATGCAATAATAAAAGTGAGAGTGTCCCATTATTATCTAGCTCACTGCATTTCTATTACAGACACAGCACTGTGTGATGTTGCCTTGCAAGCACACTGATCTATTGGTTCGATAGCATCCTTTCTCCTCTCATTCTCCCCCTTTACATATAAATCAACACAAATCGCATCAGTTCCTCACAGATCTAATTCCCTTTTGTTGAGAACATTATTATTCTGTAACTAATCATCTATGTTTCCTTTGTGCTCCTCTCCTTCTTTTCATTCAGTCGTATCACTTACTGTATTTGCTAGATTATAAGACGACCCTGATTATAAGAGGACCCCCCAAACTTTGGATATTCCTTTAGGAAAAAAACTAAAAGCCTGAATATAAGACTACCCTATAGGAAAAAAGTTCAACTTGTATATATTCACATGTAAATTGCTTTTTTAATAAAAAATTATATAAAAAAATGCATTTCTTGTTTTTATTTCCTTTTATGTGTCAATGCTGCCTCTCTCTTTCCCTTGCCCCCAGCTTTGTCTCTCTCTCCCCCTCCCTTTGACTCCCCGCTCATTGCGCAGACATCCCCTAATGTTAGAGAGGGGAATCCAGGTCCCCTGCTGGGGACCTGGATCCCTGTCTTATAATCTGACCTCAATTTGAGGTCAGATTATAAAACGACCTCGATTATAATGCGAGGGGTAATTTTCAGAAAAACATTTCTGAAAAAAAAACTCGTCTTATAATCAAGCAAATACGGTATATCACAGTTGTGCTCCCATCTCACATGTGTATGCTTTTTTTTAACCAAAGGATAAAGTACTTTATAGTATCTTGTATACATTTTTTTTTTTTTTGGAAGACCTATAAGGATCAACTGAACGAAGAGAAAAATGCAGGGAATTGAGATGGGAATTTCAAACTTAAGACCAAAGTAGTCGAGTTGGAATAATTCTCCCATTCAGCTGCATTGGTGGATGCATCTACTTTCGCCTAAATCTCAATTAAATAAATAATCAAGGTAGTTCCCTGACGTGTATCTTAATAGATACACACGGGTTTACTATCTGCTGTGTCACATGCGAGACAAACGTCAGCACGCACACAGCCAATCAGAGCTAGTTAAGGTCCCCCCTGCTGATCCCTTGCGGGTCTCTCTCTGTGCTAGCAGAGAGAGCCAGTCGCCCACCAGACGGTTGCCTGCTTCCTATGGAATCATGGCAGCTGTCGGTCAGAGGATAAACTGGTGTGTACTATCAAAAGTATTACCAAAAGTACACGCCAGTGCATCCTCATACTAGGGACAACTAAAATTTCACTTGTGCTTCTATATTAGTCCCTTTCAGGTAAATGGTGCAGAACGAATAAAAGAAGGTACAGAACAAAATACCTACACATGGTAATAGATCCTCAATGGTGTCAAGTTGGATGTAAACGGCACTGTGTGGGTTAAAAACCCAAGATACTGGGAAAAAAAGGAATAAAAATATGGTGTAACATGTTGAGTCCCAGATATAGTTGGTAATAGAAATACAGGTGACAAAACTCCAAATGAGTGTGAAGCAGCTAGGGTTGCCACCTTTCTTCAAAAAAAATACCGTCCATGCTACTGTCTCCATAGACTTAACATTGGCCTGATGCCAATTTTTTACCGGCCTGCCGGTAAAATACCGGCCAGGTGGCAACCCTAGAGGCAGCATATAAACATTAATAGTTTCCCTAATTCCGCCAAATCATCCTCTAAAATCCCTGAAAATGAGTGTCTCCCAAATCCTCAAAAACAGAATGTACCTGCTATTATTTTACAAACGCCTATATATACTGTACATGTTGTTGTTTTCTCTTTTTTTTTTTTTTGTATCACTAATGATTTACCCTGTATGTTCTCTTTCTAACTTGTATAATTATATGCATGTATGTGTTCTTTTTTTTAATCTACTGTTAAATGTGTAACTCTGTGTAACTCCATTCTGGACTGGGTCCCCAGGACATACTTGAAAACGAGAGAAATCTCAATGTATTCTTCCTGGTAAAACACTTTCTAAATAAATATACATATATAGGTGTCCTGAAAGCTGCTCTGGAACTATCAGCATCCAGAAACTGAACCAGTGAACAAACACCCTGCATTAAATAAGACAACCTCCGAGTCCACAAGGAATCCACAAAATCAAAGACACTGAAGACATAGGACCAGTGGCTTTTTTTATTGCCAGAATACCAAGTGCCACAACACCAATGTCTTCTTCGTCTTCGATTCAGTGATTTCCTTGTGGATTATTATATTGTGTTCTTTCACGGAGGATGTTTTGTACACCAGCCTTTCTGTATCAATAAAATATTTATTCATCCCCGACGTGGATTTCTTCAGTTCCTCATTGTTGATGGTACCAGGACACCTACATGTTACTGGGCGTTTATTGTTAGGCCAATTCTTAATCTCAAGTTCCCTGCTGTCTTCCTTCAAGAAGACAGAGCGAGAATAACAAATCTTTTCTTTTGAAATCGCTTGGAGCGTTACCAAGTAAACTTTTACTTCAATGGCTGGCAATGGTCCTTTCGACACACAGTAGTCGAACTTATAATAATTAATGACATGGATTATGGGATTTACGTTTGGACGGTGGGATTTTCTTTGCCCAAGGTTGATAGTGTCATCCAGCACATCAAATGAACTCTCAGCTCGTAACGCAGCATACATGATGTCTACAGATATACTGAGACATTGGACCCTTGGGCCAAATATCCAAAAAATAACAGCAAAACTGAGAAGTCTTAAGGACCTGAGCTGAGACGCAGGTAGGATGTCCCACCTCATGGGTTTCAGCCCTAATTATAACAAGATCGTCTTTAGATGTCTGAGCTTATTCCACAGATGCTTGTTTACTTGGATTTGCAAGCTTTTTGGAGGCTTCTGTTTAAATAAACTCTATCAACGTTATCATTGCTTATACTGTGAATGCAGAGAATAAAAACAATGATGAAAAGTAATATGTACATTGTATTAGCAGAATTGAAGGAAAATAAATTAAGTGAAAAATCTGTTTTTAAACATATTGTATTTTGTACTGCGCATAAATAATTAAACAAAACCATCTCATGTATGTGCTAGCACCACCTTTTCAGGTAGTGAATTCCATATCTTTAATGCCCTTCCTGTTAAAAAATCCCTTCCGCTGTCGTAGACTAAATCTCCTTTCCTCTTGGCAGATGACCTTTTGTCCTTTGTACTGTTCTGTTAATGGAATAGCCACCCCAGTCCCCGTAACGTCCCACCCCCAATAAAATGAAAATTACACATCCATGTAGCCACCTAGTGACCGTGGGCCAGCGCCATGCCCGCGGCCACTAAATACAAATAATTGGTGGTGGTGGGTCCGTGGCCCCGATATAAATTCTAAAAATTATATCCCCCCATGTTTGGTGCCGGCGCTGTTCCTTAAGTCCAGAATAAGTTAAAATTATAGTCCCTTGGGCTTGGAGGTGGCCCAGAATAAATATACATTTCCTTCCCCTATTTTCCTTCCTACTCCCCCTGCTTGTGCCAGAGGCTGACTAAATGACCCTGGCACATTACATAAATAATATTAATAAACACATACTAGTTTCTACCAACAGCCCCCCCATCACCACCACTACCCCAGTCAATCAGACGCCTTATCCTAGCTTTTGAAATTCTAACTATTATTTAAGAATTGTGCAATGTACAAAACTGCACCTATTCTAGATCACTTTAGGATTGAAAAAGAATTGTAGTACTACAATCTGGCCAATTATCTAAGCTGAACAAAAAGTGATAGTAAAATGTTGCAGTATTGACCTATTTTGTATGTATAAAATCCAACGTCCAGGACAGTTCTTCGCGGCTGTTTCACCGTTGAACGCTGAACTATCAGCGGTAAAAGTCAACTCGGCCGCTTCATCGCGGCAATGTAAGCGCTGACAAACATAAACCCCCCATATAAATTACCCCCCCAAAAGTGACCACGAACCCCCATACTAACCACTCCAACCCAAGCACTAATACCCCTAATACAAACACTAACTCCCAGTACCCTAAAAAATAACACTAACCCCCCCGAAGCCTAATATTAACATTAATCCCCCCGGACCCTAATACTAATACTACCCCCTGAACCTTACCAAACCCTAATACTAAAATCGAACCCCCCCCGAACACTAATGCTAATACCTAACCCCAAATAATAATCACATTCAGCGATCCCGCAATGAACTGTTTCGCGAAGAAAGTTCCAGTGATGACCTCTCGCGAGATGAACTGACCATCACGTGAGAGGTCACAGTGAAGCAGCTACGTTTAAGCAGCCGCAGTGAACCGCCCCATCCCCTAAAATCCATTGTGACAGTTTCATACATACCGTACAGGCACAAGAGCAAAATCCCAACTCTAGGAATCTGGATTATACATAAAAAGGTGTCATTCTTCATAAAACCTAACATATACAACCTTTTTTATTTTTTTTTTTATATTTTTTTTTTATTCCCCATTCATACTTTTAACAATGTTTAGGAGTCCATAATGGTAACTAGAACACCACAGGTAATGTCATACACAGGAGACACCACAGACAGATTTAAAAAAAACTTTTTTCAATTAATGTATACATTTGCTTGCAGTTCTGCTAACACATTGGGGCGGTGGGGGAAATGTATAAACACGGGAGAACTCGCAGATTACGCCAAATACTCGCACAATCGGTGTGCGCGCCAATGTATAAAACATGGGACAAATGCAGAAATGCGTAGATTTAGGTTGTGTCAGCGCACCGACACAAACCTATGAATAAAAAAATCAGTAAAAAAGGTGCCTGATTTGTGTCGGGGGTCCCTATCTCCCTCACTGCAAAGTGCCGGGAGTTGTAAAAAATAAAAAAAAAAAGCACGGGGTTACATAACAAATGGCGATTGTGTTTTTTTTATAAAACTTCCAACACTTTGCAGTGCCCGAGCTTTTATACTTTCCCCCCTACAGATCATTTTTAAATATTTTGTAGCCTGTACATTCACAGTATAAACAATGTGTAGGTGGCAGGGTAACGAAATAATGGATAGTTTTGAAGAAATTACCTTAATGAGTTCATCCAGCTCTGTGGCGTTGACACATGAATGTCCTGAAACAAAGTTTTGCTTTTGTATCACTATGAAGTTCCTCTGTGAAGTCTCGTTTGGCTGTTCCAGAGCCTTGAACACAGTGGCTCCGATGATTAGATAGATCACCACCACCAGAAAAACCGTTGATACCGTTTTCCATTTCATCACATTCACCGTTACGTCTCTGTCGTCCCGGGTGGACAGCACAGTGGGTTTCGCAGAGAATGATAACCTAGGCTTGGAGTTATGAGTTGCTGATTTTGGATCCAGTAAGTCAGGTGCCGCCACTTAACAAAAAAATGGAAGAAAAACGTGAGATCAGTATTATGCTAGCCAAGGTCCTGTAATACTTTACTCACATGTTACCTAGGTTGACCAGAGGCATCTGCAGCCATCATATTGGGGAGGGGTGGCAGGAACAAAAAATAGGGAGGGGAACTATTAAACACTGTATGTAATCTATATATATATATATATATATATATATATATATATATATATATAATACATTTAAATTGCTTCCCACCCCTTATGCCTACGTGCTATCTTCCAAATTGAAGCACACAACTTATTTGCATAAAATCAAAAACTTTGGATCTAAATGAATGAAAAAAGAAAAGGCCTAAATATAAGGCGACTCTATAGGACATGCACAGTTTTAACGCAATGCTGCCCGTGTATAGTGAACTACACTGTGTGCGGACAGCAGGCGAACCAAGCCAGACCCAAATTTTACAGGATAGCAAAGGCATTGCAGGTCTCCAAAAGATCTGGGGCTAGAGCCAATGGCACATTTGATAGAAGTTGATTAAAGAAGCTCACATGCTTGGGAACACATATATATCATTTAAATGACAATCAGTATTTATAATATAAGCAATTAGAAATAAATACATATAGAGAATTGATATGATGCCAATGAGCAGTAACTTTATAAGCAAGGCTTTAGAAAAAAATGTCTAAATGATATATATCATGCCAATGAGCAGTAAATACATAAACTTTGTATATGATACCAATGAGCAGTAAGGGCATACACTTCGTATATGATGCCAACAAGCAGTAAATGTATAAACGTTATAGATTATGCCAAAGAGCATACGATAAATAAATGGATATGCTTTGAGGATGATAAGCAGTAAGTGCATACACTATGAATAAAATAACAATTCCAATGAGCAGTAAAAACATATACTTATATACTGGTTTCCCCCATAGATGCTGAAAGGAAATATTCTACCCATAATGAAAACAGGGAAGGACCGCTCTAATGTTAAGAGTTATAGACATAAAACTGTTAACATAAGAAGGGTGATAGATATTCTTGATTCCTCAAATAGGGAAAAGAGGCCCAAAATAGCATGTATGTGTTATCTTTTCCACCAAATGACAGTGCCCCCAAACAGTATGTCTATGCCAAATTTAGGGTGCCCTTAAATATAACAGTCCAACATAAAAATATTATTATTAACCCCTTGGCGACAAAGGACATGTGTTAAAAATAGAGGTGGAAGTGATTAATTATCACTTCCACCACTCAAATGGTGTTGCTGTAATGCCTCGATGTCGAGAGTGGATGCAGGCACCATAATGAAGTGTAGCAGGCCTCTCCAATATGGCACTGCCCTGTAGCCAGCAAGGGCTCTGGAAGTGATCAGTGGTCATGTCTGTCGCCTCTAGAGACAATCAGCAATATTTCAGGCAAAATAAAATAACCCTAGATCTAGCATTAGTATTATCGTTGAGTTATGGTTAGTACTAGGGTTAGATTTGGGGTTAGGGTCATAATTAGGGTTGGAGTCAAAATGTCCATACAAGAGAAAATTATTCAGAAACAAAAAATGCTACTTTTGGTTATTGTGCTATAACTGGCAAAAAAAAACTACAGGAAATCATTTAAACACTGATATTTCTAAACTCAGGACAAATGTTGGAAACTATTTAGAAGAGGTCTTTTTTACTGTTTGTAATTGTGTAAAAGATTTTTCCGGTCAAATTTACAAAAATGGTATATTAAGAAAAACTGTCTTATGCCGAAAATTACAGCTAAACACAAACACTGCAAAAGTGTTAAAATAGCCTCTGTCACCAAGGGTAAGACACAGAAAAAACACTATGGTCCCCAAATGTATGTATATTTGATAAAACATAGATACATGTTTTACTTTCTTCACTGGCATTAAATAAAGATGATGGCTTTATATATAAGGGTCTAGTCAATAAAGAGAGAATTGCAGGGAATTTCAAACTTAAAGGGACAGTCTAGTCTCCAAACTCTCTTTGGTGCATGTTGAAGATTACTGCTTGTATAGTGCACGGCTCTCCCCCAGTGATTACTGTGCATGTGTACTACAGGTGTGGCAGCACTGATTATATAGACCAGGGCTCGACAAACCCCGGGCGAAATCAGACCTGGCTCCCGGGTAATGTGAGCCCCTCTTGGTGCCCTCGTTGCTCGGATGTTTTTTTTCACCTCCTTAATCCAGTGATGCGCGAGCACAGACTTCCTGCTCCGCCCCCTCGTGCACCGTAATATAATGCAGAGCTATATTGAGGGACTTTAAAAAATAAGTAAAAGAACCTGCTGCTTGTGTGTATGTGACTGACTGGATGTGTTTGTGTGTATGTAGGTGACTGACTGGATGTGTTTGTGTGTATTTATGTGAGTGACTGGATGTGTTTGTGTGTATGTATGTGACTGACTGGATGTGTTTGTGTGTATGTATGTGACTGACTGGATGTGTTTGTGTGTGTGTATGTATGTGACTGACTGGATGTATGTGTGTGTATATATATGTGACTGACTAACTGGATGTGTGTGTGTGTATATATATGTGACTGACTGACTGGATGTGTGTGTAAATATGTGACTGACTGTATGGGTCTGTGTGTGTATATATGTGACTGACAGTGTGTGTCTGTGTTGATAAATGACACATTGACACAATATAATATTTAGAATATCAGTTTATAACCTAATAAATTCAAATAAAGATATATAGTAAAAAAAAAAGTGTGTCTGTCTGCGACTACGTGTGATTGTGTTTATGTGCTGTTGTCTGGCTCCTAGATTTTTAGCTGGCTCCTAAAACTCATCTAAGTTTGTCAAGCCTTGATATAGACACTTGGCATTTAAAGTTTTGTTTCATTTAGTCTCTTCCTGTGCTGCTGGAATCGAATACATTCTGTGGACTCTAAGTGACCTTGCTCTTGTACACAGTAAGTAATCTCTTAATAGTGCAACACATTATCTGATGACATCACTAGAGAAACAGAATATACCTTTACAAAGCTAGTGTGGGCAGTTCTGATTTCTTGCAAACTGCTGTAATTTCACAAAATAATCTGACTGTACAATTTGAACCTTTTAATGCAAAATGTAAAACATGCACTTCGAAAGCACATTAATATGATTAACATTTGGAAGTTGCATTTGGGGCACCAGGCAGTCCCTTTAAGGCCTAATTAGCAAAGCTGGAACATTTCTCCCATTCAGCTGAACTCAGCTACTTTTGACCTAAAGTTTGAAATTCTCAATTCAGTTCCCTGTATTTCTCTCTTTTTTGAGTAGGCTCTTTACTGTAATCGCAATAAATGCATCACTGTGCACCAAACTAATTAGAAGCAAGTTTGTAATAAGTATATATTGATTACGCCAATCAACAGTCAAATTATCACAATGTAAATCAGACAGGAAGAATCCTTAGATTGAGTTATTCTTAAAAAGACTTACAATAAGCAATGCCCAATAGGAGCAATGCACACAAAAAGCAGAACACTGCTCACTTACATATGTATGTTAATAAATCACCCATTACAATAGTGACACTTTGCTAAAGAAGTAATACCAAAGTGTCAATTCAGTCTCAAAGGTAGGAACAAAATGTAATTATCTTTAATTAAAAGATTGCAACATTATAGTGTTTTAAATAGAAGTTATTTTATTTAAGAGTACAAATATAGTACATATTAAACCCTTGATACAATCTGTCAATTAACAAAAGATCATACTTTTTAACGTTGTCCTTTAAATTGCAATATGTTGGATCATGCACTCTCTGTTGTAGAATTAGATCTGGCTGTACAAAGTGGAACCTAATAATCTGGAGCCAGAGCAAAACAATCTATCCACTAATTCTTCATCTGTTTGTATGAATTCAAGAGCTCAGTTCAATGTTGAATTATTTATTTATACTGGGGGGAGGAGAGATATTGCCAGGCACTGAATTAATAATCCTCCTTAACCCCTAGAATCAGAAACCTTGACTACGAACCTAGTTTGCCTTCAATACATTTCGGATTTACTGATTTGATATTATCAAATTATACATGATAAAAATGAAAGCATACAACTTCAGGCTGCTTCAAAATAATAATTCCGGCATTTTTGATTAATGTGTTTTGAGTTACAGCTTGTTACTAATGTGTCGGGGGTTGGAAATTGCAGGGATGATCCGATTGATGATAATGGATACAAATAGAAAACAGTCCCAAGAATTCACCACAAGGGGACAGGCAAGAGCAAGGTCAGAGGAAGTCCAAAGGGTCAAGGCAGGCAGAACGCGTTCACAGGCGAAAGATATAGGCCGAGGTCAGGAGAGGAGAGTTCAAGCGAAGGATATAGGCTGCAGGTCAGGACAGGAGAGGACAAGCGAAGAATATAGGCCGAAGGTCAGGAGAGGAGAGGACAAGCGAAGGATATAGGCCGAGGTCAGGACAGGAGAGGACAAGCGAAGGATATAGGCCGAAGGTCAGGAGAGGAGAGGACAAGCGAAGGATATAGGCCGAAGGTCAGGAGAGGAGAGGACAAGCGAAGGATATAGGCCGAGGTCAGGACAGGAGAGGACAAGCGAAGGATATAAGCCGAGGTCAGGACAGGAGAGGACAAGCGAAGGATATAAGCCGAGGTCAGGAGAGGAGAGGACAAGTGAAGGATATAGGCCGAGGTCAGGACAGGAGAGGACAAGCGAAGGATATAAGCCGAGGTCAGGACAGGAGAGGACAAGCGAAGGATATAGGCCGAGGTCAGGACAGGAGAGGAGAATTAAGCAAAATCCAAAGAAGAGCCACAGGTTAAAGCCGGAAAATCAAATAAACAGCAGGCTGCAGAGAACACAGGAAACATGAGATTCACAAGCTTGGGGAATACACAAGCAAGGACTGACGGGCGAACAGGGTTTAAATAGGGACAATCCCTCCTATCAGCATTATATTACCTCCCCTTCCTGTGACACTGAATGGGATGTGTGGCTAAGAGGTGCTGCCTACCTCCCTCCTTCTGGCTGGTCCCCCTTTGATGCAGCTAAGTTCCGTGGATGACCGGACATCCCCAAACACACCTACTGCAGAACGCGCAAGGCCGGGGATGCCCTGCCACAAAATGGGAGGAGAAGGGTCCGGAGGTGAGTGGCACAAGATGACACGCTCAGACACTGGGCCACTCACTTCACCGAGAATTTTGCTGCAGAAAGCGGGAGTCACTGGCTGAAATGCTGGATCCAGTCGTCAATCTTGGAGATGGATAAAGGATCTCAACACAATAACAGCAGCCCGCTTCCACATATTTTATTGTTCACATGGCTTGTGTAATAAGCCAACTGAATTGCCTAACGCGTTTCACACACAGGTGATTTGCTCATGTGTGAAATGCGTTCAGCAGCTCAGCTGGCTTATTACACAAGTGATGTGAACAATAACATATTTGGAAGCAGGCTGGTGTCATTGTGTGGACATTATTTTTAAAACAGAAATCCCTGGAAACAAAGGTTTATTTAAGTTGAAAGTGGAATTAACAGATTATTTTTTTTAATTACATGTGCAGACAATCAGAAACATGGAAGGGACTCTGTCACCTAAACACTGTTTACTGTGAATGTAGAGGCCACACCATGATCAAAAAAGATCTATACATTGTCTTAGTAGATTTGCAAGAAGTATGTTTTTAATATGTCTTGGGTGTCTCAGATTTATGACATCACCTTGTGCCTTGATATGCAAATGATGCATTTTCAACTGAAAATATTTATTTTACATGTCAGCCTGGAAATGGGGGGCATCATCTTAAACTAGCATATTTAATAAGGTGGGCTGCTTAATATTCAAACACAATACATAGAACTATTAGTGCACAGCAGAAAATGCTATTTTTGTCCTAAAGCTATTTTAGAAAGAATAGTAGAATAGTTAATTAATATTATAAGGAATTGGTAAAGTGATGGATGAATAAAATTAAATTGAAATTCATATGATTGGTATAAAATTAATAAAGAAATGAAAGTATTGTTGTTATTATATTTATATCTTGTATTGCATTATTATATTTATTGTTATTGTTTGTATTATATGATAATATTTTATTGTAAGTGATTTTATATATTATATTTGGAACTATTTTATTATTGATATTGTATGACATTGTAATGTATACTTATTATTTTTAAATGTATAATGTAATAATAATTTGAATAGAATATAATATAAGTTATAAATAAAAAAAAATTGGAAAAAAAAAAAAGAAACACCTTTCTATTCCCAATATTAACAATGGGTAGTGACATAGTCCCTTTCATTAACAATTGTAGGCAGAAAATAAAGTGATGTTTAATTTAATTTAAAGGTTGCATCAAGTGTAGATGTTATAAATAGAAATGCTTTCATGAAATAATACAAATAAGGTATTTCATTGAGTCCTCTTTGCTCTGTATAACTCTATCTGGATGCTGACAATGCTTAGAATCTTGGGTCAGTCCTTCATTCGCCTTGCGGCAAGTATGCAATGTGAGCCAAGATTCTAAACAAAATGTCTGCCCCCTGGTAGTGTAATCCAGAACAAAGACGGCTCAATAAGGTCCGTTATTTGGATTCTTTCATTAAAACATTATAACATCTACAGTTGATGCAATCAATTAAAGATAATTCAATTGTTTGCCTACAGTCTTCCTTTAATATATTAAATAGGCCTGAGAACAGCATTTAGGGACATAGGAAAAAAAAAATGAACATTAAGTAAAAAGGAAGATTAAATAAATAATATAAAAACCAAAGCGCACTGCTTCCAATAACAATACACAGACCTATGCCTTGTCCATAGTAATATGTCTACAGCTGACGATGAGATGTAATTGACCTGAAGAATATGATTGCCCTCCACACACACCAGGGAATGCCAAGAAAACTCCAGCATTTAAAGCAGATAACAATCTTCTCAGTAATTACTCAATGTCGAAGAGGACTGACCACTGAATCTGCTCCTTGTCACCCAGATTAATCTACTCTACTATAGTAGCGGACGCTCTCACATCTCCGAACTCACATGTTTTCTCTAACCCCAACTCATCCTGTAACATCGTTAGGGGTACAGGAAATGGCAATACTTCAACGCTGACCTCCACATGTGCGGTGAAACACACATCTGGGTGCTACTTACTATGATGTGCCTTGAATTAATCATGATTTAGAAACATACAATGTGTCGGCAGGTAAGAACCATTCTGCCCTATGCATCCCCTATAAGATTTCTAGTATTTGAGCACTCCACTAACCTTCTCTGCCTTGCTAATATTATACTTTGTATAAACGTGGACGTCCGTTTGACACATTAATATAGTTTCTAGATCCGCTTCCCGTGATTGGTCATCTGGCTCTGCACCTCTGTCCCGGGAGTTCTGGTTAAAAGCTGTCTAGTACAGCAAGTATTTTTGCTCCAAAAGGTTCTATGTGTAAAGTGGAGATGGCTTTATTTTCATATCCCTACCCAGGATCCGTTGCAGTGGTGGTTACACTGCAAGTGTAAGATTTCTGTGGGGAAAGCAAGTTTTCTGGTGTGTCTGTGTGTGTCTGTTGTGTTTAATAATGCCTCTGCTACCCCCTGAATTTTAAGTGGAGTATTTTCCCCATCACCTTTAACCCCATCATAACTAATGTTGTGATAATGGCATGTACTAAAAAAACGCAAATATATTTTATGTGCAAAACTATTTTTGCGCTTTGCTCCTATTGCAATGTACTAAACATTTAGTACTCATATAGTACGGTACATACGAGCAAACTGCGAATAAAAACAGTCATAAATGAGAATAAAAATAGTCAATTTTGCCAATATTATTCTACCTCTTTTGATAGCACTCGCTAAAAGCTGGTGTAATTTTCACATGCAAATAATAATTATTTTTCACAAAATATTTGCAAAGCTCTTTAGCGTGCACAAGTATAATTGCAATTTATTAGCGCAACCGGAAAAAGCACGCTAAATAAAAATAAACGAAATAGTCGCAAATCAGGAAAAAAAAAAAGCGCAGAATGTTACAAATAGTTGCAATTAGCTCCTTACTCATGTTTTACCTATTTTTTTCCCCACTGCACTTGTTTAGTCCATGGCCCCCATAGCTTTTAGGCTCTGGTTATAGACCAGGTTCTGCTATTGAACTGTAACTGTTAACCCATTCACGACCATGCCCGTACATGTACAGGCTGCCTTTAAAATAGCGCAATCACAGCATTTTTGCACTGTTTTCCTTGAAGCTTCACGCCACGAGCCGGGACCGCTCATGGCAGGTCTTAAAGGGGCAGGCCAGTGACTTCTCAATCACGCCCCCTCACCCTACGCAAATCAGGTGGGGGGTGTTTAGGACTGACTCTAATGGAAGCAAGTCTGAAACAACCAAAAAAAGGGGCTGTCTTACCTGCAATAGCTGAGACAGGCTGCATCAGCCATTCCAGGGAATATTGTGATATCACAATCCATAGCCAGCCTCCCCCAAATATGGGGAGAGAGATGTGGGAAAGTTGATCCTGGTTGCCCTAACAGTTATTTATTATTTTTTGCATTTATTATTGTGATCACTATGAAAATCAAGCACATGCAATACATGCAAAAAATACAGTAAATGACAATCAGTGCTGGATGAACACTGATTGTCAAAAGCTTCCCTCTCTCTCACTGATTTTAGACAGACATTTTATCTTGTGTCTGAGAGAAAAAGAGTGAGAGAGAGGCTGAGAGAGAGAGAGGAGAGAAATAAACAGCATCCCAGGAAAAAAAATCAGAATTTGTACTGCTAATGAATTGCATATCATAAATTTTGAATAATCTTATACCGCAATTCAACACAATTTTTTTTTGGGTATAATATCTAACCAGTCCTCTAAGACTATTATAAAGTCTATCTCAAACTCTTCCTGTATCTATTTCACACATTTTCCTTTCCCCAAACTCATTATAAGTGGTTGCATGACGTAACTGATAACTCTTAAGTAATTAAACACTTTTTCGGGGTGGTAAGAGAAAGTACTGTACCAGCTGTTAAAAATCCTTAAACCTCCCCTCTATCATCAAATCTCCTGTCATTTTGATCTCCGCCATATACCAGCTCCCCAATTTTAAATTCTGTTTTTCATTTTCCAGTATTAAAGAGGCTATGTTAACAATGTATCCTCTTTCATTCTTAGTGAAGAAGTTTGCTTTCCCCGGAATCTCAGCTGTTCATCTCTATGCACGTATTGCAGAAGTTGTAATTTGGATGCAGAAGAGGTATGCAAGCAAAATAAGCCGAGATAAAAGAAATATAAAAATCAATATTTATAAAAGACCTTCCTATCATGTTCTAGCATCGTTTACTGGTCGATGTCCAGTGACCTGCTGTACACTCCAGTCCATTTATACTGGTAATTATACCTTCTTGAGTTTGCAGATTGCCTGAGGTGTAAATCTGGCATTGCCCCCCTCATCTTCTACATTTATGTTTGTAGCAAAGGTCCTGCTCACACTATTACAGAGCTGTAATGATAAATAGAATCAGATCAGCTGCTGAATCCAGCTTGCAGAGCTTCTAAAAAAAAAAAAAAACCTACAAAAGAGATCACTGTCTGCCTGACAATTTACATGAAAAAAAGAAAATTATAAATGATATAAAGTGATAAGTAATGAAATACCACATATAATTAGCTAATTGCCTACCTTTGTCAACACAGTAAAGGATGAGAGTTTATTTAAAAGAAGAAAAACTACCACCAAGGGACAAAGTCTTAAATTAGAGGGGCAACGTTTTAAAAGTAATATCAGGAAGTATTATTTTACTTGAGAGGGTAGTGGATGCATGGAATAGCCTTCCAGCGGAAGTGGTAGAGGTTAACACAGTGAAGGCGTTTATGCATGCATGGGATAGGCATAAGGCAATCCTGCATAAAAGATAAGGCCAGGGTCTAACTAAAAAATTGGGCAGACTAGATGGGCCAAATGGTTATTATCCTCTGACACGTTCTATGTTTCTATAGGGTCTGCTCAATAAATTGAGAACTGCAGGGAAATGAGATGGGAATTTCAAACTTTAAGTCAAGTGAGAAACATTCTCCAATGTTGAATGCATTAAGTTTGAAATGCCCATTTTACTTCTCTGCAATTATCTTTTTATTAAGTAAACTCTTAATTGTTTATTTTTAACACACACAGGCCTAGATTCAATGCTGTTATGGCAGGCAAAAGTTAAAGGTTTCTTAACACAGGTTATTCCTTTAAGTAATGCAGACAGCTAAAATACTACGGTAATAACAAAACGCCCCAAAAACATTAATTATTCCCAGTAAGCAATGTCTACTTCTGGGACTACTACCGTTAACAATGATTGGTAAATAGATCAGTTAACAGCTTTGTAAGTACATCACTAAGTTATTTTAATAACTTTGGGTGTGTCCCATCAGGCCCCATTTACTTATTTGTCTTTACTTTAGACAGCTGAATCTCTTCTTCTGTAAACGCATTAGTCTTTTTTTCCTATCAATAGTTTTGTTTCTTCGATCAATAGTTACCATTTATAATATGATGCTATTTTTCGACATACATGTGATATTCAGATGAGGAGGCCCACTTTTGAGAGCCCTATCTAGAGCCCACCAGTTTCTTAACCCCTTAGTGACAAGACATTTTGACCTTGACTTTCTCTTGGTGACAATGGCTGTTTTTACATTTCTGGGTTGTTTCTGTTTAGCTGTAATTTTCTTCTCTCTCACATACTGTACCCACACAAATTAAATGTTGTTTTTATCATCATAAGAAGGGCTTTCATTAGATACCATTATGTTCATCATACCTTATAATTTACTACAAAAAAAATCATAAAATTTTATGAAAAAAAACACTTTTTCTAATTTTGACCTAAAATATAATTTACACAAATACAATCATTAAAAAAGACCCCATCTAAATAGTTTCTAAATGTTGTCCTGAGTTCAGAAATATGCATGTTTCCATGTTTTTCTGCATTTTGCTGCGAGTTATGGGGCAAAAACCAAAAATAGTGTTTTTTGTTTTTTTCCCTATATTGAGCTTTTGACCCCAACCCGAACTCTAAATTTAACCCTAACCCTAAATTTAACCCTAACCCTAAATTTAACCCTAACTCTAACCCTTATGCTATCCCTTAATATATTTTAATTTAATTTTAACCCTATCACTTATGCTAACCCTAATTTAATTTTAACCCTAAAAGCTATTCTAACCCTAATCCTAGTTTTAAGCTAATTAAGTCTTTTTTTTTCTTTTCATTGCAATGTTGATGACTGCCTCAACGGAAGTGAATTTGACCACAAGAGGACATAGCCATATTGCCGGAGCATACTGCTCCATCAATATGGCACCCATGATTGCTCCGTGGGGCGATCGTGGGTGCCCCAGAGCCCAAATTTCGGTGCTAGCTATTGCCTCGACATCGCGTCAATAGACCAGCACCGTTAGAGTGGAAAATCGCTCCTTTCACCGCAAGACGTGTCAGGCATGTCCATTGTCGGGAACAGAGTTCCTGGCTGGATGTGCCTGACACGTCTATTGTAACGAAGGGGTTAAAGGACCATTAAACTTTATTTTTCACTCGTGCGGCTGATTTAGAGGCACAAGTGAAAAAGTAGTTTTCCCTATTCTGCGGATAAACTGGCGTGTACTTTTTAACCCTCTGACCGACAGCTGCCATGCTTCCCTGTTAAGCAGGATGCCCGGTCTGGTCAGTCACTGGCTCTCTCTCCTAGCGCAGAGAGTGTTCCTTGACTAGGTACTCCCTGATGATCCCATGCTTTCTTTGCTAGTGCAGAGAGAGACCCCCGCACTCTGCAGCCCCCGCTCTGATTGGTTGGGCGCCCAGATGATCCCATGCTTTCTCTGCGAGTGCAGAGAGAGACCCCCCGCACTCTGCAGCCCCCGCTCTGATTGGTTGGGCGCCCAGATGATCCCATGCTTTCTCTGCGAGTGCAGAGAGAGACTCCCCCGCAC
The DNA here is from genome assembly GCA_036172795.1 of Pelodytes ibericus. NCBI lineage: Eukaryota > Metazoa > Chordata > Amphibia > Anura > Pelodytidae > Pelodytes > Pelodytes ibericus. Next base: position 23,516,046 of record CM069862.1, read on the forward strand.
TCTGCAGACCCCGCTCTGATTGGTTGGGCGCCCAGATGATCCCATGCTTTCTCTGCGAGTGCAGAGAGAGACACCCCCCCGCACTCTGCAGCCCCCGCTCTGATTGGTTGGGCGCCCAGATGATCCCATGCTTTCTCTGCGAGTGCAGAGAGAGACCCCCCGCACTCTGCAGCCCCCGCTCTGATTGGTTGGGCGGCCCAGATAATCCCATGCTTTCTCTGCTAGTGCAGAGAGAGACCCCCCCGCACTCTGCAGACCCCGCTCTGATTGGTTGGCGCCCAGATGACCCCATGCTTTCTCTGCTAGTGCAGAGAGAGACCCCCCGCACTCTGCAGCCCCCGCTCTGATTGGTTGGGCGCCCAGATGATCCCATGCTTTCTCTGCTAGTGCAGAGAGACCCCCCCCCCCCCCGCACTCTGCAGCCCCCGCTCTGATTGGTTGGGCGCCCAGATGATCCCATGCTTTCTCTGCTAGTGCAGAGAGAGACCCTCGCACTCTGCAGCCCCCGCTCTGATTGGTTGGATGCATGCTGGCAGCCTCCAGACCTGCTGTGTCTCAGCTGTGACTAACAGCAGGTAAATATTAGTATACTGATCTAACATTGACAGCAGCAGAACAAAGATTTGTACAGCCCACTGGTGTTAATGTTAATTATTAATAACTGTTGCAAGTTAATCAGGACATGTTCTATAGAATGCACGACCTGCTCTAGAAGAGAGAAATACCGACTGATCAAAGTTACTCAGAATTCTCAGGTACCATCCTGCCGGCCAAGTCTCAGCCGCGGGTTGTGTGTTTAAGGCGCCCCATCTGTTACCTCCTGTAAGTGGTTTATTAAGGCTGCTTTTCAAAGCAGTTTAAAGCCACAGCCATGATTACTATCCTACTGGGGGGGACTGAACTATGCCAGGCACCAGCACTGTACACTGCCAAAAATGTGTTCCTAGATTTCAATCTGTGGGAAGAAGGAAGCGACTGATTGAGAATAATTGGTTTTGTGAGGGGGCGGCCTACACACCACCTTCTCCCCACCCAAAAATAGAAACAGAATGATATCAAAGGACATTTAGAGGAGATGCCTCCATATTGGGACGTGGCAACATAGAGAAGGTATTGGATCATCTCTCCTCTGATCCAGGAAGAATGGCCATCTTAGGTAACCCTGCACTACCAATAGGAGGCAAAAGATGTCACTAAAGGAAACAATGGAATCTAGTCACTAAAACTGAACCAACAAGTGAACTGCAAAAACCAGGCATTAAAAGCAGAGTTGGAAACAAGTGCTACAACATGCGTCTCTTTGCAACTGAGCAGCCCCACCTGCAGTGACTAAAATAATATGTTTATATTTGTATTTAAGTGACGCATCATGTACAGTAATGATCCGGCATAGCCGTTTTCTCCTCATTATTTCCTATCTCAACAACATCACAACACAGAGCTGGCCGAGACAGACAGGTTCCCAGTAATTGTCTCCGAGTGGGGGGCATGGAAACTGCGACTCCCCTAAAGTCATTTTATCCAGGTCTTTGTATATCATGCCAATAAGGTTTAAATGCACCCAGGACAAGCCCCATCACCCACATTGCACACCCATGACAAGCCCCATCACCCACATTGCACACCCATGACAAGCCCCATCACCCACACTGAACACCCAGGACAAGCCCCATCACCCACATTGCACACCCATGACATGCCCCATCACCCACATTGCACACCCATGACATGCCCCATCACCCACATTGCACACCCAGGACAAGCCCCATCACCCACATTGCACACCCATGACAAGCCCCATCACCCACATTGCACACCCATGACAAGCCCCATCACCCACACTGAACACCCAGGACAAGCCCCATCACCCACATTGCACACCAATGACAAGCCCCATCACCCACACTGAACACCCAGGACAAGCCCCATCACCCACATTGCACACCCATGACAAGCCCCATCACCCACACTGAACACCCAGGACAAGCCCCATCACCCACATTGCACACCCATGACAAGCCCCATCACCCACACTGAACACCCAGGACAAGCCCCATCACCCACATTGCACACCCATGACATGCCCCATCACCCACATTGCACACCCATGACATGCCCCATCAACCACACTGAACACCCATGACATGCTCCATCACCCACAATGCACACCAGAGCCGGTCCCTGGTGTCAAGTGGAGACATTCTTATGCTGCCCGAGCTGATCTGAAGTCTGAGCGCCAGAATGTCATGTGATCCCGTTGCTCTGACCTCAGACAAAACACTTTAATGAGCCCTCTTTGCTTGTATAGCTCTATCAGGGGACAGACATCTTGGGTCAGATATTCACGTATGTGACCTATCTGACTGAAGATTCTGAACAAAATGTCTGGCCCCTGATCAACGGCAGATCCCGGGGGGGGGGAGGGCAACAGGGCAATTGCCCCCCCTGAGCACAGCTGGAGTTGGGGGCTGACCGCACCGGGTGCAGGGGTGAAGGTCCGCCCCCACTCTGTTGATCAGACGCAGGCAGCATTGGCTCCGTGTGTGTTAAACACATTGGGAGCTCAATTTATGCTGCTCGCGCTCCAGTGCATACTGATGGTTCAGAGCATCAGAAATACGATGCTCTGCGTCATCACTATGCGCGGGGAGCACGAGCAGCACTGATTGAGCTCTTGGCCTGTTTATCACACATGGAGCCAATACTGCCTGCGTCTCCCAGCTGAGTGAGCGGACTGGCACTGCATCATATCAGGTAGGAGGGGAGGAGAGGAAAGAACAGGAGGGGAGAGTTGCAGAGGAAAGAGAGAACACAGGGAGGGGGGAGAAGAGAGAACAGAGTGGACAGAGGAGAGAACATGGAGGATGAGATGAGAGAACAGAGAGAACGCAGAGGAGATCAAGGAGAGAAGGGGGAGTGCAAAGAGAACACTGGAGAGAAGGGGGAGGGGAGAGAACACAGAGGAGAGAGGGGAGAGTACACAGAGGAGAGAAGGGGAGAGAGGAGAGAACACAAAGGAGAGAAGGGGAGAGAGGAGAGAACACAGAGGAAAGAAGGGGGAGAGAGGAGGGAACACACAGGAGAGAAGGGGAGAGAGGAGAGAACACAGAGGAGAGAAGGGGGAGAGAACACAGAGGAGAGAAGGGGAGAGACAAGAGAACACCGATGGGGGAGAAGAGGCTACACTGACCAGTGGGGGGGAGAGGAGGAAAAGAGACAACCATGGGGAAGAGGAGAGACATACATGGGTAGAGGGACAAAGAGACAGTCATGGAATAGAGAGAGACATGGGAAGGGAGAGGCGAGAGACAGACATGGGAAGGGAGAGGAGAGACAGACAGACATGGGAAGGCAGATGAGAGACAGACAGACATGGGATGGCAGAGGAGAGACAGACAGACATGGGATGGCAGAGGAGAGACAGACAGACATGGGAAGGCTGAGGAGAGACAGACATGGTAAGGAAGAGGAGAGACAGACAGACATGGGAAGGGAGAGGAGAGACAGTCAGACAAGGGAGAGGAGAGACAGACAAGGGAGAGGAGAGACAGACAGACATAGGAAGGGAGAGGAGAGACAGACATGGGAAGGTAGAGGAGAGACATACAGACATGGGAAGGGGGAGGAGAGATAGATAGACATGAGAAGGCAGAGGAGAGAGACATGGGAAAAAAGAGGATACAAAGACAGACATGGGAATGAAGAGGGAGACAGACATGGGAAGGGAGAGGAGAGAGACAGGCGGACATGGGAAGGGAGAGGAGAGAGACAGGCAGACATGGGAAGGGAGAGGAGAGCGACAGAACGACATGGGGAGAGGAAAAGACAGACGGACATGTGCCCCACCTGAGATCAGGTTCTGTATCCACCCCTGCCCCTGATAGAGCTATACAAACAAAGAGGACTGAGTATTTGTATTCTTTAATTAAAGAATTTCTATTTAAAATGTCTAACATGGATGCAATCTTAAATGTAACTTTTTTATTTGCCAACAGCTATCCTTTAGCTGGTGGCTGCAAAGACCAATAGGATATTGGGATGTACTCACGGGAGGAAGCTATTATTCTGCCTCTTTAAAGGTCCATGGTAAGACCCCACCAGGAATACACAGTTCAATTCTGGCCGCCTTTGCAAAAAAAAAAAAAAGACATTATGGAACTGGAGAAAGTGCAGAGGAGGGCTACAAAACGAATAAGGCCAATGGAAAGTTTTAGTTATGAAGAAAGGCTAGAAAAGTAAAATTTGTACATGATTTGGAAAGGGCATCTTGGGGGATATGATAATATTATATAAATATGCACTGGTCCAATATAAAAAGGGCTGCTAAAGACCTGTTCATTAACAGAACAGCAGAAAGGCCAAGAGATCACCCACTAAGACTTAAAGAAAGAAGATTTAGTCTACAACAGCGGAAGGGTTTTTTTACGATAAGGACAGTAAAGGTATGGAATTCACTGCCTGAAGAGGTGGTGTCGTCAAATATATAAGATGCCTTTTAAAAGCGGCCTGGATACTTTTTTAATGAGCCAGAGCATGGAGGGCTATGTATGTTAGTATAGGCAGTAATATTTTTTTAGAGCTTGTTGATCCAGGGAGAAATCTGATTCTGTCATTTGGAGCCGAGAAGGGATTTTTCTCCATTGAAAGCAGAATTCGAAATTGCTAAAAATAAGGGAGGGTTTTTTGCCTTCTTTTGGATCAACAGCGCTAAACAAAGGTAGAAGAAAAGGGTGAACTTGAAGGTCTTTTTTCAACCTAAACTAAACTACTATGTATATAAAAACCTTTACATTTTTGTACACGATCCCTGGTCGCTCCAAATTTGATTTTCTTGTCCTTTTTTTTTCTACAAACCACATTTCCCCTGACAAAAGCCATTTTCCTGCCTGTGAACATGTTGCTCCCTTGTGCTCACTGTCAGTTAGACTGTAGATAAAACATTTGGTCAGCATACAGTTCTAACAGGCACAATCCCAATTTATTTACCCACTGTTCTCCTTATAGACATACCATGTACCGTGGAGAGCTATTCAACAGAATAGAATTATCTCCAATGCTGCATTTTTCAAGAGTTTGTGTTTTTTCCCACTTGCGAGCTGCCAGCCTTATGCCTGGTGGGTACAAAAAGGAATTTTACTGTTTCAGTGCCATGATTAACTTCAAAAGATACAAAAGGGACTCTGTCGACCTATAAATTGCTTATACCGTGAATGTTGAGAATAAAAAACAGTGAAAATGTTTCTATATATTGTGTTGGCAAAATTGCAAGCAAATGCATAATATAAGAGAAATGCATGTTTTAGAAGTGTCTGTGGAAGTCTCCTGATTATGACATCACATGTGGCTTGATATGCAAATGAACCACTTTCCAATGAGAAATGTGTAATTTGCATATCAAGCCAGAAGGTGATGTCATAAGCAGATGACACCACAGACACATAATAAAACCAATATTTTTCCGGATTTAATGCATTTGCATTCAATTCTGCTAACGCAATGTATAGATCATTTTTCACAGTTTTCCATTCTCTACATTCACAGTGTACACAATGTTTAGGTTGACAGTCTCTTTAATAATATGGATAGCAGCATCCTGGGGAGGTCACATCACATTACAGGACCCATCTCGTGGATAGTTGCTGAGTGTTAGCAGAGAGAGACGGTCCAGCGACCATCTCTCCATCTCTCTCTCCATCTCTCTCTCTCCATGTGCGCTGCACACAGCAAATAGCAAAGGAGGAGATGATCATCTGCTGTTAGATTCTCCTTTCTTGTGTGCGACCGCTTAATGCACTCCAAAAATGAGATGCCTTCATATCGGCCAGATATATCATTAATCCAACAAAGATTCTTCTAGGATGAACGCTCCCAGACAATACATAGTGTGTGGTCACAGACAGACACACACATCACACACACACACACAGAGTCAGTCACACACACTACGCACGCATGCAGTCAGTCACATAAAGACACACACAGAGTCAGTAACATATACACATGCATACAGTCAGTCACAGACAGACACACACATCACATACACACGTCATATACACACACAGTCAGTAACATAAAGACACACTACACAAGCATACAGTCAGTCACATAAAGACACACACATACAGTCAGTCACATAAAGACACACGTCACATCCACACACACACAGTCAGTCACATCCACACACACATACAGTCAGTCACAGACAGACACACACAGTCAGTCACACACACTACACACAGAGTCAGTCACACACACTACGCACGCATGCAGTCAGTCACATAAAGACACACACAGAGTCAGTAACATATACACATGCATACAGTCAGTCACAGACAGACACACACATCACATACACACGTCATATACACACACAGTCAGTAACATACAGACACACTACACAAGCATACAGTCAGTCACATAAAGACACACACATACAGTCAGTCACATAAAGACACACGTCACATCCACACACACACAGTCAGTCACATCCACACACACATACAGTCAGTCACAGACAGAAACACATATGTAACATACACACACACAATTAGTCACATAGACACACACATGCAGTCATATACACACACACACACATACAACGCATTAGAAGTTAAGTTATAACTTACAACATTTCATCTAAAGAGTGACACATTTGTTTTTTGTGAGCAAAGGTGTTGCTATGGGTGGGGTTCGACATTTCCTGCAGTTTTACATACTTTATTGTGCACTTTATTGCTCTGGAGCTCTGTGATACATGCATACACACCAAACATTCTGAGCTCCCAGAAAAGAGGTACAATAGAGCAGGGCTTGACAAATTTATCTGAGTTTTAGGAGCCAGCTAAAAAATCTAGGAGCCAGACAACGGCACATAAACACAAAGACACGCAGTCACACACAGACACATAGTCTGTCCCATATACATACAGGATCCTTTATTTCACTAGGGTCAAAGTCATCTCCTTGCTCCCTCCACTTCTGAGTGCGAAACCTGTTACACCTTGTTTTTCTACAAATACATACAAACACACACACACACACACACACACAGTCAGTCACATATATACACACACACATCCAGTCAGTCACATACATACACACAAACACATCCAGTCAGACACACATGTACACACAAACACATCCAGGCAGACACATTTACACACAAACACATTCAGGCAGACACATATATACACACAAACACATCCAGGTAGACACATATATACACACAAACACATCCAGGCAGACACACACAAACACATCCAGTCACACACACACACATGTACACACAAATACATCCGGGCAGACACATATATACACACAAACACATCCAGTCAGACACATATATACACACAAACAAATCCTGTCACACACATATATATACACACACACAAAGATATCCAGGCAGACACATGTATACACACAAACACATCCAGCCAGACACATTTATACACATCCAGGCAGACACACACAAACAAATCCAGTCACACACACATGTACACACAAACACACCCAGGCAGACACATATTTACACACAAACACATCCAGGCAGACACATATTTACACACAAACACATCCAGGCAGACACATATTTACATACAAACATATCCAGGCAGACACATATTTACACACAAACACATCCAGGCAGACACATATTTACACACAAACATATCCAGGCAGACACATATTTACACACAAACACATCCAGGCAGACACATATATACACACAAACACATCCAGGCAGACACATATATACACACAAACACATCCAGGCAGACACACACAAACAAATCCAGTCACACACACATGTACACACAAACACACCCAGGCAGACACATATTTACACACAAACACATCCAGGCAGACACATATTTACACACAAACACATCCAGGCAGACACATATTTACACACAAACACATCCAGGCAGACACATATATACACACAAACACATCCAGGCAGACACATATATACACACAAACACATCCAGGCAGACACATATATACACACAAACACATCCAGGCAGACACACACAAACAAATCCAGTCACACACACATGTACACACAAACACACCCAGGCAGACACATATTTACACACAAACACATCCAGGCAGACACATATTTACACACAAACACACCCAGGCAGACACATATTTACACACAAACACATCCAGTCACACACATATTTACACACAAACACATCCAGGCAGACACATATTTACACACAAACACATCCAGGCAGACACATATTTACACACAAACATATCCAGGCAGACACATATTTACACACAAACACATCCAGGCATACACATATATACACACAAACACATCCAGGCAGACACATATATACACACAAACACATCCAGGCAGACACACACAAACAAATCCAGTCACACACACATGTACACACAAACACATCCAGGCAGACACATATTTACACACAAACACATCCAGGCAGACACATATATACACACAAACACATCCAGTCACACACACATGTACACACAAACACATCCAGACAGACACATACACAAGAAAGTAGGTTTAAAAAAAAAAAAAAAAAAAAAGTTCCCCTATCAATGTCCCCCCTCCCTGCCATTACACCTCAATACAGGGGGGGGGGGGGGGGCAGTTTCCGTTGCAGCCCGGTGGCACAGAGCAGCTTCCCTGCTATGCTCCCAGGTGATCAGCTATAAGGCGGTGCGCGAGGGGGCGGAGCAGGAAGTATGTGCAGCCGGTGCACTCACTCTGCTCCCTCGCGCACCGCTGCTGCAAAAAAGAAAAGGGGAAAAAAGATCCCATTGCCGAGGGCACCACGCGGGGCTCACGTTACCCGGGCGCCAGGTCTGATTTCCTGGTTGCCATGGCGACCTGGCGCCCGGGGTTTGTCGAGCCCTGCAATAGACGATGAAAGAAGGACAGGGGGTGCAAAATAGGGCTGTCTCTCCTAAATGGGAATGTTTGCCATTTTCCCCGAGCATTATTACCTGACCCAGTGATACATACAGAGCCAGGGAGGTAAACAATATGGCTGCATTTCCGTCTAATACTGCACGGATGGACAGGGCTGGAGGCAAATATAGATCTCAGCCAAACACTGCTTTTTACCTCTAGGTAACATCACCATTGCCATGAACACTTTCTAATTCACAAAGCCACCCTGTGATTCTCTCTCCCAAATGTTGTAATAATACAAAGTAATGATACAAAGATTTGCAGCAGGGTTGATATTCATGGAGGGATAAGCCAAATGGCAAATGATTTAGATAAACTAGAAAAATGGTCAGAGCAGTGGCAACTGGCATTTAATGTGGACAAGTGCAAGATTATGCACCTTGGGCGTAAAAACCCAAAAGCAGAATATAGACTATTTGGTACAGTCCTAACCTCAACATCTGAGGAAAGGGATTTAGGAGTAATAATTTCAGAGGACTTGAAGGTAGGTAGGCAGAACAATAGAGCAGCAGGAAATGCTAGCAGAAAGCTTGGTTGCATAGGGAGAGGTATTAGCAGTAGGAAGAGGGAAGTGCTCATGCCATTGTACAGAGCACTGGTGAGACCTCACTTGGAGTATTGTACGCAGTACTGGAGACCGTATCTCCAGAAGGATATTGATACTTTGGAGAGAGTACAGAGAAGGGCTACTAAACTGGTTCATGGGTTGAAGGATAAAACTTACCAGGAAAGGTTAAAGCATCTTAACATGTATAGCTTGGAGGAAAGACGTAACAGGGGGGATATGATAGAAACATTTAAATACATAAAGGGAATCAACACAGTAAAGGAAGAGAGTATATTTAAAGGAAGAAAAACTACCACAACAAGAGGACATAGTCTTAAATTATAGGGAAAACGATTTAAAAGTAATATCAGGAAGTATTACTTTACTGAGAGGGTAGTGGATGTATGGAATAGCCTTCCAGCAGAAGTGGTAGAGGTAAACACAGTCAAGGATTTTAAGCATGCGTGGGATAGACACAAGGCTATCCTAGCTATAAGACCGGGAACGGGGGACTAATAAAAGTGCTCAAAAACAATTGGGCAGACTAGATGGACCGAATGGTTCTTATCTGCCGACACATTCTATGTTTCTATGTAATAAATAAGTTGATTTATCAACACATGGATTTTTTTGACATATGGACAAATAGAATTGAGCATCTCATGTCAGTGTATGGATCTATTGCTAATGTTTACTTATGGATCTAATCTCTCTGTCCACCTCTATCGATCTATATGTATACAGACAGGCAAGCAAACAGATAGACAGACAGAGAGATAGATAGGTAAAACAGCTTGGTAGAGAATGTATAGGGTTGTTACAAACTCTATTGGACAAACTGAAACAAACCAATACACTAGGCAAGAATAAACCCACATCCTTCTGTTTTATACAAAAAAGAAAGATGTATATACATCTTGAAGATAGTCTTTCACACCAGACATCCCTAAGGATATGACAGAAGAATGGTCCAAAATTGCTCCAGAACATTGAGCAGGTCCGCAGCTAGCCGAAGCACTTGTTTGAGGTTATAGCTGCCCAAGGCAGTTTGGCCAGTTATGTAATCCATGGGCTCACTTATTTTTTATTTATTTTTTACTCCCGCACTGTGAATGTTTAATGGGTGTGTTCAATAAACACACGAAAGATTATCATTGCTTGTGTGTTATTAGCTTAAGCACACTGTGTTTATTCTATACAGCTGACTCACGTTTTGTAACCACATAATGCAGAAACAAATAAAGATGTACACAACGCACACGGAGAGTTATTTCAGTTTTTGCTGTGCCATGCCGTTAAGCCCTCACTGTCCCAGGAGACTGAATTGATGTCCCCCTGTGATATAGATTGCAATTATAGATTGAGTCGGTGCTGTTGAAGTAGTAACATTCTATTATATAAGTGGAGTTATAACATGCCACTGTGTAATGCCCACGTGCCCATATAATGCCCCTAGCTCTTCATTAACTAAGGGCAGTGTGAATCTGGCTCCTCAGCACACTGACCCCAGGGCATATCCTTTGGTTGGAAGTGCTGAAAGACAATGAAACCACCAACTGAGATACACTTGTCTCTTAGAAGCATCAGCAATGAGAATCTTGCCATGCGCTTAACAGCTGTATATTCAACATGGATATTACTTCCAAGCAATATCTGTACCTGATTCAGTATCAATATTACTAAAATTATATTTGGCGCGATAGTGGTTCACCCCTTAAGGACCATTGGCATCGCAATCCAGGCTGTCAAAGCAATCTGGTCTTTAAAGTCCCCCAAATAGAATAACCTGTTCAGTAGGTTGGGGGGGACGGACTAATGCTCTATAGAGCTACTGATGTTTCTTGCTGCCATGGGGGGTCTTAAAAGATGGTGATGGTGACATGGTCCTTAAAGATGCGTAGAAATCATAGAATGAGCTAAGATCTATGGCTACATTACATTAACGCTTGCTTCTACTGTGCTGCCAAGTTACACAGTACTTGGTACATCATTTAAAGGGGTATTACACTCTCTATTAGACAAACTGTTACAAACCAAGGCACAAGATATGGACAGTCCAGCTGTCCCGCTTACAATGTGTATATCTTTAACGCCGGTGTAATTTGCTGGTTCCTACAACAAAATACACACACACACACAAAAAACAGAGCAGCTATTAAAAAATCTGAGGTGTGAATAAGCCAGTAGTCATAATATATCACACTATCTAATGGAGCCTTCTCCTGTCAGTGGACAGATCTATTGCCAGACAAGTAGACAGCAATACATTTATCTTAGTGTTACATTATCTTACTGAAAGGATAACCAGATACATTAGCACAGACTTGTGTATAAAGCATATAATACCTAGTGAATTCAAAGGATCTCAGCAACCCTGACACCCTACCAAAAAATAATATATAACAACTCCAAGCCTTCCTGGGACTGGAGATCTAATAAACCTAGAACATGTGTAATTAGACCATCCATACAGCAATATCCAGCCAATAGCATCAGCAAAGAGGGTGCATGAGAAACATATGTTAGTTACATGATTCCTGCAATCCTGCATCATAAAAAAAAACATTTCAGAGCAAATATTGGTCTTTCCAGAAAGCCTCACACAATAAAGGATGTATATCTTATCATTCCTTTGAACTCCATCTGGTGAATTGGGGGATGTGTGTGCATATATATATATATATATATATGTAGTAAAGTACATATAATATATGTGTAAATAATATACAACGTTTAAACCTATATATGTATATGTATATACATTTACAGTCTCTATACAGTTTATATATATATGTATTTAGCGTAAAGCATATACAGTGAAGGTAAACTGCTTTAAATATATAGTGATTGCCCATTTTCATGTATGCCATGATGTATTTGCATGTTATAAAATAAAATACATTTAGTAAAATTAGTTAAAATCATGATTCCCAACAGAATCTCCCCATCTGCCACAATCACCCAAGCCAGCTATTAACAGGCGTGTGCTGCTGATGATATCCCAAACTATTTATCAAAATGAAAGTGTGAGTAGCACATTGTGATTAATTCACAGATACCCGGTCTAACTCCTGATGCACTTGTAAATCCTGCAACAACAACAAAAATGTAACATGTCCTATTATGTAACTACCTGTGATGCCCTATGGATAACTCCTGAATTTGGCACTCTAGGGGTTACATAAAAGAGAGAAAAAAAGACCACCCTTTTCTATAACCAAATCCAACTATAACCAAATGCAGCAATATCAGCCATGCATGTAGAGACAGCTGTTTTATAACATAGATATTGACCCTGAGCTTACTATTTTTGCAAAGTTCCCAGACCAGGAGGATTCTAACCTTTGGCTCCACAGCACCACTCCCATGACTCTAAGCCAAGCCGCTTGGTTCCCCATCGGTGTCTTAGGCAGTAAGGGATTTGATCCAACTCAATAGAGGCTTAGGGTAGCTACAGACACATACTCACTTATTATTTCCATGCTCTGTACAGGATCTTTTGGACAGGGAAAGACATGTTTTTTTGTCAGGTGCTGCTACTGCATTCAGTAATAAATGGTTACAGGGCTGTAGAATAAATCCGGGGGGGGGTCTTGATCCCTCTTGAAAGGAGAGAAGAGCAGGGGTAGTGAGGCTGAGCTAGAAGCAGCTACAGAGGAGAACAGAGAGTAGATGGTGAGACTAGAAGGAGAAGGGAGGAGGGGCGGGGAATCCTAATTCATCCAACAGAATGCTGGAGATAATGATTTAAAGGGGTGATGGGAAGTGTGGTGGGACTGGAAGCATGTGAGACAGGGAGGAAGGAATAGGATATCGGCACAGACAGGTGGAGGGATGGACCATGTGCTTGAGGAATGTCACTGGGGGGAGTAATGATGGGGAAAGCGGTGAAGTTAAAGTGTCTGCTGCAGCAGCTTGATGGTAGAAGATCTGTGTGTATTGTGCCCTATCCTTCAGTCTGACTGTGCCCTATCCTTCAGTCTGACTGTGCCCTATCCTTCAGTCTGACTGTGCCCTATCCTTCAGTCTGACTGTGCCCTATCCTTCAGTCTGACTGTACCCTATCCTTCAGTCTGACTGTACCCTATCCTTCAGTCTGACTGTGCCCTATCCTTCAGTCTGACTGTGCCCTATCCTTCAGTCTGACTGTGCCCTATCCTTCAGTCTGACTGTGCCCTATCCTTCAGTCTGACTGTACCCTATCCTTCAGTCTGACTGTACCCTATCCTTCAGTCTGACTGTGCCCTATCCTTCAGTCTGACTGTGCCCTATCCTTCAGTCTGACTGTGCCCTATCCTTCAGTCTGACTGTGCCCTATCCTTCAGTCTGACTGTGCCCTCCCCCCTGACAAAATCATAGTCAGTTGCTCTAGACTGAGTGCCATGTTTCCGGGCTCTAGATGTTCAAATCTGTATTCAGTCTGATTGTAACCTTTTCTGTGTTTCTGATTCTGTCTTCTTTCCTGCATGTGGCTGACAGTGCCAGCACAGCACTATATGCCTGTATCCTCTGGATCTGGCTGTGCCCTGTTCTCTGGATCTGACTGTGCCCTCTTCTCTGGATCTGACTGTGCCCTCTTCTCTGGATCTGACTGTGCCCTCTTCTCTGGATCTGACTGTGCCCTGTTCTCTGGATCTAACTGTGCCCTATTCTCTGGATCTGACTGTGCCCTCTTCTCTGGATCTGACTGTGCCCTGTTCTCTGAATCTGACTGTTCCCTCCTCTCTGGATCTGACTGTGCTCTCTTCTCTGGATCTGACTGTGCCCTCTTCCCTGGATCTGACTGTTCCCTCCTCTCTGGATCTGACTGTGCCCTCTTCTCTGGATCTGACTGTGCCCTCTTCTCTGGATCTAACTGTGCACTCTTCTCTGGATATAACTGTGCACTCTTCTCTGGATCTGACTGTGCCCTCTTCCCTGGATCTGACTGTGCCCTCTTCCCTGGATCTGACTGTTCCCTCCTCTCTGGATCTGACTGTTCCCTCCTCTCTGGATCTGACTGTGCCCTCTTCTCTGGATCTGACTGTGCCCTCTTCTCTGGATCTAACTGTGCACTCTTCTCTGGATCTGACTGTGCCCTCTTCTCTGGATCTGACTGTGCCCTCTTCTCTGGATCTGACTGTGCCCTCTTCTCTGGATCTGACTGTTCCCTCCTCTCTGGATCTGACTGTGCCCTCTTCTCTGGATCTGACTGTGCCCTCTTCTCTGGATCTAACTGTGCACTCTTCTCTGGATCTGACTGTGCACTCTTCTCTGGATCTGACTGTGCCCTCTTCTCTGGATCTAACTGTGCACTCTTCTCTGGATCTGACTGTGCCCTCTTCTCTGGAACTGACTGTTCCTTCCTCTCTGGATCTGAATGTACTCTTGTCTCTGGATCTGACTGTGCCCTCTTCTCTGGATCTGACTGTGCTCTTGTCTCTGGAACTGACTGTTCCTTCCTCTCTGGATCTGAATGTACTCTTGTCTCTGGATCTGGCTGTGCCCTCTTCTCTAGAATGGACTGTGGTCTCTGGAGCTGACTGTTTCTTCCTCTCTGGATCTGAATGTACTCTTGTCTCTGGATCTGACTGTGCTCTTGTCTCTGGAGCTGACTGTTCCCTCTTTTCTGCATCTCACTGTGCCCTCGTCTCTGGACCTTACCATTCCCTTTTCTCTGGACCAGATTGTTCCTTTTTCTCTGGGTCAGACTGTTCCTTCTTCTTTGTTTCTGACTTTTCCATCTTCTATTGAATTTACTATGTCCTCTTCTCTGGGTCCTGACTGTTCATGTATGTCTGTATGTTCATGTATGTATTGTCAAGATCTGTTTTTACCTTCCTGGACTGCAATTTCCTACATGCTCTGCACACTTTCTTTTAGACTAAGACTTGTAGTGCATGTCACAGCAGTTAGTCAGAGGCTGCATATCTCTATTTATTATTTTATATCTATATTATACATGGAAAGGCTTTAGAAGCAAAAGATGGGAGTGGAAGTCTATAGTAGCTGTAGATTTAAGGGATTTAACAGATCAAAATAATGTATGAAGAGGTAGTTAGCAGTGTTTAGAGTGTTTAGCAGTAGTTAGAGTGTTTTAGCAGTTTTTAGTAAATATAGTTTGTGGATATACACCGATCAGCCATAACATTATGACTACTGGCAAGCCGGTGGAGGCAATGTGATGCTTTGGACTGACAGGAGGCATGCCGGCGGAGGCAATGAAATGCTTTGGACTGACAGGTGGCAAGCCGGTGGAGGCAATGTGATGCTTTGGACTGACAGGTGGCAAGCTGATGGAGGCAGTGTGATGGTTTGGACTGACAGGTGGCAAGCCGGCGGAGGCAGTGTGATGCTTTGGGCAATGTTCTGCTGGGAAACCTTGGGTCCTGCCATTCATGTGGATGTTACTTTGACACGTACCACCTTCCTAAGCATTGTTACAGACCATGTGCATTCCCTGATGGCATTGGCATCTTTAAGCAGGATAATGTGCCCTGCTACAAAGCAAAAATGATTCAGGAATAGTTTAAGGAACACAACAACAAGATCAAGGTGTTGACTTTGCCTCCAAAATCTGCAGATCTTAATCCAATTGAACATCTGTAGGATGTGCTGGACAAACAAGTCCGATCCATGGAGGCCCCACCTCACAACTTACAGGACTTAAAGGTGCCAGATACCAGAGCACACCTTCAGAGGTCAAGTAGAGTCCATGACTCGATGGATCAGGGCTGTTTTGGCATTGAAAGGAGAGCAACATAGTATTAGACAGGTGGTCATAATGTTATGGCTGAAAAGTGTATGTTTGTATCTTAATCTGTACACCACATTTTCTTCTTCATCTATCATTGAAACAAGATAAAGGTAATACTAAACCAGTTCCATTTTATTTTTGCTACATATATGTATGAACAAAAAAGACATCATAAACAGTTTACAGTTTATTATACATCAGTTGTTTTATGTCTGCATAACGCAGGAATACAAAAAATGGGGGAAAAAAAGAAGAAATAAAGGTAAACCAGAAAATGAATGAAAAGAAAGTGTGAACGAAAGAAGGAAGATAAAAAAAAAAAGAGAGAAATAAAACAAGAAAGTTAAACCATGTTTATAACAATGGGAAAGGAGAAAAGAAAGTAAGAAAGTTAAAAAGACAGAAAGAAAGTGATGGAAAGGATGGAAGGGAAAACGATTGAAAGAAAGATAAAGATAAAAAAAGAAATATAGAAAGAAACAAATAAAGAAAGAAATGATAAAGAATAGGGAGGTCTGAAGGAAAGACTGGAAGAGGACATACAAGGTCAACAACCAAACATAGTCCATATTTATCATACTGTACATGAGATCACTTGGAGCACTGTTGCGGTGTGATGTTTATAGAACCAGTATATATAAACTCTCTGTACAGCTGTGCAGATAAATCTGGACACATGCTTATTAAAGAACTCTACTCCTACCAGCTGCTTTTCTGGTCCATTTGTGACATGACTGAATTATTTCCATAACACGCAGCTTTGAATGCATTACATGTGGAATTACGGGAGGAAATCTGCCCATATTTTTTGATTAAGAAACCATACAAATACCCAGGCATGATAAGATATAGACATTCTGAGTAAAGCCCCATACCAAGCTGTGAGGCTTGTCAGACAATGGATCTTCTACTCTCAAGGTCCCAAAGACATAAAGGGACAGTCTAGTCCCCAAACTTACTTAGGTACAAGATGAAGGCTTTTATCCCTGTGTGATTTGATGCAGGCATTCTGCATAAATCACATTTTTAATATTTGACTCAAGCCCTCCCCAGTGATTACTCTGCATGTTTACTGCAGGTGCAGCAGCACTGATTATACAGACACTGAGCATATACAGTTTTGTTTAATTTAGTCACTTCCTGTGCTGTTTTAAAATAATGCATTGTGTGGACTGTGATAAGCTTGCTCTCGTACACAGTAGGATCTCTTAGCAGTGAAACACATTGTCTGATGACATCACTAGAGAGACAGGAAATTCCATTCATTTGAATTAAATTATGCTCATTGGTTCATGAAGCAAAAAAAAAAAAAAGAGAAAATTACTTTTACTAGTGTGGGCTGTCCAGGTTTCTTGCAAAATGCTGTAAATTCACAAATTTATATAACTGTACTTTTTTTTATATATTAAGCTATGCAAAACATGCATTTTAAAGTACTTTGAAAGCACATTAATATGCATTAACATTTGGAAGAAGCATTTTGGGCACCAGACAGTCCCTCTAACTGGCAACAAAGAAAAATGTATCTACTTATACCGTAGAACTGTGGAGTTTGTTTATACTGTGTCATCATGACCAGTAAAGAGCGTCAGTACAAATGGTGGAGGACGGAACACTCATGCCTATGCATTTCGCACATACAGATGATTACTCATAGCTATGATAAGAGTTAGAAATTAGCTAAATTTGACATTTGCTCAGTTGGGTAAAAAAAAAAAAAAAATTCATCTTGAACAGCCAACTCGTATATTTTCAACCTCTGTGCCCATATATAACACTAACTCCCTCCGGGAGCTTTACGCTGTGGTACTATATGTGCCTGAAAAATGTCTATTAAAGAAACATCTCATTAACATTCATTGGGTGCTGGAGGTGCAACGTCAGGTGCAAAAACTGTCAGAATGTACAAAAAAAAAAAGGTGCAATCTGTGTCACACACACCATCACTTAATATGCAAATGAGCTACTTTCAGCAGGGGAAGTGTGTAATTTACTTACAATTCTGCTAAAACAATGTATAAACCATAGTTTTTAGTTTCTCTTCACAGAATAAACAATGCATAGGTGACAGAGAGTTGTTCAGAAGAGTTTTTAATCACACAGAAGTTACGATCTTTAGGTGATTAAAAGATCAGATGCTTGAATTAAGCCTATTTTTATATGTTTTGGTTTTTTCACTTGCTGGAAGTTTTGTGGTTGTTTTTGCTGTAGTCTCCAGTTATCTGGGTCTTCCATAAGACTAACTTCACAAAGCAGCAGCAGAGAAACCGGTTCAGAAGTTGTATTTAATCAAAGTGTTTTTAGTCTTGTCGTGTGCAAATAATAGTGAGGGTATGGTTCATATCCACCAGCAATACACCTTATGCCTTTTGTGCCATATGGCATTTATTAGTAGGTATGCTTCCATTGGACTGCCGCACAGTATATTAATAAACAGAGCTTGCAATATTTTTTGAAGCCAATTCAAGTCTTAGGGGTCTGTCCACTAAAATTCGAGGATACCTCCAGGAGGTCGACTTTCATTTGAGTTGAGGTCAACAACCGAGTTTGACTGGAGGGGAAAAAAACAGGTTCAAATCTTCCCCATTGAAAGTAATCAGTATAATCAGCATGCACGCATGCATCAGCATCAACACAATGACAGAGAAGACAGAAATGCAGTGTACGCATGCATCAGCAGCAACACAATGACAGAGAAGACAGAAATGCAGTGTACGCATGCATCAGCAGCAACACAATGACAGAGAAGACAGAAATGGAGTGTACGCATGCATCAGCAGCAACACAATGACAGAGAAGACAGAAATGGAGTGTACGCATGCATCAGCATCAACCCAGTGACAGGGAAGGCAGAAGTGCAGTGGACGCATGCATCAACATGGTGGCAGAGAAGATAGAAGTGCAGTGTACGCATGCATCAGCACACACAATTCACCTTTGGCCTATCCCACCCAGCTGGAACACACACAGTTCATCTTTGGCCTATCCCACCTAGTGCCACCCATCCACACTACTGTTACTACAACTTCGATCCCTCTGTCCTCTTCAATCCCTTATGTGTCTCATGTACCCCATTCCCTCTAGATTGTAAGCTTGAGAGCAGGGCTCTCTACCTCATGTACCAGTCTGTTCTAGTTTGTCTAACTTAGTATGTAGTTCCCTTCTATGCTCTGTAGGCAGTAGTGCAATGTACACATGCATCAGCATCAACCCTGTGACAGGGAAGGCAGAATTGCAGTGTACGCATGCATCAGCATCAACCCGGTGACAGGTGAGACAGAAGTGCAATGTACACATGCATCAGCATCAACCCCATGACAGGGAAGGCAAAAGTGCAGTGTACGCATGCATCAGCATCAACCCAGTGACAGACGAGGGACATGCAAGTTTATGGTAATCCCATGCTAAATGTAATAATAAATGGTTAACATATAGAAATATTGGGGGGGGGGGGGGGGGAATCAACCAACACACGTGTTACGTTTTAAAGACTGAGCGGTGCAATGTGTCTGTTTTTTTGGATCCCTAACATCTAATCACCTTTTTAAATCATGGCAGCTGACTCAAACACTAGTATTAAGTGCTTTTACAGCTGAGGTGTGGGAAACACATTTTTATTGAGATGACAATTTAAAAAAAAAAACAGGAACAATGAGACGGATAATTAAGGGCAGGAAGACATTACTTTCCATTGCATTAGCATACAGTTCTAATAAATGCTTGCTTCATCTTGAGAAAGTATGCCATTGATTTTCTCTGCGTTATTTACTACCTGATCTGTGTTATTTATTTATTTTATTTACTCCACTCTCACGCTTGGATACTTTCTACTTGAAAAATACATTAAATCCTGTTGCTGTTGTTTTTTTTTCAAGTCAGCGTTGGACACACTCTGCTATTTTTGGATTGCTAAATATGGCTGTGTAAATGGAGATATTACACTAGAGATACATTAGACCAGGTAGCCGAAGCCTGAGAAGGCAGATAGGAGGGTCTGCATTAAATTGGGTGCTTTTTCTGACACTCTTAAGAAATAGATGCACTTGAATGTTTTTCAGGCTGAGAATGATCGAAAGTCCTCCACTTTTTCTTTGTCTCTCTCTGCCATGGATATGGGGCTCTCCGTGAATATGCTGAAGTGTGAAACGAAAAGTGCCCAAGAGTTTCGCTCTTGATACATTTTGAGTTGTCCAACTTCATAATGGCCATTTTTACACCAGGCCTTGCGCTAGCCATTTAAGCCCAGAAAAGTTTAGTTCTTTTTTTGGGTTCATCAAACTTCATCATAGGACAGCTGTCTAACTGAAAGATAGCATCAAATTGGGCAATTTGACTAGATATGGTTCAATGAAAGAATACAAATAAAGTACCTTAGGGGGCGGACATCATTGGTTAAATCTTGCTTCATCTGACCCATTTGGCCCAATATATTAAACAACATGTCTGCCCCCAGAGCTATACAAGCAAAGTAGGTTCGATAAGGTGCTTTATGCCTTAGATTCCTGTGTCACTTCCCCTGGCTATACTAATATGTTTACCCTATACCCCAGTTGGGGGCATTAGTAGCTATTAAAAGATCAGAGCTATTTTTGCAACACAGTCATTAATGCCCAATTTTTGGAGTTCACTTCACAGTTAATTTTTTACTGAAAGCACCCCAAAAGTTGTATCATAGAATAGAAGGAGTGTTGCTAGACCAGACTCCATGTATGAAGTTTATTATAGGCTCTGCAAGTCCTGCAGTTCCATGCCATGAAGGAGCAGGTAGATCTCTTTGTTTACTGCCTTCTCGACCCTGCAGCAATAATAAAGGCTGGCACCAGATATGATATAGGGGTGTATTCAATAATATGTGAGTTGCAGGAGAGTTGAGGGGGGATGGGCATTTCAGCTCACCATTTGAACAGGTACAAACCTGGTGAGATTCCCCATGCAAAGCAAGCTCACCTGGTTTGTCCCTGCACAAACTGGTGAGATAGTCAATAGCCCTCTCTTTCTTTCTCGCCAACTGTAGTACCCTCATGGACACAGGTTTGATTCCCAGCATGGTCACACCCAGCTGTTTGGACAGTATGTTGGAAAAATTCTGATTCATGCATTAATCAATAAGGTTTCTTAATACAGTTTCCAATCCGTATCCGGTGAGCATCCCTGCTCCACTCCACCCCAATGAGCTAAGCCAGTTTGATATTGTTTGCCGTGTCCTCTGCTCAGTTAGCTTTGTGGACTGTTCTTTCTTCAAGGTTTACTTATATTCCATTAATACCGGTGTGAGCAAATAAGAACCTGCCGACAGTCCCTTCCAAGTTACCTTGCTAAGCTGCTGGCTGTTTCTGGCGGCCAAACCACTTAATTATTCATGGTATTTGTTGATTTATGTTTTTATTCCTTATTTAGTGTTTTTATGGCGTATTCATTCTGATATAATACCGATATGGTATGTATTCGATTACTACTTTTTCCAAACCAGTTTGAATTAATTGTGTCTCCAGAGCCAGTCTGTTCTATATATATTTTAATATATTGTTTCTGCTGTATTTATAGAAACTACCTGGAAAACAGTGGAAACTCCTATTTCTTGAAAGAAAGCTTTGGGCTTAAAAGGAGAGAAAGGAAAAAGTAGAAGAAAAAGGGAAAAGAAAAGGAAAAAACCTAATGTTGCCTAAGATCCGTATGATCTAACGGGCAACCCGATATGTGGGGATGATTGGATCTGAAATGGTGCCCCCGAAATGTGGATGTATGTGGATCACATGGGTAGCATGAATATATATACATATATTATATGAGCGAAATAACTAGACCTTAAAGGAAAAGGAAAAAATGGGATAGCAAACGGCTGATCTAAAATATTATATATACGTACCTTTTTATACATAGATAATTCAGCAAAAAACATGTTTCAATTGTATCTTATAGATTTTATGCCAAAAGGAGAAAATGAATGACACTGGTGCAGGACTCAGGATACAGACGTCATTATGATAACTGAGGATCACTGGTGCAGGACTCAGGATGCTAGGAACACTTGTGAATGTAGTCAGCAAACTGAATGACACTGGTGCAGGACTCAGGATACAGACGTCATTATGATAACTGAGGATCACTGGTGCAGGACTCAGGATGCTAGGAACACTTGTGAATGTAGTCAGCAAACTGATTGACACTGGTGCAGGACTCAGGATACAGACGTCATTATGATAACTGAGGATCACTGGTGCAGGACTCAGGATACAGACGTCTTTATGATAACTGAGGATCACTGGTGCAGGACTCAGGATACAGACATCTTTATGATAACTGAGGATCACTGGTGCAGGACTCAGGATACAGACGTCTTTATGATAACTGAGGATCACTGGTGCAGGACTCAGGATACAGACAACTTTATGATAACTGGGATCACTGGTGCAGGACTCAGGATACAGACATCTTAATGATAACTGAGGATCACTGGTGCAGGACTCAGGATACAGACGTCATTATGATAACTGAGGATCACTGGTGCAGGACTCAGGATACAGACGTCTTTATGATAACTGAGGATCACTGGTGCAGGACTCAGGACACAGACCTCTTTATGATAATTGAGGATCACTGGTGCAGGACTCAGGATACAGATGTCATTATGATAACTGAGGATCACTGGTGCAGGACTCAGGATACAGACGTCTTTATGATAACTGAGGATCACTTGTGCAGGACTCAGGATACAGACGTCTTTATGATAACTGAGGATCACTGGTGCAGGACTCAGGATACAGACGTCTTTATGATAACTGAGGATCACTGGTGCAGGACTCAGGATACAGACATCTTTATGATAACTGAGGATCACTGGTGCAGGACTCAGGATACAGACGTCTTTATGATAACTGAGGATCACTGGTGCAGGACTCAGGATACAGACATCTTAATGATAACTGAGGATCACTGGTGAAGGTTTTAGGATACAGACGTCGTTATGATAACTAAGGATCACTGGTGCAGGACTCAGGATACAGACGTCTTTATGATAACTGAGGATCACTGGTGCAGGACTCAGGATACAGACGTCTTTATGATAACTGAGGATCACTGGTGCAGGACTCAGGATACAGACGTCTTTATGATAACTGAGGATCACTGATGCAGGACTCAGGATACAGACCACTTTATGATAACTGGGATCACTGGTGCAGGACTCAGGATACAGACATCTTTATGATAACTGAGGATCACTGATGCAGGACTCAGGATACAGACCACTTTATGATAACTGGGATCACTGGTGCAGGACTCAGGATACAGACATCTTAATGATAACTGAGGATCACTGGTGCAGGACTCAGGATACAGACGTCATTATGATAACTGAGGATCACTGGTGCAGGACTCAGGATACAGACGTCTTTATGATAACTGAGGATCACTGGTGCAGGACTCAGGACACAGACCTCTTTATGATAATTGAGGATCACTGGTGCAGGACTCAGGATACAGACGTCATTATGATAACTGAGGATCACTGGTGCAGGAATCAGGATACAGACGTCTTTATGATAACTGAGGATCACTGGTGCAGGACTCAGGATACAGACGTCTTTATGATAACTGAGGATCACTGGTGCAGGACTCAGGATACAGACATCTTTATGATAACTGAGGATCACTGGTGCAGGACTCAGGATACAGACGTCTTTATGATAACTGAGGATCACTGGTGCAGGACTCAGGATACAGACATCTTAATGATAACTGAGGATCACTGGTGAAGGTTTTAGGATACAGACGTCGTTATGATAACTAAGGATCACTGGTGCAGGACTCAGGATACAGACGTCTTTATGATAACTGATGATCACTGGTGCAGGACTCAGGATACAGACGTCTTTATGATAACTGAGGATCACTGGTGCAGGACTCAGGATACAGACGTCTTTATGGTAACTGAGTATCACTGGTGCAGGACTCAGGATACAGACGTCTTTATGATAACTGAGGATCACTGGTGCAGGACTCAGGATACAGACGTCTTTATGATAACCGAGGATCACTGGTGCAGGACTCAGGATACAGACGTCGTTATGATAACTGAGGATCACTGGTGCAGGACTCAGGACACAGACCTCTTTATGATAACTGAGGATCACTGGTGCAGGACTCAGGATACAGACGTCTTTATGATAACTGAGGATCACTGGTGCAGGACTCAGGATACAGACAAGGACTCAGGATACAGACATCTTTATGATAACTGAGGATCACTGGTGCAGGACTCAGGATACAGACGTCTTTATGATAACTGAGGATCACTGGTGCAGGACTCAGGATACAGACATCTTAATGATAACTGAGGATCACTGGTGAAGGTTTTAGGATACAGACATCGTTATGATAACTAAGGATCACTGGTGCAGGACTCAGGATACAGACGTCTGTATGATAACTGATGATCACTGGTGCAGGACTCAGGATACAGACGTCTTTAGGATAACTGAGGATCACTGGTGCAGGACTCAGGATACAGACGTCTTTATGATAACTGATGATCACTGGTGCAGGACTCAGGATACAGACGTCTTTAGGATAACTGAGGATCACTGGTGCAGGACTCAGGATACAGACGTCTTTATGATAACTGAGGATCACTGGTGCAGGACTCAGGATACAGACGTCTTTATGATAACTGAGGATCACTGGTGCAGGACTCAGGATACAGACGTCTTTATGATAACCGAGGATCACTGGTGCAGGACTCAGGATACAGACGTCGTTATGATAACTGAGGATCACTGGTGCAGGACTCAGGATGCAGATGTCTTTATGATAACCGAGGATCACTGGTGCAGGACTCAGGACACAGACCTCTTTATGATAACTGAGGATCACTGGTGCAGGACTAAGGATGCTAGGAACGCTTGTGGATACAAATCAGAGGATATCACCTACAGGTAGCACACAGGATAACTAAGCGTCGATAGAAGCGAAGAAGAGGGCTTATATAGCACCGGTTCAGCCCCTCCGTTAATGGATTACAGCCACGTCACAGTTGCCATGGTAACATGACCGAGATAACCTATGCGCTGCGGCGGGCATGTGTGAAGTCAGCCGACGGACACACCGTCTGGGGAACAGTCCATGGGCGGCATTGGGAGGAATCAGCTGCACGGCATGCACGGGACACTGGCAATGCACATGGGGATAAACACCTAATTTTATTTTTCCTTTTATATGCAATTAATTCGATCCAATGAAAAACCAGTGGCATATTATTTATATATGTGTTTATTTTAAATGACGAGGTTATCTAGTTACATCGAATGTAAGTGGTAGTGTGTCTTTAAGAAAAAAAAACATTGAATGAATAACAGACTATATAGAATAATCAATGCCACTAGCCCCTAGGGATGTTGACCACATGATGTAATAAGTTTACAGTAATTCCTGAAATATATTTTGGGGATATATTGTTTTCCTTGTTGAATAAATTCCATCCTTTAGTCACCATTGCTCTAAAAATGTGTATTCAGTCTGATGCATTGATACAGTTACTTGAATAAAAGAATGATTGTGTTTTATTGTGGGATCTTTCTTTCTAGAGCATGTAATGTTGAATAACATCAAAGGTAAGAAGCAGAATGTTTGCATCTTGTGCACACAAAGGATTACGATACATACAGAGCAAACACAAAAAACAAAACACTATACACAGCAAGAAACAGAATCCAGTATAATACACAACATTCTTTAGATGGATAACTAGGCTTGTACACAAAACATTTGTACATTAAAGATAATACTCCAAATTAGATGCTGCTATTAAAAAAATACTGGAATTTTTGGTGACATTTTCAATAGGACTATTATTCATTCACATAACGTTTCTTTTTTACATTGAGTTAGAATTTGGGAACAAATGGCTCAATGTACTATAGGCCGCTAGGCAACATATGTATTATTGGGAATGAATGGAAAGATAAATAATCCAACAGGTGTACATATTGAGGTTGGTTATCTATTTGTTATCATTTTTAAATGGATTATCTAACGTATGGAATATTTTGCCCAATTTGGATCATGTATAGCACACAGTTTATTTTATTGCCATGATAATCCTGCAATGTTCCATATTTATTATTTTATAAGTTATAGCAATTAATACGTTAAGAACAGATTTTATTAATCACGGATCACAAAACCGAGAAAGAAACTGTAAATGTTAATAGTCTGGATGTTTAGGACTGTTTAGAATTGTTGTCTGGCGTTTTTATTGGAAAAGGGTGACATATGTATGTATTTTGTGATAGTTAAAACATGTAAAAAAAAATCACATATTCAAGAAAATTTAAATTTCATTGTAATTTGATATTTTTCTATAAAAAAGAAAAACAAATAAAAAAAAGAAAAGAATAAAAGCCATGTGTCAATCTCACTACTTAAAGATCCTTGGTGACATACACGTTCCATTATAATCTCATTCTCACCGAGTAGCAGACACTTTACAGTTATGACACATACAATGTTCATGGATCATGCTAATATCAGCTAGGGATCATGCTAATGCATCTATGTTGAGACAGGAATCAAGATAGGCATTCCCAACCTTTTTAAAATAAAAAAACGCCCTCCTATTTTCAGCAGTGGCATGCACTCCATACACGTTTTGATCCCTAGTTGCTCATGGTCATCAGTGACTTAGGTGTTGGATTGATGCCCCCACTTGTGTGTGTGGGCTATTTACTAGAGTATTGCCTCAACCCGCCTGGTAGCGGCACAACATTAAATCAACCAACATTACTCGTTAGGGCAACATGTCAATTGTAGAAACCTTTATGGAGAGTCTAAGGGAAAATACATCAACACACTATTATGATGGAGGATAGGCATCATCTACTCACAAAGGACTCCAGCAGTGATGGCCAGGCTTGGCACTGCACTAGTTCTGCTTAGTACATCATAAGGCTGATTGAGCATTCTGAGATATATAGTACCCAAACATCTGCTAACCTTGGTTAGCCATGACTGGTCTACAGTGTGGACAAAGACTTACGCTTTGAATCATGGAAGCCATTGTTGACATCAGGAACGCCACAAATTGAGTATGTGATCTTAGCTCACCTATCCATCAAACAAGTCTATCCCGCCCTGATATCGTTCATATTTTAATTACTTTCCCTGCTGTTGTAGAAAAATGCCCAATAATCTCACATTATACTGATATTTGCTGCGTGGATTCTCAGAGATCATAGATTTTTTCTTTTGAGAATATATTAATTCTGAAAGAGCAGTATTCGATGATTAGTCTAACTAATAGTTTTTCCTGCTTTGGATGACACTACAGCTTCAGTGTGTTCTCCACACTTTTAGTAAGTATATTTGTAACAAATAAGTGGAATACAAATCTTGGGAAAATTCTAAGAACAACAACATTGTGTAACGATTTGGCGAGTTTGTAACACCTCTATAAGTTGTGTCCCATGTATTGCTTACATGGTATATGATGTAAAGTAATGAGTCCGGTTAAGCTTCATGGAAGGCACACAGTGGTATCACACGTCACATTTAAAAAAGGGAATGAATCAAAGGAAAAATAATACTCTCCCACAAGATCGCAGCTTCCCATAAGGGTACTCCTCCATTACTCGTTACATACCATATACAAAGGAATGGCAGTGTAGGTCCATGAAAAGGAGAAAAGCAGTATAGTGTGATACAGTAAAGAAAGTGGGTAAGCTGCAAATATTCAGTGCATCACGGAAAATCTTCGTATATAGCGCCCACCAACATAGATGAAAGACAAATCTTCGCTCACGACAGACTGTACACAAAATCTTCTTTAATATATTGTATAAATAAACATTTCAAAGCTAATGGCGTGAGATAGCTGCTCCTGTTTGACCCCTCGTTCAGACACCTAAAGGACTCTGCTGCTATACTCACCAGGGTCATTGCCAAAATGGGAGGCTGATATATATACAAAAATAAGCAGATATTTGTTTTTATTAAATATTGATTTCCCCGCACCTAATGTCTGGTTCCTTCCCACTCACCTTTCAATCTGTTCCTGGAGTCTGAGAGATTTTAAGGCTTTTCCGAATGTGAGTGTATAGCTGGGGCTAGGGGTGTCTAGCACTATACCACCATTCATCGGTTATCAGGCTACACCATGTTGCAGTATGTTCTTTTTTTTTTTCTATTTATGGACATAATCAAGAGTTAAAACAGTTTATGCATCTGGTTATTTGATATAAAATAAGTTAATTTTAAATAAGATTTCTGTATTATTTATTACTTCACTGAGATTGGGGGGCGACTGTCGGTCACTCCTAGTGGACGGGAAGTATTTGTGAATGGTATGGGAATGAAAAAGTGAACTCGTAAACTAATGCAAATGTGAACAGTTAGGAAGAATTATAGTAAAGTAGAGGTCGATGTGAACAATTAGGAAAGATTATAGTGAATATGAACAGTTAGGAAGAATGAGAGTGAAGCTATAGAGATCAGTCATAGAGTGAGTAGAGTGAACCAGAGCCTTACACGATATGTCAGCACTGTAGTAGAATAAGGAGCACAGCACATGCTGAAGATTCATAGATAAGTTGTTTGTTCCAGCCAGACAAGGACAAAAGGTAAGTCTGAATTCCTTTTTTACACTGTTTACACAATGGGTCACACGCAGTGTATTTCTTTTAGATAACACAGGTGAGAGGGTCCCATTACGTAAGAATCAAGATACATAAAAGTTCACTTTCTTAAACATTATCTTCTATCAGTCTTACAAAAAATGAGTCCACAAATGAGGTTCACTATGCCAGTTACATGAACTGCAGCATACAGATATGTTTTTTTAAAAAGTTGAATAATAATAATGACTGCATGTAGGTAGGATAAGAGGCATATCTGAATGGAATTGTCTGTGGGTGGAAGGATATTGCAAAGTGTACTTATTTTTAAAAACCCCAGCAGGTAACACATAACTGCATTCTCATTTCATAAACAATTATCAAGAGCTTAATTGAGTCTTTGAGAAAAAGTGAATTGCTTGCAGGCTTTTGTGTAATGATTAATCACCACTCATAATGTATTGTTTACTAGATGGATCAGTGATGCAAGTAAAGGCTTTTATGTAGGCATGCTGTAATATATATATGTTAAAGGTGTAAAGATTGCCTGCATTTTACTGATGCAGAGCGCCAAAAGGGTCTACTCAATAAAGAGAGAACTGCAGGGAATTGATAAGGCCAATGTAGTCAAGTTGGAAAAATTCTCCAATGCAGCTGAATTGGCCTTAAGTTTGAAATTCCTGTCTCAATTCTCTGAGTAGACTCCTTTTAAAGGGGATACTGGTAAGAGAGAGGTGCCGGGGGAGAAAATACTAGCTTACCCATCTGGACACAAGGCTGCAATTTGGGGTGTTTTCAGCCAATAGCAATGCAGCTGATCTTTAAAACACTGCTCAGTGCATGCACATATTTGTTCCACATGCTGCAGAAAGAGCATGCAAAGTGCAGCCCGGCAGTAGGTAGGGTAAATATATGCATCAGACACAATCCAATTAATTAATCAGGGTGGAGATCTCATAGAACATACCATGATTAATTGATTGGATTGTATCTGTGTGTATATCCATCCTAGATACTGCCGGGCTGCCCTTTGCATGCTCTTTCTGCAGCATGTGGAAAAAATATGTGTCCCTGGAAACATAGCCGATGTCTGCAACTATGTTGCATGGTAACCTTTCATGAACCAAGTGGGAGAGCTAAGAATCTTTTCTTCTCTGCCACAATTCAACAAAGTGCTTCAAGGAAGTGATGCATTGACTACACCAGAAACCAGGATGTAATGTAAAACACATCATCCCAAATAATGTTATTATAAGATATGATCATGAGGAAAAAAGCCCCTCTATTATTGCCTTCCTTGGTTCATGGAGTAAGAATCAACTTGCAGCAGCAAGCCATTGCCAGGACTGGAGGCCTAACCATGGGTGAGATCAGGATTGTGGGGATGACTGTATGATGTGTGTAATCTTGATAATAGTCCCCTGAGTGGGACTGAAGTGGGACTGAAAGGCTGATTTTGGTTTAATAAACTTGTAATTCTTCATGATTAAAGTCCCCAGAGTGTTCCTTCCTTCAATTTCTACATTACTTTGTATATATATATATATATATATATATATATATAATATAATATAACCTTTTACATATATATATATATATGTAAAAGGTTAAAGGCGTTGTGGCTCTGTGGGCTTGGGCTGTGTGTTTGTGATACATTTGTATTACTAACTGTTAATGTAGACAAACCTTAGTGACCCAGCTTTCATCTATATTAGTTTGGTTATACACAATGACCATAGAATGAGCAGATAGAATTAAACAACTGTTTGTCCAAAAATGCAGACTTCCCAGACCAATGAAAATATAATAAGCATTTTACAAACGTTCACATTAAAACTTGTATAAATGGATATAAACAGAACCTAAAAAAGAAGTGACGCCAGAAATGTTCATCTTAATCAGGTAAAAAGTCCCTTCTGCTGGATGAAAAAAACTAATTTTCAACGGTGCTTCCAGAATTTACTGTTCAAAAGATATTAAGGTTTAAGTGCAGACTATCTCATGAAGCTGCTGCTGCTCCATGACATTATGTCTGCTACTGCACTGTTCACTCTGCAGTCATGTATCCATGTTAGGTGTGTGCAGGACGCCACTACAGCACCGACATGCCAGTACACCAGTTACAGACAATCCCTGTCGGCTGAGTGCCTCAGAGCAATGTAACTCCATATACTCCACATAGAGGCCTCCTTCAGCTCTAAATACTCCATATAGACCCCCTGGGCTCTAAATACTCCACAAAGAACCGCCTCAAGCTCTAAATACTCCAAATAGACCCCCAGAGCTCTAAATACTCCAAATAGATCCCCAGAGCTCTAAATACTCCAAATAGACCCCCAAGCTCTAAATACTCCAAATAGATCCCCAGAGCTCTAAATACTCCAAATAGACCCCCAGAGATTTAAACACTGCAAACAGACCCCCCCAGCTCTAAATACTCCACATAGAACACCCCCAGCTCCAAATACTCCACATAGAACCCCCCAGCTCAAAATACTCCACATAGAACCCCCGAGCCTTAACTACTCGACATAGAGCCCCCCCTGCTCTAAAAACTCCACATAGACATCTGTAGGACTAACTCAAACTGGATGGCGTGTAGGTTTAACTGATTAGTGACAGTTCTATGCTGCATGTGATGTGCCTTAAAGGGACTGTCTAGTCACCTATATGGCTTTAGTTCAACTTATAGGCACCAAAGCGAGAACTAGACTGCCACTTTCATTTTTTTTCCTTTCTATTCTATCTAAAATTCAACACATACTTACCTATGGAAGTTGCCCCCAAGTGGCAATCCTTGGAATAGCAACGGAGTTGTCTATTTACTCAAACCATGCTGAGTCGATCAATAACTCCACCTACTTAACACAGTGTAGATTATATCACCAAGGTCCCATCAGCATTACCATGCATCCTTGGTATGCAACAGATACATTCACAGCACAACATCTACATCAGGCAGATGCATTTTATCACTTTTACATGAAATATAGTAAGACCTGGTGCAGATGTGCTTCAGTCAGAGAGCTGTGTCTACACCATAAAACATACCTTAGTATGAACCTACCACTTCTGCTGGAAGGCCATTCCATGTACCAACTACCCTATCAGTAAAGTAATACTTTCATTAATCCTGGCCTCATTTTATATTTAGGATAGCTTTATGTCTATCCTATGCATGCTTAAACTCCTTCACTGTGTTTATCTCTACCGCTTCTACTGGAAGGTTACTCGATGCATCCACTACCCTCTCAGTAAAGTAATACTAAGTTTCTGACCTCCACTGTATTAACCTCTACCATTTCTGCTGTGAGGCTATCCCATGCATCCACTACCCTCTCAGTAAAGTAATACTTTCATTAGTCCCTGGCCTTATCTTATATCTAGGATAGCCTTATGCCTATCCCATTCATGCTTAAACTCCTTCACTGTGTTAACATCTACCACTTCTGCTGGAAGGCTATTCCATGCATCCACTACCCTCTCAGAAATTAATACTTCCATTAATCCCTGGCCTCATCTTATATCTAGAATAGCCTTATGCTTATACACCTTCACTGTATTAACCTCTACCACTTCTACTGGAAGACTATTCCATGCATCCACTACCCTCTCAGTAAGGTAATACTTTCTTTAGTGTATGGCCTTATCTTATATCTAGAATAGCCTCATGCTTATACTCCTTCACTGTATTAACATCTACCACTTCTACTGGAAGACTATTCCATGCATCCATTACCCTCTCAGAAATTAATACTTCCATTAATCCCTGGCCTCATCTTATATCTAGAATAGCCTTATGCTTATACTCCTTCACTGTATTAACCTCTACCACTTCTGGTGGAAGACTATTCCATACATTCACTACCCTATCAGTAAAGTAATACTTTCTTTAGTGTATGGCCTTATCTTATATCTAGAATAGCCTTATGCTTATACTCCTTCACCACTTCGGCTGGAAGGCTATCCCATACATCCAAGTAGAAAATACAAATGACCCCTCCAAGTGGGATCCAGGGGGCTCCAAATCCCATTGGTGGGCGGGGTAATTGCCAGCTGCAGAAGGGAACTCCCAAGGTGCTCTGATTGTAGCTGACAAAGCTAGGAAGAAACCGGCCCTCCAGGGATAAATTCAAAGAAACACAATTCTTTATTCCAAAACCACAAACAGAGGGAAAGTGACGAGTGCTGGACAAACAATGAAACACTTCAGGCGTCTCGCGTCTGCTGAGGCTTAATTATAAGTGTGCTACCGAAGTGATCAGTGCAAACTACATACGTTATCCAACCATGTTAAAGGTCAAGTAGTTCTAAAGTGCTTTGCATGAAGTTATCGTGAAGCATAACTAAATAGTGTGTATAAAGTATTCAGTTACAAATTAAAAATATTATACATAGTAATTCTTCTAGTGCTTTGAACATATAGTGCAGGTATTTGAAGTTGTTGATTAGTATATTAACATCATGCATGATTAATTATTATTACATATATATATATATATATATGAAAGAAGTGTACATTACTACAAATATTCTTAGTTTTTCTATCTTTACTGAGAGGGTAGTGGATGTATGGAATAGCCTTCCAGCTGAAATCGTAGAGGTAAGCACAGTGAAGGAGTTTAAGCATGCATGGGGTAGGCACAAGGCTATCCTAGATATAAGGCCTGGGACTAATAAAAGTATTTAGAAAATTGGCCAGACTAAATGGACCAAATGGTTCTTATCTGCCAACACATTCTATGTTTCTATGTAATAGCCTGAAAAATACCTGCATTACAGAAATTGCATCAAAACCACTATACAATTACTTAGTAGAAACATGATATATCATACTCTGCATTTAATCCTGTTGGATATCTTGTATTTAATGTAAATATCCAGAAAGCTTCTCTCTAGCCGTGCAGATTGTCTCCCCTTGTCTGTCTTAACTATTTCTATCACTGCAATTGAAAAATTACCCAGATTCGCATTTTTGCTATGTAAGAAGTGTCTTGCTACTGTAGTATTAGCTTTTTTTTCTCTATATCTGTGAGATGTTCTCTAATTCTGCATTTGAGTTCTCTCATTGTTCTGCCCACATATTGCTGATTGCATTTTGTGCATGTGATAACAAATATAACAGATATGGTACAGCAATTTGCATAGTGCTTTATGTTATACATTTTTTCCATTTGTGCCTTTAACGTAGAGCTTTTACATGACTTGCATGTATTGTGGCCACATGGGAATGTACCTTTTATCTTCAGCCAATTAGTGTCTTCTTATGTTGTCCTTTTTGATTTAAAATAACTGAAGGCTAGAATGTCCCTTGAAGTTTGTGCTTTCCTGGCAGTAAATCTTACCCCATGGTCCAATACTTTTTTGTAGTCATTATTTGGCGATAGTAATAGGTGAATTTATTTTTATTACTTCTGTTATTTGATGATATTCTAAATTGTATGCTGTGACAAATGTTACTTTTTTCAGTTGTTGGTCCCCCGATGTTACATCTTACTGATATCTATTACATTTTCTCTATGTCTTGACCTTTGACCCATTTTTTAAAGCCCTTTGTTATTCATGTCTGCAAATTCAAAAAAAGTATTTGAGTTCCTGATCTGTTCCCTGCCAAATGAATAGCAGGTCGTCAATGTATCGCCCATATCAGGCGACTCAGTGATGAAATGGGTTCATATATATTTCTTCCCACTATATCATATATCAATTGGCATAAGAGTGCATAAAACGCGTCCCCATTGCCGTACCTTGCTTTTGCAGAAGGAACTTTTTATAAAATACAAAGTAGTTATGTGTGAGAAGGAACTCGGTAACTTCAAGTTCCTTAGAGTAATCATTGTGTTTAGTAAGAGTAGCGTGTAGTGCTTCAAATCCATTGGGGTGTGGAATACAGGAGTATAGTGATTCAACATCCATTGTTACCCATCTATAGTTGCTTTGCCATGAGATTTTGTCCATTTGATCTAATACTTCTTTTGTGTCTCTTAGGAAACTGCTTTGTTTTTTAACTATGGGTTGTAGGTAAATATCTACCCATTCTGAGATACCTTCTCCTAAACTCCAAATACTGGACACTATGGGTCTTATCCCATGCATCCACTACCCTCTCAGTAAAGTCAAATTCTCATTAGTCCCTGGCCTTATCTTATATCTAGGAACAGCCTTATGCATATCCTATTCATGCTTAAACTCCTGCCTCTTATGCTGGAAGACTATTCCATGCACCCACCACCCTCTCAGCAAAGTAATATTATGTTTTTGACCACAAAAAAAATATTAAATATTTCCAGCCTTTTCAAAAGCTTGAGGTGGACCCCAAATATTTTGCCCATCATTTCCCAGTATTATTTTGCCCATCATTTCCCAGTATTATTTTGCCATTCATTTGCCAGTATTATTTTGCCCTTTGTTTAACCGTGTTCTTTTGTCAATCTATTGCCAGTGTTCTTTTGCCCATTAATATGCCACTATTAACCTGCCCATTAATATGCAATTACCCTGCCCAATTAATGTGTTATTTTGCCCTTCATTTGCCAGTTTTATTTTGCCCATCATTTGCCAGTGTTATTTTGCCCTTTATTTATCAGTATTCTTTTGTCAATCAAATGCCAGTGTTATTTTGCCCATCATTTGCCAGTGTTATTTTGCCATTCATTTGTCAGTATTATTTTGCCCTTCTTTTACCAGTGTTATTTTGTCATTCATTTGCCAGTGTTATTTTGTAATTCATTTGCCAGTGTTATTTTGTCCATCATTTGCCAGTGTTATTTTGCCATTTATTTTCCAGTATTTTTTGGCCCTTCATTTGCCAGTGTTACTTTGCCATTTATTTTCCAGTATTTTTTGGCTCTTCATTTGCCAGTGTTATTGTGCCAGTATTATTTTGCCCTTCATTTGCCAGTATTATTTTGCTATTCATTTGCCAGTGTTATTTTGCCATTCATTTGCCAGTATTATTTTGCCTATCATTTACCAGTGTTATTTTGTCATTCATTCGCCAGTGTTATTTTGCCCATCATTTGCCAGTGTTATTTTGACATTCATTTGCCAGTATTTTTGGCCCTTCTTTTGTCAGTGTTATTGTGCCAATATTATTTTGCCCTTCATTTGACAGTATTATTTTGCCCATCCTTTGCCAGTGTTATTTTGCCATTCATTTGCCAATATTATTTTGCCCTTCATTTGCCAGTGTTATTTTGCTCTTGATTTGCCAGTGTTAACTTACTCTTCCTTTGCCAGTGTTTAGTGTTATTTTGCTCTTGATTTGCCAGTGTTAACTTACCCTTCATTTGCCAGTGTTATTTTGCCATTCATTTGCCAGTGTTATTTTGTCCATCATTTCCCAGTGTTATGTTGCCATTCCTTTGCCAGTATTATTTTTCTCATCATTTACCAGTGTTATTTTACCATTCATTTGCCAGTGTTATTTTGCACATTAATATGTCACTCTTCCTTCCCCAGCACTCACCTCCTGGCTGCTCCCCACCATGTCCTCCATGCTGCAGACTTCCCTCCTGCATGGAGGAGGGAAATACATTAGCAGGATATGACTTGATATCATATCCAGCCAAAGAAGAAGAAGAAAAAAAAGTTTTTTAAAAAAGATGCTGATGTGAATAGTTCACACAGCCGCGCGTATGGTCGCGTGATGACGTCACGTGACCAGGTAACCCGGTGAGATTGCGAGACAGCCCATTTTCCCGGGACTGTCCGATGATCGCAATAAAAGTGGGACATTTCCCATGTTGCCGGTACAAATCCGGGACAGTTGGCAAATATGTACATGTGGATGTATATAAACGTCCACATGAGTTAAGTGGTTAAGAAATGGATTAAACTTCAGTAGCTTTTGAATGGTGCAGGCAGAAGATCCTTTAAAAGAGCATTTTAATCAGTGAGAAGTGGCCTTTTGCTTGATTAAGTCTTTTTTGGGGGGTTTAATTTGTAATGTTTTGTCTCTGTAACAGCCTTTGTGTGATTGAGAGCTAAGGCCAAAAATGATGAGAGGTTTAGGAGTAGCACTAGTTAGTTTCCTTAAAAACATTCTAGGGATTCAACTCGAATTGAAAATGATCCCCAAAATGCAGCTACGAAATATGCTGGGATTTGGATCCAAATTGGCAATTTTCAGAAACTAAATTATTGAAGGCCTTTGGATCAACAGAAGTTTGCAATTCGGTTTCTGGGATGATAATCTGGAGAACTAAAAGTAAAAAATTTAAAATGAATACAGACTTCTGCTGGCCCCATAAATAATAAAAAACCCTGCCCCCAAATTTTTTTTTGGGGGGGACAGGGCTATTAGTCGAGGCCCCCACTAATAATAAAGGAGGCTGGGAACTGGCTAAATGGTTCCCAGCCCCTAAGATATACACGGGGCCAGTAACCACTCCTATCAAAAAAGGGTCTTGGAGCTGGCCAAATATTTCCCAGCTTCACGTTACACATGTGGGAAGCTCTGACAATCCCGCTATCAGAAATGGAGCTGGGACCTGGGCAAGTGCTCCCAGCCTCCTATAAAATACAATAGGCCCTGGGCCTCCATAACTTTATCGGGGCTGGGAGCTCCAAGCCGTCATTAAATAGACTGGGGGCTAGGGATACGTGCCCTGTCCCCCATAAAATGCAATTATCCCCCGCCCCCCCGGGGCTTGGCAAATGCATCCACACTCCAATAAAAAATAAATATGAGGCCTCGCTTGAGTGCTGCGACAGGCCTCCAGACCACCTAATAATTAAATATGAGGCCCCCTGGAGTATGGAGGCTGCCTCTGCCCCTTAAGCCCCCATTATAAATAAAATATGTCCCTCCAGGGTATGGGGGAAGACTCCATATAATAAATTAAAATAATAAAATTATCCCTACCTACCCCCTAACTCTACCTTACCTGGGTAGGGGGACAATTCACCTGTTAAAATAAAGAAAAACAAATCCCCCTTTTGGTGCCAGGGGTGTGGGCAGTGGAGCATGCTTACCCACTGCTAGAAGGACAATTTGTACTGGCTGCAGCAATCGATTTCGTGTTATGAAACGACAGCTTG
Organism: Pelodytes ibericus; assembly: GCA_036172795.1. Lineage (NCBI taxonomy): Eukaryota > Metazoa > Chordata > Amphibia > Anura > Pelodytidae > Pelodytes > Pelodytes ibericus. The sequence goes on from CM069862.1 coordinate 23,553,926, forward strand.
GTAAACACATTTTTGTGTGAGACAAACATTTTGTTTTGGAATAGAGCTGTGTTGTAGAAGCCTATTTATCTCTCAGCTAAAGTGTCTGAAATTGGACAAAAATGAGCATATTTTGAGTGATTATACGATGGCTGAAACATTAAACTGGCATCTCGATTTGTAGGCCATCCTTCGCCATCACCTATTCTATAGATTACATTGTACGATTAGCAAGAAATGAGGGTTAGTTAGAATATGTCCCATTTTCTCTTTAGATCTGGTATCAAGGGAATAGACCAGTGTCGCTCACAAACAGTAACCCTTCGCAAAACAATATTATTTATTATAATATTGTATATTGTAGGACTTCATCACTGAAACACTGCAAATGTAGAGAGTGAAAAGATAAATAAAGAAACATCTATACATTGTGCAAGCATTGCAAGCAAATAGTTTAGTTAACAAAAAAAAAATAATTTTACATGTGTCTGTGTTTATGACATCATCAAAGACACATAAAAACATAGAATGTGTCGGCAGATAAGAACCATTCGGTCCATCCAGTCTGCACAATTTTATGAATACATGTATTAGTCCCCAGTTCCCTATCTTATATCTAGGATAGTCTTGTGCCTATCCCACGCATGCTTAAACTCCTTCACTGTGTTTACCTCTACCTCTTCTGCTGGAAGGCTATTCCATGCATCCACTACCCTCTCAGTAAAGTAATACTTCCTGATATTACTTTTAAATCGTTGCCCCTCTTATTTAAGACTATGTCCTCTAGTTGTGGTAGTTTTTCTTCTTTTAAATATACTCTCTTCCCTTACTGTGTGCATGCCTCACAACTGTCCCACTTCGGAGAATCTTTACCGCTTTCCCGTCAAGCTCTACCTTTGTCCCGAAATAGAACTTGGCGGGACAGTGGGATTCAGACTGCAATCGTACAGATATAATTCTCTTGGTGTTTGAGACTGCTGTGCATGCTGTGACATACCAAGCTCCACCCCTCTAGAATTCGATTCACTGGAGAAAGAAGTTGATAGGTATGCCATGTAGAAAATTCACTATGTTGAATGTGTATTATGAATATAAGCCATTTCTTTTAAATAAATTGGCCTTGAGAAATTTTTTTGCCAGTAAAACCCCGGCCAGTGGTGCAGCTATAACTTTTGCCGCCCAGGGTGGTTGCTGAATTTGCCACCCCTCTTAATAAATTCTATGTATTTGGGTCCTATAAGACTCAAGCACTAAAACGCAGTTTTTGCATTCCTGACACCAATCACAAGGTGATCGGCAGCCAGGGACACCATAGCAGAGGCCTGCTCAGGGTCTTAATAGGCCCTATGTGTTCCTGCCAGGAACTCGCGAGACATTATGACATCACTTCTATTGTAACAGAGACGTGTCCATACCCGGAAACTACATGTTCCCCTGTCAGAAAATGAAAGCTCATCGCAGGGGACAGGGGATCATGATGAGCAAAGCACCACTCTCAAAAAAGTGTTCAAGTAAAACACCCCAATAATGGTTAGTTAATTACATATTTTAAAATACCCAAATCTCAGATTTGACCATATAGTTTACTGAAGGATCGACTCTGGTAGCACCAGTTTTCTTCGGAACTCTGAGTTTCAGACCGAAGACCACTGCGGTTATCCGTGCCCACATCGGTAATCCAAGTACACTTAGGTGATTTGAGTGGCTCTCAAATCCACCACTGTGATCTCGAATCTGCACGAAAATCCTCCATTGTGGCCGAAGTAGATTCTGACATTTCTGAAGCCGACAAAATGGTAGCCTCGGCCCTCTCCATAGAGTTCTTCAACTTATTTTAGGGGCAATTATAAAAATAGCTGAAGTCCTCCCCATAGAAGTCAATGAAGTCAATGGGATAACTTCAGCTTTTGAAGTGGGCCAAAATTACATCAATATATATCTATAAAAATAAATAAATATTACATTAACGAATTTCTTCGCAGTCCAACTTTGTGCCATGATGTTGGTACTTATTTCGGTACTCCAAATGTCTCCATACCATAACTAGAATGTATTAGAAATACGTTTACTTTTTAGTGCTTTCGAGCTAGCAACCTGGTGATATATTATACGGTTAGCTTGCTATAATATCCAATAAAACTGTGGCCACTAAAAGCCAGCGTACCTCTGTTTCTTTATTGTAGAAAGATTAATGGCATTTTGACATTGTATGGTTGTACAATTATTAATGGTAAAATTCCTTTCTTCTTCCTCCTCTAGTTTCAAGGTCACCACAAACTAAGGAACAAAACAAAAAAAACATAGGCAAAGAGATAAAAAAAAATAGATGAAAGTAAATGTCTGGGTGGAAATTATAATTAAAAATGTCCAGCTAGATTCTTCATGGCGGGGGGTGGGGGGGTATCATTAATTTAAAATATACACATTTAATAGTGAAGTATACAGCGAGCATTGAGGTGAACAGACTATGCCCAACGCGTTTTATGTTAAATCAGCGCTTATCCATTGATTGTTAACTCTCTACCGTGTGTATCAGTCTGTTCGTGTTTGTCTATCTTAGTACGTAGTCCCCATCTATACTCTGTACCTAGCGCTTTGGAAATTGTTGGCGAATATATAAATAAATGTTAATGTAGTATAATTGTCTATGAGTAAGTGCTACTGTAGCGAAATGCGTTAGGCACTGTCTATTCACCTCGATGCACGTTTTTATAATTCACCATTAAAGTCTGATATTTGATGCAAATTACTCGGAGGTGTGCAGAGCTGTTTTAGAACCTGCCCAGACTTTGAAATTGGACAGTGGTAACCTGCAAGGCTGTTAAGGGAGACTATAGTCAAACAGATTTTAAATTGGGTTTTTCAATTTGCAGTTGGCTGACATATGTTGTTGATTGCAATACACAGGTTACAATAACAGAAACAGAAGTCTGTATTTGTTTTCCAAAATATCTGCCAGCAAACAGCCAACAGCAATGAAAAAAAAATTGAAAAAAAAGAGAGAGAATTCTGCCGGGAGCAATGTAAAATATTGAATATTATCTTCTCAGTCGAGTATTCACAGCATGCAGCGTGTCGTGACTGGCAGTAACTAGGCAAATGCATCCGGGGCCTGGCTCGAGAGGCTGAAAACAAATATCTCTTAAATAATTGTAATACAAGACACTTGGAGCTCGCGCTCTCTGTTTCCCACATAAAAAGGCTAATAGCCTCAAAAAGCCATTGTTACAGGTACAGACAGTGCACCGCCATTGCTACAGCCCAGCTGCTAAGGAACCAACAGCTGATGTTGCGGTTGCCATGGGGATAAGAAGGTTGTGTGGAGCATTACCCTATAAGCTAGCAGCATGGGCCTTCATGGGAAGTTAACCATTTAAAGTAAAGATTCTAAACAACATGTCTGCCGTCTGATAGAACTATACAAACATTTTTTTTTTTTTTTCATTAAAGCATTTATATTTAAAATGCCTAGACACGGTGCAGTCTTTCACTTAAACTGAACTTAATTTCTGTCAGACAATTTCGTTCGTAAACTGATTCCATAAATTTGAGCTAAAAAAATGTAAAAAAAAAAAAAGGATATGTTTGCGTCATTGATTCTGGCCCACTGTGTGTCACCTGAGGAATTACGTTTGTGGAATTGAACAAATCTGCGACACATAAGGCTAAATTCAATGATTCAATGTGAACTGCGGTGAAGCCGCAAGAGAACAGCAAAAATCAGGCATTACTAATGGGGGATGGGACACTTCATCGCAGCTTCATCCGCGCAGCTGCTTCACCGCCGTCTCTTCACCACACGGCAGCTCGTCGCTGGAGATTTTATCGCGGGACATTTCATCGCTAAAGGTAAGTTTATTTTAGTATTTTATCTATTTTAGTTTATTTTAGTAAGGGTGGTTAGAATTAGGGTTATGGGGGTTAGAATTAGGGTTTAGGGGGGTAGAATTAGTTTTTAGGGTTCGGGGTTAATTTTAGTATTAGGGTTTAGGGGGTTAATTATAGTATTAGGGTTTAGGGGGTTAGTATTAGGGTTCGGGGGTTAGTATTAGGGTTTAGGGAGTTAGTATTAGGGTTCGGGGGTTAGAATTAGGGTTTAGGGGGTTAATTTTAGTATTAGGGTTCAGGGGTTTAGTATTAGGGTTTAGGGGGTTAGTATTAAGGTTCGGGGGTTAGTATTAGGGTTTAGGGGGTTAGTATTAGGGGTCGGGGGTTAGTATTAGGTGTTAATTTTAGTATTGGGGTTTTGAGGTTAATTTTAGTATTGGGGTTTGGGGGGGCACTTGGGGCAGGAATAATTTATTAGGGGGGGTATTTTCTTTTTTCTTTTACATTTGTAAGAGCTGACAGTTCAGGGCTGAACTGTCAGCTCTTACATAGCCGCGGCCGCGATGAAACGGCCGCGTTATTCTTCATTGCTGACAGTTCAGCGTTCTAACTGCCGCGCTGAACTGTCAGCGCTGAACTGTCAGCGATGAAGCCGCGGCGAAGAAGAGTCCTAGACCCTTACTAATGGAGTGGGAAAATTTGTCTCCAAATTGCCTGTATTTCCAACTCCGCTATTAATACCTGATTTTTGCACTGGAGGTGGTATGTCCAACAGTAGACTATAGCAAAAATAAAGACACAGTGCCCAGCACTCCTTGTGCTGTGGTGTTTATTGCACTCAGACAACGTTTCAACCACAATAGGAGTTTTTTTTCAAGTGGATTAAAACGTTTCTTGCAAGTAGGGTTGCCACCTTTTTTTCAAAAAAATACAGGCCCTGTTACTGTCTCCACAGTCTTAACATTGGCCTGATGCCAATTTTTTACCGGCCTGCCGGTAAAATACCGGCCAGGTGGCAACCCTTCTTGCAAGCAATAAACACCACATCCAAAGGAGTGCTGTGCAATTTGTCTTTATTATGCTGTATTGGGGAACTGACTGAGGTTCCTTGCTGGGCACCCAGAACACTAGAGTACCTTCTTCTTTCTATTCAACAGTGGAATATATCACTGTATACTGTACAAGTGCCCTTGCGCTCTCCCCTGTCGCAGGAGATGTGCACTCTGAGAAGCACCAGCCAAGTCCTTTAGTAAAATGTCTGTTATGCACCTGCGCACCCTTTCGGCTCTTGAATGGCATATAGCTGGACAGTACTCCTCACTTGTATGTAGTACAGGGGAAGATGTTCCTTACATGTATAAAACCCAACCTTTACCCACAAACCCCCCCAAATAAAAGACGCCAGACTTAAATTGGATTTAAATTAGGCCACAGCTTTATTAACATAACAAATAACTGTATGAGCCACCAACTATCCTCCATTTATTATTTCACTTATAACCTTCTGAAATATATAAATAGATCACAAATATATAACATTAGAAATATTAAAGACATCATACAGTCATAACTAGTCCTTGCCAAATAGTCCCTAACACATAACAATCCCGACCTTTTAAAACTAAGGTCCCTACACAAAGGTAGCCCCCCTCCCCCTCGTCCACATCACCTCATTTCTTCTTTGCCAACCTAATGCTAACCACCAGCCGACTATTAGCTCGGTGGGCACGGCCGTTAGTATCACCTACATTTTATCCGAGGTTAGGGGAGGGGACACTTTACCATCCTTAGGACTTCATCCCTTCCGTCCTTAACTATTAAATTGGCAAGGACACCCCGCCTGCTGCGACAAAGGAGAAAAACATTAAACACACGTATAACAACCAATTGAACACCAATAAAAAAGGGGACGGGTGGGCGGGAAAATAATCCTGCTGTGTCCGTTTTCTAAAATGGCCGACACAGAGAGGGGGGGAGGGCTGCCTTTATACCCTGGTCACAGCCCCTCCCCTCCCTCACCACGTGAGCCAATCCAGTCACTCCCCTCCCTCATACAGGGCCCCCTCCCACCTAGCCTTGCTTGTTTCCCGGGGGACTCGTTAATTTTCTAATACATCAATTCCATTATTCGGGCCTGTATCTTCAGCTTTCTTTTTTGGGTCTATTCACAAAAATTCGACCTTTGGAGGTCTACTGCATAGACCCATCTGCTTTCAGTGTTTGCTGTTTGGGCTTCGCTGACTATTTACTTTTTTCCTAGTTTATTATCAGTGTAGTTATATTATGGTTCCTGGATAGCAAGCTGTTTAATCACGTTGTGATTGCCTAGCACAGGGCATCATTGTTGTATCATGCGTTTGTCAATCACATTCTAGCTGCCAACATGATAGAACCATCATGCCAACATGTGTGATCCTCTTCTCCCCTTTTGGTCATGTGCCATCCCAGGAGCTGTGCCTTCTGGGTTACTAGATGGTAATTGTTTCATATATTATTATTTTTTTTTTTTTTTTAAATGCACTTTTTGAATTAAATCATTTGAAATAATAAAAATAATAATAATTTTGATGGCCATTTTTCTTTAATAATTTTATGAAGGGGAAACAGAGGATGAAGCTGATGTAAAAAGATGAGAAAGATTGCAGTTTGAAAGCAGAAGGAAAGGACCAAGACATGTCCTCAACTCAATAGGAAAGGGATTAATAGCCCATGCAGAGAGTATTATTGTCACTATCATAGATCAGTCTTTAGCCAGACTGTGTGTTCAGATTCTGAGATCTAACTCAGCCACTAGCTTTTCTCTCTCCCCCTCTTTCTCTCTCTCTATAAACAGTGCCTAGCAGTCAAACGAGAAGAATTCGTAGTAGGAAAAATTAAGCAAAAAAAAAAATAAAACAGCCTGTCCTGTAACTAGATTAGGGATATTTTTTTCAGTCAAACTAAGTTAAGTGACTCATCCGAGAGGAAAAACAATAAAGGGAGAGATCTTATTGTTGATAGAAAAGTGCTTTATGCCAACAAATTCGGAGAAAAGGAGAAAGATTTGGTGATGTGAAATAAATACGATCAAAGGAAGATGATGTCATTTTGATATAAAACACACAAAAATAAGTGACTTTTCCAAACAATTTGCAATAGTGATGAAATAGGGGCCTGGTATATAGAAATATTATTACTATAACTAATAGTAGCATTCTCAGCATTATATTACATTATTATGTGTTTTTATAATGTGCAGCACTGTACAATATATCAGGGGTACAGTCAAGTGAACATCTAGTTAGTGCGATAGCTTAGTGGGCTAAAGCTTCAGCTATTAAATCTGTTCAATTCTTGGCTTTTCCAGTGGGGTTAACGAAGTCTTTCATCCTTTGGAGATATCTAGACAATATATAAAATGGGTCCCTTGGATGATGAAGACCCCCAGGACATACTTGAAAACCAGATACTATATCAATGTATTTTTGTTGTTGTTGTTAAAGTACTAGGAAAATACCACACTTATTTATAAATACATAGATTATTCTGCTGTTGAGATCAGTCTGCTTATATTGTCTAACGATTGCGAGAATTCTATTCCGGAATCTGCCATATTTCAGACGTACAATGAAGCACTGATGTATTCTGAAAGACCAGTATATGGGAATACTGAAAACATTGCAATTAGAGTTGAGCGGACACCTGGATGTTCGGGTTCGGCCGAACTTCGGAAAAAAGTCCCCAAACTTGACCCCGAACCCCATTGAATTCAATGGGGACCCGAACTTTTGGCCACTAAAATGCCTCTAAAAAAGTCCTGGGAAGGGCTAGAGGGCTGCAAAATGAAGTAAAATGTGGGTGAGTGTCCCCATTCATACGAATAGGTCAATTGACCTATTCGTATGAATGGGGACTCTATTTCGGTTTATAGAAAGCCAATAGCCATGTAATGCTTATGAATTTCTTATGAATGGGGACTCAGTATACAAGGACTTCGGTTTATAGAAAGCCAATAGTATTCCATGTATTCCATAAGCCGAAAGTCTGTAAACCGAACGACATTCGGTTTATATACTTTCGGTTTATAGAATACATGTAATGCTATTGCTATTCTATAAACCGTAAGTCTATAAACCGAATGTCGTTCGGTTTATAGACTTTCAGCTTATGGAATACATATAATACTATTGGCTTTCTATAAACCGAAATAGAGTCCCCATTCATAAGAATTTCTTATGAATGGGGACTCTATTTCGGTTTATAGAAAGCCAATAGCATTACATACAATGTAATCGCCAAACCCCGAACTCCAACACTGATATACAGTGAAATGTCCGTGTTCGGGTCTGGGGTCCAAAAACCGTAAAGTTCGGTATGAACCCAAACAGTGTGGTTCGGGTTCGCTCAACACTAATTGCAATACATACTACTAATAAGTCTAATATATCATTATAAATTACAATATTAAATGTAAAACGTTCTGCCATTACCCAGTGTCTCTACAAAGCAAAGATCCACATTTTAGCATCCTTATGTCCATATCAGTTTACTTACTCGTTACTTTACTCCAAATCAATTCCAATACATTTAAGTACTTTCTTGTTTCCATAATTGAATTGATGTATGTGTCTTGTCCCATGTGTTGATGTCTTATCTAATATACAACATTACATGATGCACAATAAGGATCGTTTTACTTATATCCCTATCCGGTAAGTTGGAATTACTTTGGACGATGCACAATGCATCTGTGTCTGCCAGAGTGGAGTGTTTTCCTAGATATTGATCATTTCCCATTGAGAGCCTGTTTGTGTAGGTACTATGTGTATACAAAGTGTATACAAAATGAAACAATTCATTTATGTAAAAACAAACACATTAGCATGTTATGGGCCACGTTGTGTGTGTATTTATATACCGTGTGGGCTTATAACAAATGTGGCAAATCAGCCTCTCTCAGTCTCAGGGTAGCGATAACCAAGGGGAAAAAAATACATGAAGAGAATTGAGAAGGAAATTGCAAATTTAACAAAATAAACAGAGTTTGAAGGATAGCTGAATGGGAGAATTTTTCCAACTCAAGTACGTCGTGTAATTTGCAGTTACCTTATTAATTCCCTGCAATTCCCTTTTTCATGAACAAAGACCTCAGTGTCCTGGACCAGACCCTCTTCATTTTAGAACCTGGGGTGAGTGAGGGAGGGTTTATATAATGCAATTGCTTAGGCAAGTGTCTAAAAGTTTTTTTTGTTTTTTTTTAAAGGTACAGTCACTATGATGTATTCTTAAATGGACTGTGCGGGCAACCCCCCAACCCTAGCACAGACCCGCAACTTTAGCATTACGGTTATACAACCGCGCACACCCAGACGGAACCACTGTTAGGCGCAATTGCACCTTTTTAGTTAAACTTCCCAGGTGTCTGAGGCTCTTCTTCATTAAAATACATAACCTGCAACTAAGCAGCACATAGAGCGAATCACCACTTAAACCACTTAACCCCTTTGTGACGTTAGGACGTACTATGCCGTCCTGATTTTAAGTGCCTAAAAGTCGTTAGGACGGCATAGTACGTCCAGTGTTAAACAGCTCATTGCAGCTCCCCGCGATGAGCTATTCGCGGATCCCGCTGCTGGCACTTGCAGCGGGATCCCACCTGTCAGATGAGACCACATTTCTCTAAATCGAGCTGTGCCCGAACTTCTGGGTTCAAGGAACGCCCCAGTGACGTCACATGTGACGTCTGGAGGTCTCGCGATTTTTTGGCAGGGACCAACAGGGTCTATTAAGACCTTGATCGGGTCTCTGCCATAGTGTTCCTTGCTACCGATTACGTTGTGATCGTTGGACAGGAACAAATTGTGACATTTTGGTGCTTGCGTCGTTTGGGAAGCAAGCACCAAGCGTCACGAAGGGGTTAAAGGACGACTAAACTTTTTTTGGGAGTCAATGATTAACTTAATTAAACGTATTTATTTGGGGGGGGGTGCTTACTTTATACTTTGTTTGACTCATAGAGTCCCCAGCCCCTCCTACTTTCATTCCTGACCCCCTTGGCTTAGCTGTGTCGCCGACACAAATGAACCAAGGGGCCGAATGTGGCATCCGATAAGCATTTCTGACATAGCCTGTGTCGGCAATGAAATTCTGGAAGATGCCCGACAGTAAACCGTGAGCGCGCATTTGCTAACGCTGCTATTAAAATAAAGTAGAATGATTGGGAAGTAAATAATCCGCAATTCCGCGGTGGAAGAAGTCAGAGTCGTGTAACATTCTCTATGCATGAAATAAAGTAAAACGGAAGTCCCCCACCAAAAAAAAAAAAATGTAATAAGTTCATTTAAGTTAATTACTGACTCAATGTTGAAAAAGTAAAAAAAAAAGAAAATGTATTTGATAAAATGCTACACTGATATTTAACATCAGATTTTACACTACAACGTCAGTGAAGATCAAATAGCAAAGTACGGTAACAGGGTCATTAAGATCGGTCATGAAAATCGAATTTGGCATTCCGAATGTCTCATGCTAATTGAATTAATATCAATGCATTTAATTCAAATAACCAGGCATTTTACAGGCACTTTTTTTTTTTAAATAAAATAATTAATTGTCTAAACATATTTTGGGGGAAATTGTTTTGAAAATGGCTAATCAAGCCTTGCAGCATCTGTGCTGTAATGGACCTAATAATACACATCTGTTCCTGGAACCGGCGAAGCATTTAAGATTACTCAAATATAATTCCAACAAGCAGGGTCTTCCGGTGTCAATTAATCCTTTTGTTTTGATGTCTTCCTGTGTTTAGTGAAATCACACAACGCTATTACATGATACTTCGACGTCTGAATGGTAATGACAGAGTGACATCTGAATGGCAAAAAAAAAAGAAAGAAAAAGAAACTCTAGTGACAGCATCAGGAGGGACACTGGGGTGGACAAAATAATGGAAACACTTAAGATGCAAACACTCCTATGCAGCACCAAATAGACACCCTTTGCCTTCAGAGCAGCTACATTGATAGGATCTCATGGCACTGGTTTTAGGTAGCACTCTTGGAAATACAAGGATTCATTTCACCCTATTTCCAAGCTGATTACTCGGTCTACTTTGTTTTACCTGGTGCAGTCCTAGCTTGTTCTATACAGTTTTACTGGATAAAAGTCCATGTTTTATTTTATTACCTTATGAAATTAATAATGTCTGGCCCCTCTCCCAAGCAAAGCTTCTGCATGGTTTGCAGCAACTCCACATTAAAATGTCAGACATCACTGATCTAACTAACGTAAGTAGTTTAGCGTAGGGTCTGTCCCTTTAAGGAGGCCCATGGTATCACATAGATATCCATTTTACTCCAGTAGTTGTAGATTTACCCAAGTGTCCTCTTTCCACAAGTTTCTGCATAAGGGTCCTACATTTCCTCAATTTCAGCATGAGAGAGATGTAGAGTTTGGCCATGGCAGCCTCCCTCCTGAGGTTGACTTAATGTCCATCTCTCGTTATGAAATAAAGAGTAGATGACCTCCCTGGTCATCTGGGGTACCAAGACCTTCTGCATCAGTATGAAGTTCCTGAAGAATCTATGTAGTCTGTCCACATTCCAATTACCTTCAATAGTCAGGTGAGACTTGTCATCTAGAGAACCTTCCATCAAAAGGATGCAAAACATAAATGGGAAAGAGAAAACACATTTGTATAGTCATGCATACTAGGAGAAATTAATTCTAACACTGATTTTCATAAAAATAAAAAAAAAATCACATAATTTGGCAACCACTAATGATTTTTGCAGTTCTAGGCGCATAATCAGAAATTATTTATTCTTACATTTCCATTATAAGATACACTATGCAGCCAAAACATTATGACCACCTGCCTAATATTGTGTAGGTTCCCCTTTTGCTACCAAAACACTCCTGACCCATCGTTGCGTGGACTCCACTAGACCTCTGAAGGTGTGCTGTGGTATCTGGCACCAAGACAGTAGCAGCAGATTCGTTAAGTCCTGTAAGTTGCGAGGTGGGGTCTGCATGGATCGGACTTGTTTGTCCAGCACATCCAACAGATGCTCGATTGGTTCGAGATCTGGGGGATTTGGAGGCCAAATAAACACCTTGAACTCGTTGCTGTGTTCCTCAAACTATTCCTGAACCTGTGGCAGGGAGCATTATACTGGTTAAAGAGGCCAATGCCATCAAAGAAATCAGTTTCCATGAAAGGGTGTACATGGTCTGTAACAATGCTTAGATAGGTGGTACGTGTCAAAGTAACATCCACATTAATGGCAGGACCAAAGGTTTTTCCAAGGTTAAAAGTTAGGAAAATCAATATGATATTGATATGCTTATTGGAAATAAGGACTCCTCTCCATATGAAGTCCCTCTCTTCTGACCCATGTAAAAGAATTGGAATAGATCACATCTCATTTGCCAAATTGTCTCGTTAATGTTTGCTGGGTGTACATAAACCTACCGTATTTGCTCGATTATAAGACGACCCTGATTATAAGACGACCCCCCCAAATTTGTACATTCCTTTAGGAAAAAAACTAAAAGCCTGATTATAAGACTACCCTATAGGAAAAAAGTTTAACTTGTATATATGTAAATTGCTTTTTAATATTTAATAAAAAATGTATATTATACAAATGCATTTCTTGTTTTTATTTCCTTTTATGTGCCAATGCGGCCTCTCTCCCCAGCTGTCTCTTTCCCCCCCAGCGTTGTCTCTCTCTCCCCCCAAAACTTCTCTCTCTTCCCCCTTCCCCTTGTCTTCATCTATCCCCCCTCCCCTTTTCTCTCTGTCCACCTCCCTCCCCTTGTCTGTATCTCCCCCCTCCCTCCCCTTGTCTGTCTGTGTTTCCCCCCCCCTTGTCTGTCTGTGTCCTCCCCCTCCCCCTCCCTTTGTCTCTCTCTATCCACACCTCCCCTTTTCTCTCCCCCCCCTCCCCTTGTCTGTCTGTGTCCTCCCCCCTCCCCCTCACCTGGTTTGGTTCCCTGGTGGCTAGTGGGGGCAGCAGGGGGATGTCTGCACGATATGTGCAGACATCCTCCATGCTGCCAGACACGGCAGTCTATTATGACAGACAGCTGGTCCGTCATAATAGACTGCCGTGTCGGGCAGCATGGAGGATGTCTGCACGTATTGTGCAGACATCCCCCAGCTGCCCGATTCTCCCTGGTGGGTAGCGGGGCAGCAGAGGAGGTCTGCGCGACGAGCGCAGACCTCCCCTGCTGCCGCCCGGCACGACCACCGGGACTTCTGTGACGAACCCGGAAGTACCCGGCTTCATCATAGAAGTCCCGGCGGTCGTGCCGGGCGGCAGCAGGGGAGTCTGCGCTCATCGCGCAGACATCCCCTGCTGTTAGAGAGGGGGATCCAGGTCCCCTGCAGCTCTGCTGGGGACCTGGATCCATGTCTTATAATCTGACCTCAATTTGAGGTCAGAATATAAGACGACCTTGAATGTAAGACGAGGGGTATTTTTCAGAGCATTTGCTCTGAAAAAAACCTCGTCTTATATTCGAGCAAATACGGTATTTAATGTTATCGAGCATAATTATTAACTGATATGTTTGTATATTTTTAATACTTTAATTTAAAAAAATGAATATATATAAATATGCTATATATGGACACCTGACCATTACACCAACAGGGACTTTTATGACATTCTAAATACATAGACACCACTGGAAGCAAGCGGCCTAGTCAAACCCCTGAAAAACAGTCCCATATCATTATCCCTCCTCTTCCAAACTTTACCGTTGTCACAGTGCCGTCAGGCACCAAACCCAGCCCCGCATATCAGACTCCCAAACAGTGAAGGCGCCAAAGAAATAGTTTCCACTGCTGCAGAGTCCAGTGGCAGCGTACTTTACTCCACTCGATTGAATGCTTGTTATTGTACTTTGTGATGTCAGGCTTGCATGCAGCTGCTTGGCCATGGAAATCAATTCCATGAAGCACCCGCCACACAGTTTTTGTGCTGATATGAATGTCAGTGGGAGTTTGGAATCTTCAGCTATAGAATCCGGAGTGCAATGGCAACTTTTACTCACCTTGCGCCTCAGCACTCGCTGACCCAGCTCTGTGACTTTGTAAGGTATTCCGCTTTGTGGCTGAGTTGCTCCTGTTCCAAAACGCTTCTACTTTCCAGTAACACCGCTTACAGCTGGCCGTGGAATATTTAGCAGGGATGAAAATTTAAAAAACTGACTTATTGCAAAGGTGGACTCCTATCACAGTACCAGCGCCTGAATTCACTGAGCTCTTCAGAACCACCAATTTTTTTTCACAACTTTGGCTCTGTGTTGTACCGTGTGTTTTTGTTTTAATTACTATGCTGATTCAAGATCTCCACCACTACTTCTGCCCAGACTCCCTTATGTCAACAAATGCCAGAATGGGTTTTATACTAATCCAGATTTGAGCGCAAAAGTATTTCATAGTGAAGAGAATAGGTTATTGTTATTTGTCAGCAATGATCCGTCTCGTTTAGGTGAGTAGATACTCACTACTTAATTTATTCTGAATTTTTCATATCCAGTGTACATATTATATGTTAAAAAAAAAATCAGCTGATCTTTAATTTAGGATATATAGGGGGTCATGGACTAAACAAGTGCGGTGGGGAAAAAAGAAGGTAAAACATGAGTAAAGAGCAATTTGCGACTATTTGTAACATTCTGCACTTGTTTTGCCTTAAATGCGCCTTTTCCGTCTATTTTTATTTAGCGTGCATTTTTCCTGTTGCGCTAATAAATTGCGATTAGATTTGCGTATGCTTTTGAGAATATTTTGTTAAAAATAATTCCTATTTGCGAGTGAAAATTACACCAGCTTTTAAAATTGCCTATTTTTATTCGCAATTATGCCTGTTTTGATTTGCAATTTGCTCGTATGTACTAAGTGTTAAAATTATTCTCCCAATAGGTGCAGATCGTTTCAGATGAAGCATGGCTTACATCTTTAAAAAAAAAAAAAAAGAAATGTATGATCCACCATATAAATATAGCAGTAATCACTTAAGCCAAATCCAGCAACCAGTTAAAAAAAATAGAGAAGGGGTGGTGAGTATCAGGCTCGGAATAAGACAGTCTCACAAAAAGTTGATCAAATCAAAGTGCTTATTTACACCCTCCGCTGTTAATGTTGAAGCCTGAACTTCTGTCTGTCGGATCTTTTTGATGAAATCCTCTCAACGCCAATTTTTGGAAAACCTCTATCTACTGCTAAAAATTGTAAAACACATACATCACCTCCATGGGATCCAACAAAATGAGTAGGAGAGCAAAATAACAAAGTGATCAAATTAAATCTTTATTGTATATAAGACACATTTCAGATCAGGCCTGTTACAGTCATCTCCAGACTTACTTCTTTACAGATAAAGATAACTTTCTTGGTAGAAATGTTGGGGTGTAACGGTCCACAGATTATTTTGGTGCTTAATAAACAATGTTTTTAAGCACCAAATGATTTACAGCCTTAGCAAAAATAGTTAAGAAACTATTACGTTAGTTTAAAAGAAGGCAGCCGTGAAAATGCCAAATAAAATAACGACCGGCAATCTATAAAATGGCTTCTATTTGAACATCATTGTAATCCTTAAAGCTATTCCAGACATTATTCACTGAAATTCTTTATTTTAATGTTCCCATCTCTTCTGCTACTTCTTTGTCACATTTCTTGCTAGGAAATGTTTACTAGGGTTGATCTGACCTTCATCCAATAATTCTATGAATTAAAAAAAATAGCTTTGATTTTATAATTGGATAACTCCGTGCAACTAGCCTGTAACGATGGGAACAGCGAATGTGGTTTTTGACTTTACGGGCTTAGTCATGGCTGCCGTATAACAAAAAAATAGATTTTCACCAATAAGATATATTAAAGCCTCTCAGCACACAACACATACAGTAATATCAATGCAAATACTGTGTAGAGCTAATAAATCACTATTACTGTGATGTGATACATTGTTGGGAACCTACTGAGGCATCGGGAACCTGCCGTGCATCAGGCTTGCACACGTATACACCCTCTGTGGGCATGATTGTCTGGGAGAATCGGAGCATACATTGAAAGACTATATCACATTTTAAGGGAGCTGAACGCTGAATAAACTGCTGTGTGGAATTTGATAAGGAGTCATTTTGGATAACGGATCGTTTTGGATACGGAATCATTTTGGGTAATGGATCGTTTTGAATAAGGAATCATTTTGGGCAACGGATCGTTTTGGATACGGAATCATTTTGGGTAATGGATCGTTTTGAATAAGGAATCATTTTGGAAAATGGATCGTTTTGGATAAGGCAATCATTTTGGGCAACGGATCGTTTTGGATACGGAATCATTTTGGGTAATGGATCGTTTTGAATAAGGAATCATTTTGGAAAATGGATCATTTTGGATACGGAATCATTTTGGGTAACGGATCATTTTGGATAAGGAATCATTTTGGGTAATGGATCGTTTTGGATACGGAATCATTTTGGATAATGGATCGTTTTGGATACGGAATCATTTTGGATAATGGATCGTTTTGGATACGGAATCATTTTGGATAAGGAATCATGTTGGATAATGGATCGTTTTGGATACGGAATCATTTTGGATAATGGATCATTTTGGATAAGGAATCATTTTGGATAATGGATCATTTTGGATACGAATCATTTTGGGTAACGGATCATTTTGGATAATGAATCATTTTGGACAACAGATCGTTTCGGATACGGAATCATTTTGATTAACGGATCGTTTTGGATAACGGATCATTTTGTATAAGGAATCATTTTGGATAACGGATCATTTTGTATAAGGAATCATTTTGGGTAACGGATCGTTTTGGATAATGGATCATTTTGGATATGGAATCATTTTGGATAACGGATCATTTTGGATAAGGTATCATTTTGGATAAGGAATCATTTTGGGTAACAAATAATTTTGGAAAAGGAATCATTTTGGGTAACAAATAATTTTGGAAAAGGAATCATTTTGGATAACGGATCATTTTGGATAAGGAATCATTTTGGATAATGAATGATTTTGGAAAACGGATCGTTTTGGAATACTCAACCTGTGTCCCCCTTCATCCTTTGTGTATAAAAAGTTAATCACACTTATAATTGAGTTTGGCCAACAGGAGATTCGCAGAAAGGGCATGTTTAAAAAAAGGACTTTGTCACCTAAGTACTGTTTATACAGTGAATCTGGAAAATAAAAAAAATATTTAAAAAAATGATCTTTACATTAAATTAACAGAGATGCAAGGAAATGTAAAATGTATTTACATATTGGGCCAAGTGATTTCATAGACAGGAGAATCCACATTTAAAACATGCTTTTCTATTTATTTATGCATTTCCTTGCTTTTCTGCTAACACAATTAATACATCATTTTTTATCTTTTTTTTAATTTTCTACATTTGCAATGATGTTCAGGTGACAGAGTCTTATTAACGTACGCTTAATTGAAATATTGAATCAAGTGTAGTCATTTTAAATAGCAGCATTTTAAATATGAAAGAGTACAAATAAAGTACCTTATTGAGCCTTCTTTGCTCTGTATAGCTCAATTGGGGGCAGACATTTTGTTTAGAATCTTGGGTCAGATCGTCCTTCATCTTCGGTGGAAAATACTATATATATAATAATACTATATTTATAATATTATTATATTTGGCTAATATAGCTTAACTCATCCTCTATGCAGATTTGCCAACTCCTGGTCATTAAATCATCTATCGTGGTTCTTTGACAATTAGCATACATTAATTATTAATTAAATATAACTTTTGGATTCAAACATTGCTTATTGATGACTTAATGAGCCATGAAAAGACATTGATTAGTAAAGGAACATGCTCGTTAGTGTGCAAGCTAAGTAGAGAATGACAGGATGCGTTGGCACAAAGGATTATTGATCATGATAGTCTTCAGGGAATTGTCAGGAAATAATTCTTTATTGTTAAGAGAATTTAAAGAAAAGAATATTTATTGGTCAGTTATACCCAGGCAGTCCAATAATGCAGAGAAATTGAATAGAGAAACATAATTGCAAAATAATTAAGTCACACAGAAAAAAAACCATTCATGTACATAGTCAAACAATGTATGGTTTCAGGATATTTTTGGTTTTGTCCCTGGTCTGAAGTATTTAATGCTACAATAGATAAAGCAATACAACAAGATATAACAATATGATTCATAAAACAGAATAATTATAATGATGTTTTGGTCCAATCAATTACAATAAAATAAACATTGTACATAAAAGCAGTAACGCTTTATCCAATGGGCAATGTTGGCTTTTCCCCAGGGTCAAACAAAGGAGCCTCAAAAGGCCTGGATTCATTGCTGCCGCAGGCCTTACCTCTACCATGCCCATGTAGGGGGTTGATGAATTGATAAAAATAAAAAAAACTGAAAAAGAAGAAATATTTTGACAGTACACACAGGGTGCCCTGTGGGTTAAAATATACCTTAAATTAATGTCCCTCAACGATCTGCGATGTCCTGGAGTCCTCATCTTCGGCCCATGGAAAACGGGCCATACACATTTTATAAATCCACCTATTCTATAAAAAATAACACAAAATGTCATAAATGTTTCGGCAAAAGTGTCGGACAGCATCGGAGGACATCCACCGGCTGCCCTCACTACAACCAGGGAGTCTAGAAGAGCACTGCAAGTTTTGGAGGATGCATTGACTAAGTCTCGGGGGGCAGATGGATGTGTGGGAGGGGTCATTGGGTAAGTCTGGGGGGCAGATGGCTGGGGGGCAGCATTGGCTATGACTGGTAGGCAGATGGCTGTGTGGATGGGAGCATTGGCTAAGTCTGGGGGGCAGATGGCTGTGTGGAGAGCAGCATTGGCTAAGCCTGGTGGGCAGATGGCTGTGTGGGGGTTATCTGACATGTGATATATGAAATATATATTGCATATATCCACAACACATATATAGCAAAGTCCAGCACAATACCCAGGAAGCAAATTTGTGATAAGACTATTTATGAAGTTACATATTTGTTGTCACTGGTTACTAACACAGTGTATAGCTCAAAGTCACATGACTGCTTAAACCCAAATGCATCCGCACTGGCCAAAGACATCATCAACTCATGCCTGGAGACATCTTCAACCACCATCGGAATACGTCTCCCCAAGCCCAACAAGGCCGATTACCGTATTTTCAGACCATTGTTAGCGCCAGCAAGGAACCATTCCACTGTGAGAAAGTAGCGACGGAACATCGCATTTTACAACCACCAATCACAGAACATATCACATAATTTATTATTCAGACTCTTACTATCTGCCACGGGTCAGCAGTCACGCCCCATCCCTTCTCTTCCTTCAAGTGCAAGGATATACATTAACCCCATATAGACAGGTGATAATCCTGCCGTATTATGAATATAAAAAAGGAGGGGTGGTCGATTTAAAAAAAGGGTATGACAGCGTTAGAGTTACTAGCCTCAGGCACACACCATTTAGTGGGCGGCGCGATTAGAGTTGCCGCACAGACAGTATTTTACTGGCAGGCTTCCAGTATTTTTGGATCAGCAGCGGTAAACACGGGATAGGAAATGGGTTGAATTTGATGGTCTTTTTTCAACTTAAACTACTATGTGACTATTTAACTCTATGGCTTGGGACCAATGTTAAGTCTTTGGAGACGATAGAATGGCTGGTATTTTTTGGAAGAAAAGGCAACCCTAGAAAGTTTGTGGCCATGAAATAAATGACATATGATGGAGCCTCATGGGAAATATACTGATCATCAGGTGAAGATGCAAACTGTGAAATTCAGAAGCCATGATGCCCAGCTATCCAAATGTCTCCATAATATGCTTTTTAATAAAAATAAAAAAAAAGCAAATATCAATCCACATTTGCCTGTTTTCCTTTTTTTTCTTTTTCTTGTAAAATAACAGTTATATAACTATACTGAAGAGCAATTTTTAATTCTTTCCTCGGGAGCAGAAGGAGCTGGTTCCGGCTCTGCGTGATCTACCTGAGGACCATCTTGTCATCCACATGTTCTTAACCAATATAATAGTTTGCATCATTGGATGTGTAGGTCCACGTTAAGAGATTTATAAACAAGGAAGTGAATTAGTCAGAGCTTTTTTACCCTGTTACATGTTCAGCAAAATAATAGGGATATTTAGCATGCCTTGCGGAGAAGGCTTTATTGGTTTTTATGAAATGTGTAATGGCATAATATCTATTTGTTATCGTGAAAAACAGGTCTAGTTTCCTTCAGCGGGAACATTAAATATGGAAGCATTTTGCGGGATACTCAGTCACGAGATGGAGGAAATTATATTGATGTCTGAAAATAGGAATGAATAATATATGAAAACATGGTTTATTTGGGTGATTTGATCCTCAATGCAAAGGAAAACATTTTTGAAAAGACAGTTGGAATTTTGTAGTGTCCCCAAACAGCTTGCCAGCACCATAATTGTCCCCAAACAGCTTGCCAGTGTCATCTATGTCCCGAAACAGTTTGCCAGTTGCATCTCTGTCCTCAAACAGCTTTCCAGTGCCATATTTATCCCCAGACAGCTTGCCAGTGCCATCTAGGTCCCCAGAGTGCTTATCAATGGCATCTCTATCCACAAACGGCTGGTCATTGACACCTCTGTCCCCCAGTGTATCTGTCCCCGCAGCATTGGAAGATGTCTGTGCACAGTAAATAGACATCCTACGATTCTGCCCCCCACTAGAGACCAGGGAAATTAAAAAAAAAAAAGTTGATTTTATTAAATGAGGAATAAGCAACCAATTTTATGTTAAGTCTAACCTGATTCCTGATAAAAAATATTTTCATGATACCAATTTAAACATGCCTTGTGCAAGGACCAGACTGGTGAGTTTCTCCTGTAAGAAGAACAGAGCTGGCCCTGCCAAATACATTGTTAAATCAGTGCAAGTTTCACAGTATAGTACATGGTAACGTTGATGAGGTGAGATGTTCATCTCAACTCAACTCACTTTTAGTGAATTGCACACGTACACTAATATTCAAAACAGAAAAGTGAAAAAGTGCACTTTAACCAACACTCAATACACAACATAAAAGTGGATTACCCTTAGATATGAGGCAATCCGCTTGGTATATAAATGGAGGGGAAAAAAATGAAAAAATAATATAATGCAGTATTTAAGTGCAATGTAGGAAATGTGAATGAAAGATGTATATACACTCACATATACCTGAGCAGAGTTCTGCTCAGTGTAAAGTGCATCATGGGAGCCCACGCTGGGTAGATGATCCAACAGTATCCCAGGAGGATGTGCCACAGGGACTATTTTGGACACTGGGACTTGTACCATTCTACATTTACCTGTTGGATCCTGTATATTTTAATGTAAGACTTTTTATACTTTGTTTATAATAAATTATTTCATCCTTGCTAAAGGTCTCTTCTTTGCTCTAGTCCCTTTCCACAACGGAAATAGTCCCTTTCCACAACGCGTTTCGCCCAGTAAAATGGGCTTTTTCAAATGATAAGGCTCTACTCAATAAAGAGAGAATGGCAGGGAACTGAGTTGAGAATTTAAAAACTTTAGGCCAAAGTAGCCGAGTTGGAAAAATTCTCCAATCCAGATGAATGGGAGAATTTACCCAACGTAGCTACTTTGGCCTTAGGTTTGGGATCCAGAATTGCCAACCAGAGGAAAAGATTCCATGAACAAATTCACACACCAAGTGGGGAGTATGTAAAAATGTATCCATTTATTCATCCTAAAAAAATATACTAATAGTGGATGCGGGTACAGGGACAGCAAAAGTATAGCTAACAAATGCCAGTGTGCAAAGCTGCCCTTTCGCGTTTCATTCCAGATGGTACTTAGTCATAGGCTTATTAAAGGGTGAGGGGGCGTGGACTAAATACACCTGAGAAACAAAAGGGGCGGGATTAAACATTCCAACACACCTGTGCATAATCCACAACCACATGTCCCTATCAAAAGACAAAAATGTTCAAAAAATAAAAATTAAAAAAAACCACACAACTGGACATTAGAGGGGGCAACGATTTAAAAGTAATATCAGGAAGTATTACTTTACTGAGAGGGTAGTGGATGTATGGAATAGCCTGCCAGCAGAAGTGGTAGAGGTAAACACAGTCAAGGATTTTAAGCATGCGTGGGATAGACACAAGGCTATCCTAGCTATAAGACCGGGAACGGGGGACTAATAAAAGTACTTAAAAAAAAATTGGGCAGACTAGATGGACCGAATGGTTCTTATCTGCCGACACATTCTATGTTTCTATGTTTCTATGTTTCTATTATAACATTGATCATTCTCTAAAGCAGCTGTTACGGCAAAATCATGTAATAACTTATCCATATGAGATGTTATAAAACAGACAGGCTCTGCAAACAAAGATGAGGACTTCACAGATATTATATTCACCTCCAAAACTGTATATATATATATATATAAATGACGCCTGGTTGGAGCCTGAACAAGGGCGAAACGCGTTGCGTTCTTTGGACAGTCCTGCATTTTATCTTTCTTTTCTCCTAATGTTATTTTAACTGTTAAATTATCTTGCCCTCTGTTGCTGCTGAAGAGGATTTCCCTCACCACTGACTGTGTGGCGCCCACTAAGTCGTGGAATCGTGGGAACCTACATGCAAGCAGTTACTTTTGTTATATTAAATCTTATACACTTTCTACACTAACTGAATGTGTGGACATTCCTTCCCTTGCATTTGAGAGTTAGGGAAGCTGGAAACGACAGGATCTGCAGTGTGACACAGACCTTCAAATACTGCTTTTATCATAAAATCTCATGAGTGCATCTCCCCAGGGGGAGCATATAAGTCTCTCCTGTTTCATTCTATCATCACACAATACTCACCAAAGGTGTTTTATTATCAATATTAATACTCCAGTATATCTTACAGCGCACTTTTTGTATTTCTTTGTTCTATATATAAAAATGAAGAGGTTAAAGACATTTCAATATTCAGTCAAATGTCGGCCTCAAATCTAAAACGCATTGCGGTAGGCGTCCGGAACTCCACCAGTATACTAGAATCCAAAGAATGCCCCAGCACACTCAGCCGTGAAAATTAAAGGTTTATTGTATTACACGTGGGATGCAATACAACTTTAATTTTCATGGCTGAGTGTGCTGGGGCATTCTTTGGATTCTAGCTCATCAAATCTAAACCCTGAGTTGTATGGGTCTGTAGATGGCATAGCCACTTTCCTACTAGTTTAGTTCTTTCTTTGGGATAGCTTCCACCACTTTTTCTATACCCTGTGTCCTGCATTTTGTATATACTGAATAAATATATTCAATATATCAAACCTGTGGAGGTGCATAGAGATCCGTGAAGCTTTAATCTCCATTCTCTGCAATTCTCTAGTTATTGAGTAACCCCCCCTAATGTGTTATCTAGCTTTTTGCATTACAGTTACTGGTATTGCCTACATTGTATTGTAACATTAAATGTTTCACTCTATCTGTTTTCTATTTACTTCAGTCTGAGAAGGTCTTGCATTTCTCTAGTTCCTAAGTGACAAACACTGTATTATGTTTGTAGCAGTGTTATGTTGCTATGAGGTGAATTCAGCCCTTCACCACACCCTGGCTCCTTGCTGATTGGAAAGAAGTGACAAAGACCAAAGGAGTTTTTTTGTTTTGTTGTATTTTTATTATTATTATTATTAATATTATTATTATTATTGAAACCTGGATTGGCAAAAATTTAAAACACAAGAAGACTTTTCCTCCAAAAATGCCTATTACACATGGTAAGTCACTATAGAAAATAACTTCTGGTAAATGCTTCACAGGAAGAACATTTCACAGAAATACAGAAAAAAAAAAACCTCTCATTAATCATATGAATGTGTGAGTTTTAATGACTGTTACTACTATACCTTGTATAAATCACATGAGCTGAGTATATATTATGTTTTACAAATCCACAAGATTTTGTATTTAAAGACTTTATCACCTAAACATTGTTTTGACTTTAGTAGAGAATAAAAAATGATTGGAAATGATCCCTACATTGCAAGCACATGCCTAAATTAGGAGAAAAGGGTACAAAAAATGGTAAAGTGTTGCGCAAAAAAAAAATAAAAGCTTGAAGAAGCCCCATAGGGCGAAACGCGCCGCGAGATTAGTGACGCCACGCGAGATTCTGGATCTGGAAGTTGCGTTTCCTCTACCTGTGTTTTGTCTGCCCATCTGTACCGTCGACACCATCCGCCCTGAAGTTATTGATCTGCATTGTTTCGGGACCTGCTGCCGGTCTGACGCTGCTTTCAGTAGAGGATTGGTGATATCCTGCTGTTTTAATATTGTTTTAATGTAAGCCTTACAAATATAGGGGGCTGTTAAAATTTCTAATACGTACTTCACTATATTTGGTCATATTTAGAAACATAGAAATGTAGAAACATAGAATGTGTCACAGATAAGAACCATTCGGTCCATCTAGTCTGCCCAATGTTCTAAATACTTTTATTAGTCCCCCGTTCCCTATCTTATATCTAGGATAGCCTTGTGTCTATCCCACGCATGCTTAAACTCCTTCACTGTGTTTACCTTTACCACTTCTGCTGGAAAGCTATTCCATACATACACTACCCTCTCAGTAAAGTAATACTTCCTGATATTACTTTTGTTTTGTTTCTCCTGATATATATTCTCTGCATGACGATTTGAGTCAGAAGATCCGTCTTCTCCTGTTTGTCAGTCTGGATGATAGGACTTGGAGTCCTCCTGGTTTTTTTACACTCAGAGTCAGTTTTGTCTTGATTGTGTGAGTTTGTTTCCATTGGAGGATATATTTTATATCCACTTTGTTGTTTAATTATACTACACATTTGTTTTGTTTATCTTTTTGTCTTTTACATATACTCTGCCTGAAAAGCACGTTATTAGTAGGATAAGTATTAATCCTATTTATTTATTGATTGATTTATTTATTTTTTTTGCGCAACACTTACCATTTTTTGTATTCACTGTATTTGTGTTTGTTCTGGGGGAGCTGCACTAGTGTTTTGCTTTATTTATATACAGTGCCCATTATTTTTACTATATTCTTTTGGAGAAAAGGGTGTTAAAAAATGTGTCTGTTGAGTCTCCTGTTCACCTGTTGCTTGTTATGCAAATGATCTGCCTGGCACGTCCTGCGGTGAATCAAGCGGTTTTCGCGATCAACGATTGCGAAAAACGATTTAACGATGCTGGTCTATTGCCTCGATGCACCGAAATTTCTATTTTGGGTCACCCACGATCGCCCCACGGAGCGATCGTGGGGAGCCATATTGACGGAGCATGCTGCTCCGTCAATATGGCTAAGCCCTCTGCCGGTCTGAGCTTCGGAAGTGAAAGTAACTCCACTTCCGTCTCTCTGAATATGCTACTTGACTGCCCCTAGTGGTAGTTAAGTAGCATTGCAATGGAAAATATTTAAAATACATATTTAATTAATTAAAAACAGGTTATATAGCTATATTGGCCTATAGGGTTAAAATTTAATATTTTTTTAGCATAAGGGATAGGGTTAAAATTAAATTAAAATTAAAAAATATTAAGGCATATAATAAGGATTAGAGTTGGGGTTAAATTTTGTGTTAGGGTTAAATTTTGGGTTCGGGTTGGGGTCAAAAGGTCAATATAGGAAAAAAAACAAAAAACACTTTTTGTTTTTTGCCCCATAACTCGCAAAAAAATACAGAAAAATATGGAAACATGCATATTTTTGAACTCGGGACAACATTTAGAAACTATTTAGACGGGGTCTTTTTTAATGATTTTATTTGTACAAATTATATTTTAGGTCAAAGATAGAAAAAGTTTGTTTTTTAAAATTTTTCATCATATTTTATGATTTTTTTTGTAGTAAATTATAAGATATGATGAACGTAATGGTATCTAATGAAAGCCCTTCTTATGACGATAAAAACAACATATCATTTGTGTGGGTACAGTATGTGAGAAAGAAATAAATTACAGCTAAACACAAACACCCTAGAAATGTCAAAACAGCCATTGTCACAAAAGGAAAGTCAAGGTGAAAATGTCTTGTCACTAAAAGGTTAAGAACATGTGTTTATCTCCTTTAAATCTCAAGAACAATATTAAATAGGAATAATAGGTTTTGCACAGGTCAATCTGGATACTTAAATAATAAGTGTATTTCCCGTAATAATAATTTTATTTGTTTGGTTCAGCAAGTTTTAGTTCTGACTAAAGTTGAGCGCACACATGGATGTCCGAGTCCGTGCTCGAACTTGACCCCGAACCCGAACCCCATTGAAGTCAATAGGGACACGAACTTTTGGCCACTAAAATACCTATAAAAAAGTCCTGGCTAGAGGGCTGCAAAATGAAGTAAAATGTGGGTAAGAGTGTCCCAATTCATACGAATAGGTCAATTGACCTATTCTTATGAATGGGGACTCTATTTCGGTTTATAGAATAGCAATAGCATTACATGTATTCCATAAACCGAAAGTCTATAAACCGAATGTCTTTCGGTTTATAGACTTTCGGTTTATGGAATACATGTAATGCTATTGGTAGTCTATAAACCGAAAGTCTATAAACCGAAAGAGATTCGGTTTATAGAAAGCCAATAGCATTACATGTATTCCATAAACCGAAAGTCTATAAACCGAATGTCGGTTTATGGAATACATGTAATGCTATGGGCTTTCTATAAACCGAAATAGAGTCCCCATTCATACGAATAGGTCAATTGACCTATTCATATGAATGGGGACTCTATTTCGGTTTATAGAAAGCCCATAGCATTACATGCAATGTAATCGCCGAACCCCGAACTCCAACCCGAACATACAGTGAAATGTCCGTGTTCGGGTCCGTGTCCAAAAACTGTAATGTTCAGTACGAACCCGAACCGTGCGGTTCGGGTTCGCTCAACACTAGTTCTGACTATAAATAATATAGCCATATGGCAAATTAAGATACTGTTTTTGTTGCTCTGTAGTCACCCTGCACCTGTTTTCAGTTTTAGAGCTGAATACTAACCCTAACCCCTAAGCCCTAATACTAACACTAACCACTAATACTAACACTAACCCCTAATACTAACACTAACCCCTAAACCCTAATACTAACACTAACCCTAAAACCCCTAAGCCTTAATACTAACCCCTAATACTAACCCCTAAGCCCTAATACTAACACTAACCCCTAATACTAACATTAACCACTAATACTAACACTAACCACTAATACTAACACTAACCCCTAATACTAACACTAATCCATAAGCCCTAATACTAACATTATGCACTAAGAGGGGCGTCACTAGGGTTGGTGTCACCTGGTGCGGAAACTCATGGTGTCACCCCCCTGGATTTCCTCCAGTACCATGCCAAACAGATTCCTTAGATGGCCTATTAACTATGCCACACACAGGAGCCCCATAAATTATGCCACACACAGAAGCCCCATAAATTATGCCTCACCAGAGCCCCATAAATTATGCCACACCAGAGCCCCATAAATTATGCCACACCAGAGCCCCACTATTTATGCCTCACCTCTGACCAATTAATTATGCCTCACACATAGGTGCCCCATAATTAAGCCACACACACAGGTGCCTTCATACCTCAGCCTATTCTCCCCAGGGTAGAAGGAGCACACCTTCATACCTCAGCCTATTCTCCCCATGGTAGAAGGAGCATACCTTTATACCTCAGCCTATTCTCCCCAGGGTAAAAGGAGCATACCTTTATACCTCAGCCTATTCTCCCAAGGGTAGAAGGAGCATACCTTCATACCTCAGCCCATTCTCCCCAGGGTAGAAGGAGCATACCTTCATACCTCAGCCTATTCTCCCCAGGGTAGAAGGCGCATACCTTCATACCTCAGCCTATTCTCCCCAGAGTAGAAGGAGCACACCTTCATACCTCAGCCTATTCTCCCCAAGTTTTGACCCCTTTTTATTAAAAAATAAATAAATATTTGTGATGTGTGTGTAAGAGTTGCAGGTTTACACACATGTCTGCGTGGCAGAATGTCTGTGTGGAAAAGGCCATCTGTGTGTAAGGTTGTCTGGATGTGTGTGTGTAAGACAGTGTGTGAGTGTAAGGTTGTCTATGTAAGGGTCTCCATGTGGGGGGGGGGGGGTGCAAGGGTGGGTGTCTGTGTGGGGGGGGGGTGTGATATCCCCTATATTATGGCATATTATGAGACTGTTGGTCAACTTTTTTCTCAGAGTCTGGTAAATGTTGTATGCAACGTAGACAAAATTTTGTATGCTCAGTTATTTTGAAATCATGGGAATTTGCTCACATACAAGTGTTTAAGTGGGATTGTGTGTTTCTGTGTGTAAGAGTGTGTGTATGTATGTGTGGCTGTGTATTTATGTGTATAAGTGTAACTTCGAGTAATGTGAATTTTTTTGTGCTGTGAGTCTTATTGTGTATTTTGGGACAGTAATTTGCAGCATGAGTGTGTGATACACTCACAAACTGCACATTACGGTGAGTTTTATTGCTGTGGAGTCTCTGATGCACTCATACGCTGCACATTACTGTGAGATTTATTGCTGTGGAGTGACAGACACACACACAAATACAAACACACACACACACATACAGTCGGTCACAGGCAGACATACAGTCAGTCACACACACAGTCAGTCACAGACAGACACACACACACAAACACACACATATAGTCAGTAAAAGACAGACACACACATACAGTCAGTCAGTCACAAACAGACACACACATACATTCGGTCACAGACATATACGCCGTCAGACATGCAGTCAGTCACAGTCAGTCACACACACATACAGTGGGTCACATAAACAAACAGTCAGTCACACACACACATGCAGTTAGTCATACACACACACATACACACACACTGTCAGTCACATACACATACACACAAGTCAGCAATTTTGTTGTTGTCTACAATAAAAAAAAGTGCATATATCAATATGTCCTCCTCCTGGTTGCTATACCTCATTCTAGCCTGGTCTGTGCCCTGCTGGTGTTTCTAGCCCTGCTGAGCACATTCAGCGCTCGGACACTATAGTACGGTGCATGTGGGGATGGAGCAGGAAGACTGTGCAGCCGGTGCACACACTGCTCCCTAAATAAATAAATAAAATCATCCTAGCGGCGAGGGCACCATGCAGGGACAACAATAACTGGCCGCCAGGTATAATTTCCTGGTGCCCGGGATTTGTTGAGCCCTGATATATCCCCATATATACCTATTGTTCATTGGCATCATATTTATCAGTCTGTATGCCGCCTAGGAATGTGAGCTTATTTACTCCACTTCTATCAAATCTATCACAGGCTCCAGCCCCAGATCTTTTGGAGACCTAGCAACGCCCCTGGTAAGAACTTTGCATTGCACACACAGCACTGATCGTGGCTTTACAACCTTTCTGGAGCTTTGTGGTGCATGCATCCAACATTCTATTTACCAGATTATAACTGACCTTCGCGCTCTTAGTTACAGATGTCAAGTACTAGTTTGTGAGCATCCTGACCCGTTAGCAACAATCAATGTACTTTTGAGTTACAATTCATACTGTATTAATACCGCTGCAGAGGCGGTCAGCTCAAAGTAGCTATTTTTGCTTTTTTTCTAACTGACTTTTTGGATGACTCAGGGAACCTTTCTAGAAGGAGCACAGTAAATACTTTAAATCTATTAAAAAAACTAGTGCAGCTTTGCTGACTTATCACTTTTCTAATATTTCATTTAGTAGCTATCACTGATTAACTGCTGACCACGTGCGCCAGCTGCTGTCACATGACTCGATGAAAAACATCGGGGCGAATGTAGCAAACCAAACTGCGCTCGATGGATAGACTGCAATGACCACAGAGAGTAGTAAAAATATAGTTACACACATTGTAGGCCCGGTGCTCAGCCATAATGATGCTGACTGAGCATCAGAAGAAAGATAGTCAGACAATAGTTAGAATACCAAAGTGTTCACTAAGTTACTGTGGGCTATCTTCCCTATAAATGCTCAACCACTATTATTCTGGCTGAGCATCATGGGAATTTAATTAACTACTGCCAAGTATTCTAGTAGCAAAAAATAAAACCTCCACGATGTACTTGAAAATGTGTCGATTAAATATTATTAAATATATATACCGTATTTATATTTTCTCACTAAAATCTGACTAAGTGAGCGGTCAATATATATATACAGGGAGTGCAGAATTATTAGGCAAGTTGTATTTTTGAGGATTAATTTTATTATTGAACAACAACCATGTTCTCAATGAACCCAAAAAACTCATTAATATCAAAGCTGAATATTTTTGGAAGTAGTTTTTAGTTTGTTTTTAGTTTTAGCTATTTTAGGGGGATATCTGTGTGTGCAGGTGACTATTACTGTGCATAATTATTAGGCAACTTAACAAAAAACAAATATATACCCATTTCAATTATTCATTTTTACCAGTGAAACCAATATAACATCTCAACATTCACAAATATACATTTCTGACATTCAAAAACAAAACAAAAACAAATCAGTGACCAATATAGCCACCTTTCTTTTGCAAGGACACTCAAAAGCCTGCCATCCATGGATTCTGTCAGTGTTTTGATCTGTTCACCATCAACATTGCGTGCAGCAGCAACCACAGCCTCCCAGACACTGTTCAGAGAGGTGTACTGTTTTCCCTCCTTGTAAATCTCACATTTGATGATGGACCACAGGTTCTCAATGGGGTTCAGATCAGGTGAACAAGGAGGCCATGTCATTAGATTTTCTTCTTTTATACCCTTTCTTGCCAGCCACGCTGTGGAGTACTTGGACGCGTGTGATGGAGCATTGTCCTGCATGAAAATCATGTTTTTCTTGAAGGATGCAGACTTCTTCCTGTACCACTGCTTGAAGAAGGTGTCTTCCAGGAACTGGCAGTAGGACTGGGAGTTGAGCTTGACTCCATCCTCAACCCGAAAAGGCCCCACAAGCTCATCTTTGATGATACCAGCCCAAACCAGTACTCCACCTCCACCTTGCTGGCGTCTGAGTCGGACTGGAGCTCTCTGCCCTTTACCAATCCAGCCACGGGCCCATCCATCTGGCCCATCAAGACTCACTCTCATTTCATCAGTCCATAAAAGCTTAGAAAAATCAGTCTTGAGATATTTCTTGGCCCAGTCTTGACGTTTCAGCTTGTGTGTCTTGTTCAGTGGTGGTCGTCTTTCAGCCTTTCTTACCTTGGCCATGTCTCTGAGTATTGCACACCTTGTGCTTTTGGGCACTCCAGTGATGTTGCAGCTCTGAAATATGGCCAAACTGGTGGCAAGTGGCATCGTGGCAGCTGCACGCTTGACTTTTCTCAGTTCATGGGCAGTTATTTTGCGCCTTGGTTTTTCCACACGCTTCTTGCGACCCTGTTGACTATTTTGAATGAAACGCTTGATTGTTCGATGATCACGCTTCAGAAGCTTTGCAATTTTAAGAGTGCTGCATCCCTCTGCAAGATATCTCACTATTTTTGACTTTTCTGAGCCTCTCAAGTCCTTCTTTTGACCCATTTTGCCAAAGGAAATGAAGTTGCCTAATAATTATGCACACCTGATATAGGGTGTTGATGTCATTAGACCACACCCCTTCTCATTACAGAGATGCACATCACCTAATATGCTTAATTGGTAGTAGGCTTTCGAGCCTATACAGCTTGGAGTAAGACAACATGCATAAAGAGGATGATGTGGTCAAAATACTCATTTGCCTAATAATTCTGCACTCCCTGTATATTATGGTATGTTAGGAGTCTTTTTCTTTTTGAAAACCTGCATGTAACTTGGGTGAGTACTATAAAAAGAATAAAGAGGGGGGATCATCACTGAGCACACGCAGCAAACATTCGTGCGATTACAGTGGCTCTTAAAGGCATCAGACATTTTGTAGCAGTTTGTATGAACTGCTATCTGCGTTGCTCAGTTCACAATATGCTGAACCCATTGAACTGTCAGTTTCCGCTTCAGTTTCCGCTGTAACGGGAGGTTTTAGGGATATTGGATTTTCGATCCGCTGACACATCACAGTAAAACATCCACAACCATGGGTATTTGGTTTTTATCGTACTGAATTGAGCAATTATTAGTGGTCAACATTGGGGCCTAATGGACCGGAACACAGCCTAGCCATGGACAACTCAACGTCAGGACATGTGACATTTCATGCCATCATGTGACCCCCTGGGCCTGTGTCAGACAGGAGACTGAACCAGGCCTGTAGGCCTGAAAAGGACATGTGTGACAGTTATTTATGTCTTAAGAACATAAACAGTGCAATATATATATATATATATATATATATATATATTTTTTTTTTTAATAAAGCTGTGTGAAAATTGACAAAGTCTCCATAAAACAGGACAGTCCCAGAAAATTCATTCGGGGCTGTTGTCAAAGTAGACCTATTTGGACAAAAGTTCTATTAAAACATACTTCGAAAGCTATTCAGTAAAATAGCAGTGAGGTGTAGACATTTCATCGT
The DNA here is from genome assembly GCA_036172795.1 of Pelodytes ibericus. Taxonomy (NCBI): domain Eukaryota; kingdom Metazoa; phylum Chordata; class Amphibia; order Anura; family Pelodytidae; genus Pelodytes; species Pelodytes ibericus. The sequence goes on from CM069862.1 coordinate 23,586,257, forward strand.
GCCTACAAAAGGTGGCTTTGTCTGTTTTAGAATAAGCCAATGACTGGGAGTTATGATTGGCTACTGGTTCAACTAGATACTGCTTCAACCAATAGCAAATGTGGTAATCCAGTAAAATACTCCCACGACTTGGAGAATATTTTAAATACTTCAACTTCAGATTAAAAATAATGTTTTTTGTTTCTTTTATTGTTAACAATGTATATACTTTTCAGTACTCAGATGAGATGTTTTATAAATAAAACAGCAACATTCTGATTTGTGTGTCATTGTATCACTTGTTAAATGTATACACTAGTTCAGTAACATTGTTACACTTTATTGCAAGTCTTTATCAAACTTTAACAACACATGTTTATAAACTGAATAAATATATAGAAAGATGACTTGTGATATATTTTTATTTTTAGAAAGCCAGATGGCCATGATTCCAAAATACTCAATGATGGGGCCGTTCAGAGGCCAAAGGAGCATCAAAAGTAGCCGTAAGTACTAAGACTAAGACTAAACTCGGGTGCCGAATTATATCTAGGGGGTCATGTACTAAACAAGTGCAGTGTGAAAAAAAAGTAGGTAAAACATGACTAAGGATCAATTTGCGACTATTTGTAACATTTTGCTCTTGTTTTCCCTGACTTGCACCTCTTCCGTTTATTTTTATTTAGCGTGCATTTTTCTGGTCGCGCTAATAAATGGCAATGATAATTGCGCATGCTACAGAGCTTTGCGAATAATTTGTGAAAAATAATTCGTATTTGAGTGCGAAAATTACACCAGCTTTTAGCGAGTGCCATCAAAAGAGTACAGAAATTAGGAAGAAAAGCACTGTGCCTAAATGTTACGGTAATAGCAGCAACAAAATTTACCAGTGTCTCACACCTGGTACAGTATAATAGACAAGAAAAACAAAGTGAAAAAGTGCGCTTGAACCAAACACTTAATACATAACAAATTTTTCAAAGAGCCCAGTTTACCGGGCGAAACGCGTTGTGAGGAGGAAGAGACCTGCTGGAACTTTTTTTGGACATTAGGATTTGAATTATTGGACATCTGCCTGCTGGATCCTGTGTATTTTAATGTAAGAGTTTGTATACTTTGTTGTAATAAATTATTCACCCATACTAAAGGTCTCTCCTTTTGCTCTCCTACCACTTCGGACATACCTCCTGGGAAGTCTTTGGAACATTTACCCAGCGTGGGCTCCCTTGATGCTTTAAACACTGAGCAGAACTCAGCTCAGGGATATGTGAGTTTATCCATGTTCTTTTTCACATTTCCTATTATATAATAACATACTACACTATATTATTATTTCTAGGGGTTTTTCCCTCCATATGTACATCAAGCGGATTGCCTCATCATTTAGGCTAATCCACTTACTTATTTGTTATGTATTAAGTGTTTGGTTCAAGCGCACTTTTTCACTTTGTTTTTCTTGTCCATCAAAAGAGGTAGAAAAAATATTGGCAAAATTGCCCATTTTTATTCGAACTTTGTACTTATGTACTATTTGAGTGTTAAATGTTTAGTACATTGCAATAAGAGCAAAGCACAAAAATAGTTTTGTGCATAAAATATATTTGTGTTTTTTTAGTACATTCCCCTCTTATTCTTAAAAATAGCTTGGATCACTTTCAGTAGGGAAGATTCGAACCTGAGTAGTTTTTTTAAGTGAAACTCCAAAGTCGAATCTTAGTGAATAGTCCCATAAAGTCACAGCATAAACAATGTTTAAATTGACTGAGGTTCTTTAAGCTATGCTCCTAATAAGCATTTTCCCTATTTTGTGTTGAGCTGCATATTATCTAGAATGGATATCCCTTGTTACTGATCCCTGATATTTTTGTTCCACTTCTATTTTTGTAGAAAATAAAAATCTAGGTTACAAAAAAAAAAAAAATGAAGAAAATATGACATACTTGGAGATTTATACCGAGATCTAAAAACCTCTTGTGACCTAATCAACAGAAACATTATACATGCATGTCAGGACAGAGAATAACTTCCTTAGAGACCAATTTATCCCAAATTGAAGCTCACATATATTTGGATGACTTGGATTTGCCTTTGCTCTCCTTGTTAACCATTAAAGAGATATAGTCTGAAGCATCAGAAAGGCATGGGATTATTGCGTGCTTATTCTTGAAATAATATTAGTATTGAATGGATTGTATGTCTAGCATTTCATTTGGTTTTTTTTAGACTATTTAAACTCCTTCGTGACCCGAACATTTAGAAACAATTTGGTTGCTTTGGACAAATGTTTTAACATTCTAGTGGTTTTGTTTAGCTGTAATTTTCTGCTCTCATTTACAGTACCGAGACAATAATACACTTTTTTTTTCAGGATAAGAAAGATACCACTATTTTGGATCATATCATGTAATTGACTATAGAACAGAATGAAATATGAATTTAAAAAAATGTGAACATTTTTTTCTAACTTTTACATGAAAAATATCTTGCACATCTACAAAAACCAATATAATCTGCTAAATAGATTCTTATAGTTACCCTATGTTTAGAAGTAGCCTATGTTTACTTGTATTTGTGTTGATTTTTTAAGTTAGAGGGCAATAACTGAAAGTAGCGTATCGATTTTACCTAACCACTTTCACCTGTAGGTTAATCCTAGCTCTAAAACTAACCCTAACCATAACCTTAATGTTAACCTTAACTGCATCTAGATACAGTCTAACATCACTACCTGAGAGACGGGCGGTGCCATATTGGAAAATCATTATGCCTTTTAATATGGCAAATTATGATCACTCCAGAGAGCGATCACACTACGCCCAGGGGCTAGATATAGATGGTGCTTAATGCTTTATTATTCAGGCATTGCAGCAACACAGGCTGAGCTTAGAAAGTGATGGTTACTTTGTAAGCTCATTTTACTGCATGACTTGCCAGACATTTGAATTGTAATTAATGAGATTTTTTCCTGTGACATCAATTGTCACGAAGGGGTTAAATCATTTTAATGGGGCACTCAAAAAAATTGATTAACATCAATTAAAGGGATTCTGTGACCTAAACCTTTTTTATACAATGAACGTAGACTAAAGCTATTGATAAATCCCAAAGTGTGTACCATATAGGCCAATAATTGGAAACAATAACTGATACTTATTACCACTTAAGCTGTTTGGGGACTACAATTCTGGGCATCCTCAACCAGCCAGCAATCTTCTACCTCTGTGTAATATTTAGCTACCTACCTGCCGGAGACTACATCTCTCAGCATCCTCAGCTGGCATACTGCAGGAAGTTGAATTGTCTCAGCATGCAAAGCTGTAAATGCCAAAGGAAGGCACCAATATAGATCATGGTGGACGGATAATGACAATGGAATGATGTTCTATTGACCTTCACTGACCTTGCCACGGACGCTGCTCTCCATGTACAGACACTTTGCCTATACCCAGTAAATCAATTGTGCACATTTATACGATAATTGGGAATTTTTTTTTGCTCACTGTCCTCAAAAACATTGTGTGGAGCTAATTTCCTGTGAGGGATTTCTGTAAGTCGGCTAATTCTCCAAGTAGCTAGTTCTTTTCAGCCCACCTATTTTTTTTTTTTTTATTAGTTCAGGCTTTAGCAGAGCTGGTATCTTGCACTGAAATAACAAGTGACTTCTCTTCCAGCATTTCCTCTCGGATTCTGTCTAGCAAAAACAACTTTGTTAACTTTGGCCGTTCCTTTACCGGTTTATGGTCAGCACTCCCAGCGCCAGACGCTTTCATTTTTATTCCAGCGTTACAATGGAACAGGCCTGTCCCAGGACTTTGCTTTGTAACTATTCAGTAGTAATGCCAAGGCTAGGCTAATGTTCAGTACCTGCCATACAACATACTGGATCACCCATAGTGTTCACTCATGGTGATCCGTAAGATAGCAGGTGAGGTTAGGTTCTCACCCTATCTGAAAGTGACTTTGGTCAACTCAAATAACCAAAACTTCTCATTTATATTATGTTTATACAATTGTTACCAACTTAATTAGGGCCAGAAGTGCAGATAGATTTTTTATTTTTTGTATACCCTGTACAGCTAATTACAGTATTCATGCACCATGCTCACACCTGTTTAATAAGTATCATATTATGCATATATTGTATTTAAGTCTTTTCTTCTTTTTTTCCCTGGATCACTACTTTTGTTGCACAACCATTTTAATAGGGGAACAGAATGAGAAATCCAAAGCGGAAACAAACACATCCCTGATGTGAGAGAGTTCAGAGAAGGGCTACTAAACTGGTTCATGGGTTGAAGGATAAAACTTACCTGGAAAGGTTAAAGCATCTTAACATGTATAGCTTGGAGGAAAGACGTAACAGGGGGGATATGATAGAAACATTTACATACATAAAGGGAATCAACGCAGCAAAGGAAGAGAGTATATTTAAAAGAAGAAAAACTACCACAACTAGAGGACATAGTCTAAAATTAGAGGGGCAACGATTTAAAAGTAATATCAGGAAGTATTACTTTACTGAGAGGGTAGTGGATGTATGGAATAGCCTTCCAGCAGAAGTGGTAGAGGTAAACACAGTCAAGGATTTTAAGCATGCGTGGGATAGACACAAGGCTATCCTAGCTATAAGACCGGGAACGGGGGACTAATAAAAGTACTCCAAAAAAATTGGGCCGACTAGATGGACCGAATGGTTCTTATCTGCCGACACATTCTATGTTTCTATGTTTCTATGTTTCTGATTGCAAAGGAACCCCCAAAGCAGTGCTTCCCAAATTGGGGGGCATGAAATGTCTACAGTGCGGAGTGCAAGTGGTCCAGGCACAGTGACTATTTAACACACTGTCAAGCAGAGAGGCGGACGCAGAACAGAGAAACCCAACATAGTTAACATAGTTGACCGAGAAACAATGAGAATTTAAGGAAAATTAGAAGACAAGGGGTGAGGGGGGGGGGTGATCTCTAAAAGATTGAGAGCAAAGTGAATTCACAAATCTTGCATGAAATTGTTAATTTCGTAGTGTTTTGTGGTTTTTTTGGGTTGTTTATTTCTTTTCAGCCCTATCAGGTATTGTGTATGCAACGGGTACAGTTTAACAAGACTTATAATTAAGGAGCACAGCATTACTCAACGCTAGACACAAGAAGACAAATGCTTTAGCTACAACAGTAGCAATTAACATTAACCAAGCATGTGGAATTATGTGCTGCAAACAGCCAATAGAATTCTGTTGATATTTATGTTGAGGATTCCAATTTTAATCTCCCCACTAAAAATTTTTTTATCTATTTCTTTATATTTATTTTTTTGATTGTGACTATTTTGCGTAAGAGCAAATATAAAATATATGATACATTTGGTTTTAAATGCTGTTTTTCTGATGAGAGAAATTGCTGGCTGGGCTCTCTATTTCCTTAAATAGAACTTAATGAACCAGATAAGGTTTACACAGGCTGTTTTTTGTCCTAACCCCTATTTACGGCAACACGCAAGGCAAGGAGCTAAGGTTGCCCTGCTTATGTTGCCGAAGGGAACTGCGGTCAAGTGAGGATAACAAAGCAGGTAGTGTCTTTTTCACCTAGTCGATGATTTTGTTTTACTTATCGTGTTTCCGACATCAGTTTAATCATTTCCTTCTTGGCTCGTTTAGTATTAAGGAACATCCAACACCCTGTGTTGTATTTTTCTTTAAAACCGATAAAATTTTCAGCACTTGATATGATTTTCCAATTCTTGACGTGTTATGATCATGTTGTTTGGACGATGGTTTTTTGGAAAGCGGCCATTTTACACCCTTCAACCCAAAGAAATGTTAATAATACAGAAAACAAAGATTGCGCTATCTTTAAGTGACTACTATCTGCAAAAATATAACTTATGTTTAATTGAAAGATTACATCAATTTTTAAAATAGAATTTATTTAATTAAATATTATAAGTAAAATTCCTTGTGGAGCACTCTTTGCTCTGTATAGCTCTCCCAGTGGGGCGGACATGTTGTTTAGAATCTTGAGTCAGATCTTCCTTCATCTCACGCTAGATTCTAAACGTGTCCAAACTGTGATACTGTAGGGGCTATTCACTAAAAGGTGAGTTAAAGTGAGATGAGAGAAGTTGAGAGGATACTAATTTAGCTATACCTTGTGCCGGGACAAACCTAGTGAGCTTAGTGAGCTTTCCCTTCTTAGCAAACTCACCAGGTTTGTCCCTGTACAATGTACAGCTAAATCGATGAGACTAAATGTGAACATCTCCCCCCATCTCGTCTCAACACACATGCAACTCACTCTTTGCACACTAAGCAGTCATCTGTCTCAATTACACTTTCTAAATTGATAGTTTTCTGTCCATTAACCTAAGAAGAGATCTCGCCCTAACTCTTCGTCGTGATTCCATGTTTCCTATGTATGTTCGCTCATGTAAACACAAGCACCTAGTCACTGATTGCCAATGTTCTGCCTCCGTACTTCAGAGACACCCAGCCGCAAAGCGACAACTACAGCATACGCCCTACCGGTATTTCGCGTGACTGGTGTTTGGCGTTGGTGTGGTAGCATTGCTTCAGAAGTAGGGTGGACGCTCTTCCATGAGGCCTATATGTTGCAGTCTATTTTTCATTGAACGTCACTGATATCCACTTATTAAACCATTACTTGGAACCTATTTACCGTCTTGTTTATTGCTGTTGTCCAGGCCCCCTATGGAGCCTTTTGAGTGCCTTTCCATTTATATTCCCTCTTTTCCACTGTGATGTATTACGCTATTTTTTTTTATTATAGATACACCATTTACTTTGTAAGTATCTTTATTTGCCTTCTAAGTATAATCTATTTTAACACATACTGCTGTTGCCTTAGGGGGCATTCTTATGCCAAGGCTACTCTTTGTCTCTATATCAGTCTGTAGTGTGGATGTGTGCTATCCCCCCCCACCCCAAGCTGCTGGTTGACTCCATCCTTTGCACCCCCCCCCCCCCCCCCATTACTTTTTTCCTTGAATTAAACACGCAAATGGATCTGACTAACACACTGTGGGTTATTGCTGAAGGTGGAATGTGGGGCAAAATTGTAGAAGTGGCGCATTCTCCAAAGAAACCGACGGAATGTTCTTAACCTGACAAGCGAACCGCTAAAATCAGTCATTTGTAGAGGAGCTGGAATAACCCCGCTAGCCTACCTTTCTAACCCCGCTAATTTTTGGCCTGTTTGTTCCGCCATAGTTTAGTGAAGAGGGAAAGAAAATTCCAAGGCAGGGGCAATCAAATTCTACTGTAACAACCCCCCAATATAATTATAGCCGAGCTTGTCATCCACGCTATAAGATATCCCTAATAAAGCTGACATACACCCCTTTGCTTTGTGGTAACAATTTTAATGGATATTTCCTTGTTCTCCCTAAATAATACTTACATTTGTAATTATTATCGAAAGCCATTAACTTGACTACTTTGGGCCTCACGGTGATGTTACATCCTGCTTTGATGTCAAAACCTGGTGTAATTTAGTCTCATTAGTAAGAACGAAGACTTGACCATCTTACTGGCATTTAGCTGAAGCTCATTGTGATGTTGTTTTTCATTGCTTGATGAAGCCCATCCGTAATTTAATATTCTCCCACTTTAGCAAATGCATTACTTCTAATACGTATTTGTATGTTCTAGGCATCGGTAAACTTTCTCTGACCTGCCTAGCGCACATCTCAAATAGGTCAAATAACCAAATAGAGGGCTGTGAGATTTAGCTAGATTTTTTCTTGTGAATGTTATTATGTATTACTAATAAATGTGTTTTCAATATGTTTACAACCAAGAAACACTAATAAAAAAACACTTTCATATAGGCCATATCTCCTACGTGTTCCTATTTAACAGGAACAGTACATATATTGCACCCAGATCCCCTCTTTCCTGTATTGTCCCTTTTTTTTCTGGGAGCTCAGAATTTGTGGTATGTATAACTGTCTAACAGAGCTCCACAGCAATAAAACTCTTAATAAGTTATGTTTAAATTGCAGTAAATGTTTTTTTTTGTATTAAATATTATTATTTCCTATACCTCCTTTCGCCACTTTAAAATTCTCATATTAAAATGTTTTACTTTTGTGGCTTATATTGAATGTAAAACATGACATTAGGATATATATATATATTCCAGTAATTATACCCCTACCTCAAATAACAGACTGACAACAAATTAGTTGGAAAGTGTGTGGGGCAGGGCACAACTTTTATTGGCATAAATACTGGATTTCCTGAGATGTCATTGATTCTAAGACACACCGCTTTTTCAGGAGTGCAACTTACAAAAAAGTCAATCTCAGAAGTCGACTGTCCCATACAACAGTGTCTCATGTCATCCAGCCCCGAAACGTCTCCCTCCCTACAACAGCCGAAAGGTGAATTGTAAAATTCTACAAGTGTAAAAGGGGGTGTGCTTAACACAAACTACGTTTGTATTTGCCCCTACTGGGATACCCCCCTTGTGCTGCGCTAGGAAAACAAAACAAGGGGGACATGTGAATGTATACCGGGCGCCAGTCTAATTTCCTGGTGCCATGACAATTGGGGGCGACTGGTATATGTTGTGCCCTGGCACACTGTACGATAGTATGGTGCTTGCTGCGTATCTCACCCCGGGCGCCGTAAAACGTAACATGACCGGTATTTTAGGTTTACTGGCACCGGCTCCTACCTCAGCTGTGCTGGTTATATACCGGCCAGGTGGAAACCCTAAAGCACTGAGAGATATTTACTAAAAAGTGAGTTGCCGTTGAGTTGAACGTTCCATCTCGTTGACTGAACCAAACAATATGTTGGGCCAAACCTGCCGACAGTCTACTGCAAAAAGAACAGAGCTGCTCCTGAATTGCTTGAAACAAAACTGTGTTTAAAGATATAACTATGCATTATCCATGACCAGCTGAGCTCTCAAGAAAATCATCAGATTTATCCCTTGATAAACCATAGTTAAGTTCCAGAGATGAAATGTAGATCTCCTCAGCTAGTCGCAGCTAACTTCCAGTGAATAAACCCCATCGAAATATACTTTATTTATTCCTTAATTCATAGTTGCCAACATCGGCCATGTTTCCAGGGACACATATTTGTTCCACATGCTGCAGAAAGAGCATGCAAAGTGCAGCCCGGCAGTGTGTAGGATGGATATACGCACAGACACAATCCAATTAATTGGAGATCTCCAGCCTGATTAATTGGATTGTGTCTGTGAGGATATCCATCCTACATACTGCCGGGCTGCACTTTGCATGCTCTTTCTGCAGCATGTGGAACAAATATGTGTCCCTGGAAACATGGCCGATGTTGGCAAATATGATAATTGTATGTTTTGAGGTTGTAACTGTTATGAAATGTGGAGTTCTCCCTGCCAGGAATTAAACCTGCCACCCTGGGGATTAAACAAGCATCACACTCTGTTTATCAACCAAGTGATGTACTTTGTGCACATTACAGCATCTGTCTTTGCTTGCAGCTTTCTTACCCGGATCGTCATTCTCCCTGTCATCTCAATACATGCTTCAAGATCTCATGGCCACACACTACAGGAAACTACTTTCTGCAAAAGGTATTTATGAACATTACCGAGGACCAGTGAAGTGCCTATCAGGGCTAATTATGTATCAATCGCCATTTTCTGTACACTGGGATTCAAGCAATATCAGTCTGTTATTGCTGTGTAGTTATCATATGATAAAAAAAAATAAACAACCTGAGTGAAAGCAGGGGGTTGGAGGCCTTCGATTTATTTCATGTTATTGTCCTCAGAGCTTTTTCTTAAAAGGTCCAAATCACCTAAACTGTGTTTATAGTGGAACCAAAGAAAATTAAAAACATATATATGTCAAATAGAAATCTTTACATAGTAATAACAGAATTACAAACAGATGCATTGGTTAAGAGGACAAATCTGCTTGAAATGAGTCTGTGGTGGACACAGCTTCTGCAGTGTAATTTACATACCAAGCGACAGGTGAGGTCATAAACATGTGTCACCACAGACACATCCTGGGGTGAGCATGCAGCAAATACAGTGTGATTACTAAGTTCAATTAAGATACATGCCAGGTTTACTCCAGACTACCAGGACATGCCTAAGGTTTAAAGCACAGTTTAATTCTCCTTTAATGATGTTCTATGGACCTTCACACACCTTGCCATGGACACTGGTACCATGGACAATTTGCTTATCCCAGCTATGAATGCTGTTGTCTAAATACCCTGGTATACGACATCATTTAATATGCAAATGATACATTTCCCTTTAAAATGGGTCATCTGCATATTAAGCACAAAGGTTATCTTAAATTTCATTAGTTAAAAAAAAAAGATAAGATCATTTGAGTATAGAATACTCCAAAAATGGGGCACATGTACATGCAAGAAAAAGATTAAAAACAACAAAAAACAATACAATAGTGCAACATCATACAATGTTGCTCTATTGGATTGTTTGTTTGTTTTTTAAATCTTTTTCCTACATGTACAGGTGCCCCGTTTTTGGAGTATTGTGTTTTGTATAAGTGGTAGAGGTGCACGTTGTCGGGTGTGGCAGTATTGTGTGTAGTTTTGTTGTTTTCACCCATGGTGTGTTTTCTTCTTTGTGTGTGGTTCATTTGAATAGAGATTCTGGTGATAAATAGGTAAATAATTTGGGATTTGCAGGTGTTGCTTCCAGATTCAAAATAGTCTGCTCCAAACTGAAAATAGGTATTTTTTTTTTTATGATTTAGTTATCTGGACAGTGTTTAGCACCCTTTAGAATCTCAGCCGAGCCTATTCACTCCTTAGTTGGTTGAATTTACCCAAGCAAATCTTTTTTTGTTCTCTGCATACTGTGAAATATAATTCCCTTATCTTTCAAATCGATGTTAGCTTAGGTCCAAAACTGATCTTGTAAATTACACACAAGTGATTTTATGACAGGGGCAGACCTGACAACCAAAGTGCCTGGTCTCCAATTCTTTGTTTGTGAAATTGGAGTACATCCCACTTGAATTTAAAGTTATTTTGTCACCTAAGTTTTTATTTTACTGTGAATATATAGAATATGCACTGAGTTTGCAGAATTCCAAGCAAATAGCTAAATATTGATTAAAATGTGTCTGTGGTTTATTTGAAACTGCAAAGAGTTCTGTGATTGTAAGATAGTTTATTGTGTATGAACAAGAAGAAAGCAATTGAGCTAACACAGCATTTAAATCTGATGGGGCACTCCCAAATTGAGGTTTTATACACATTTGGTTACATAGTTAAACACTGCTTAATTAGTTACCTATTAAGGATACACCTACTATTTTAAAATATTATCATTTTTGTATACTTTTCGTGCTGGTCGAATTGGCAACAGATTAAGTGACTCTGATGCCAAATTCGCAACTGCTTTCGGCCCCTCGGATGTATTTTTTGTATTTCCGGGGGTTTGTATACTGTCTGTTTGCAGACCCCTGGAAATACATTGTGCCCCTGAGTGACAGGCGTGCTCCGGACTGGCAGCCTGTCACTCAGGGGCAGGATACGCCCCCCGCAGACAACCAAGTAGGAACTTTCTGTGTATGTTTTTTATTACATGCGAAAAGGGGTATTTTGTAATAGAGTTGTGAGTAGCAAGACTGCATCATCTAAAAATAGTTTGTACCGTGAATGTAAAGAATAAAAAATGATTGAAAATATTCTATACAGTGTGTTAGCAAAACTGTTTTTCATGTGACAAATTCTATGTATCAATGTGGCATTCTGGCCAAGAACGTCTAGGTGAGATAACTCAGCGGACGAATGCACCTACTGTAGAGTCTCTGCATTTGATTCCTGGCGAGGTTGACTCCGCCCTTCATCCTTGTAGAGGCAGATAACAAGGAGTACCATTAAATTGGGTCACATCCCAAGATGATGGACAATCGCGACATCCCCCAATGGACCTTTCCTGGCCCAATACTTTATTATTGTTGTTTTTAGAAAAGGTGGTCTCTTCAAAGTTTCACAGTAATTTGTTTTATGGACAGGTGAACTTTAAATAAATTGCCATGGTATTCAGTCCATGGCAACACATTTTTGAATGTGTCTGTGGAGTCTCCTGTTTATGACATCGTCTGTGGCCTAATATGCAAATGATGCATTTCCCATCGAAAAGCAGTTCATTTGCATATCATGCCATTAAAAGACACATTTAAAACCCATTTTTCTCCTTATTTATGTATTTGCTTGCGATTTTGCTAACACAATGTATAGATCATTTCCAATCATGTTTTGTTCACTACATTCACAGGATAAGCTATGTATTAGTGATACATCCCCTTTAATTTAATTCTAGGTAATAATTTCTGTATAATTTTGTTGTAGTGCCTATCACACTATTCTTGTTCTTTTTTATAATTAAATCACGCCTAATTATCTTATTTCACATGTATAATGAACTGTTCAAGTGCAAGCTCCCAATCTAATATATTATGTCCTCATAAATTGTAAGGAATTTTAAGAAATGTATTGTTTAATTCATATAGTAATTGCCTTGAACTCATACTTCCAGGGACTATCCGAGTCTTATGTCTTGGCGTTGGTTCTATGGAACACAACAAAATACCGGCCATGCTACTACCTCCATAGACTTAACACTGGGGTCAAGCCAATTTTTTACCGGCCTGCCGGTAAAATACCGGCCAGGTGGCAACCCTATTTTTGAGTAGTGTGACTATAACAGGTTTTTAACTCCAATTTTTCTATTGTAGTCTATGGTATTCAATGTGCATTCAATCAGTATTCACTCTTTGGTTTTCTGGCCACCAGAGAATGAAAATTCTGACTGCGGGATTGCGGTCCTAGATCAAGACTGTCCCTTTTAAATCGGTACAGTTGGCAGGCATGCAGTTATCCTTTAAGCAGGCTCCCTGTCTGTTCAGGTTAGAACAAAGCCAGAACGAAACAGCAGCTCTCTCCATGGGTAGATGGAGCTGCTGGAAAAGAAAAGAAGTAGGGAAACTTTTTTTTTTTTTTTAAACACTCACTTTTTCGATCAAAAAAACAAAACAAATCTTTATTTTTTTTCTTTTCTATCTTTCAGCTGCTGTTGATACATCGGCTCCCACGAGTTTATCAAGCAGTGTTAAATGTAAGTACATGAATCAAAAATGATTGACCCCTTAAGCCGACTGGTGCTTTCTTTCTTGAGCACCGCAGTACTCAAAAAAGTTGTTGTTTTTTGTGTGTTCCTGGTAGAACGGCATCTTACAAGCAGGAAGGGGTTAATGGACACATGACCTATCTATACTTCGTGAATGTAAACAAGGGGCATAGCCAACTTCTTTTTTTTAAAATCCCATTAAATTCTGCTCAATATGGATAACTCTGGCATGAAAAGAGAGCCATATGTTTCCTTACAACAACAAACAGTATATAGTTTATGTGTACACTAAATTACAAAAAAGTACATTCAAAAATCCCAAGAAAACTCTTGTCTATAAGAGATTATTATATATATATATATTCATCAGTATATTTAATGAATTGTTTTTCATGTTGTTGTGTTGTTGTTTGTGTTGTTGTTTGTGTTGAAATATTGCGATTGCATAGATCACACAATGCATAGAACGTTTTCAATCTTTTTTTATTTTTTTTATTCTCTACATTCAAAGAAAAAAAAATAATGTTTAGGTGATACAGTTCCTGTAACAGAAGCCCGCTGCTGTCTTATTTAAAAAAAAAAAAAAAGCATTTAAATGATGCCTGTACAGAGGGCTGTTCAAAAGTAGTTTGTCTGTGTTTTAGATGTTGCGGTTCCCAAAGACGATGAAAGGTGTACAGTCAGGATCGAATTATAAGCATTAAGTAAACATGTTAAATGACTCGGGGTATGCGAGGTGTCAGTACAAAGACACTAGTGTCCATTTAAAAGTCCATAGGACATTATTAAACTGTTCTTTACATAGTCCAGTAAACCGTGAACTGTGTTGATGTCCTCCTCCTGCATAAGGTGACACAGTTGGAAAGTGTGGCAAGGATAATCTATACGAAGAGAGATCAATCTATACAAAGTGAGATCAGAGGAATATGTTGCTCTGAAGTGTCCTTGTCCATTACAATACATAAAATTTCAGACACACAACTATATCCATGCTAAATGGGTACCCAACCAATGTGTTGAACAATAATGATAACACAGTTTATAACCAGGACATCTGGTATTGAAGTGTGTCCTAGGGATGTTACGTTCACCAAATATGGGGGATCCTGGGGGATATTGTTACTATCCAATTTAATGGTACTCATTCTACCTACCCCAGAAGGATGAAAGGCTGAGTTGACCCTGCAGGAAACTTGACATGCAAGCCAAACAGTTGATTAGATTCTAGGCTATCGCACCAAATAATAAAGCCTTAAGAGTTGATTAGAGTCTACAGATAGTGCTCTAGCCCACTGTGCTATCGCACCAAATAATAAAGCCTTAAGGGTCGATTAGAGTCTACAGATAGTGCTCTAGGCCACTGAGCTATCGCACCAAATAATAAAGCCTTAAGGGTCGATTAGAGTCAACAGATAGTGCTCTAGGCCACTGAGCTATTGCACCAAATAATAAAGCCTTAAGGGTCGATTAGCGTCTACAGATAGTGCTCAAGCCCACTGAGCTATCGCACCAAATAATAAAGCCTTAAGGGGTGATTAGAGTCTACTGATAGTGCTCTAGGCCACTGAGCTATCGCACCAAATAATAAAGCCTTAAGGGTTGAATAGAGTCCACAGATAGTGCTCTAGCCCACTGAGCTATCGCACCAAATAATAAAGCCTTAAGGGGTGATTAGAGTCTACTGATAGTGCTCTAGGCCACTGAGCTATCGCACCAAATAATAAAGCCTTAAGGGTTGAATAGAGTCCACAGATAGTGCTCTAGCCCACTGAGCTATCGCACCAAATAATAAAGCCTTAAGGGGTGAATAGAGTCTACAGATAGTGCTCTAGGCCACTGAGCTATCGCACCAAATAATAAAGCCTTAAGGGGTGATTAGAGTCTACAGATAGTGCTCTAGGCCACTGAGCTATCGCACCAAATAATAAAGCCTTAAGGGGTGATTAGAGTCTACAGATAGTGCTCTAGGCCACTGAGCTATCGCACCAAATAATAAAGCCTTAAGGGTCGATTAGAGTCTACAGATAGTGCTCTAGGCCACTGAGCTATCGCACCAAATAATAAAGCCTTAAGGGTCGATTAGAGTCAACAGATAGTGCTCTAGGCCACTGAGCTATTGCACCAAATAATAAAGCCTTAAGGGTCGATTAGCGTCTACAGATAGTGCTCAAGCCCACTGAGCTATCGCACCAAATAATAAAGCCTTAAGGGGTGATTAGAGTCTACTGATAGTGCTCTAGGCCACTGAGCTATCGCACCAAATAATAAAGCCTTAAGGGTTGATAAGAGTCTACAGATAGTGCTCTAGGCCACTGAGCTATCGCACCAAATAATAAAGCCTTAAGGGTTTAATAGAGTCTACAGATAGTGCTCTAGGCCCACTGAGCTATCGCACCAAATAATAAAAGCCCTAAGGGACGATTAGAGTCTACAGATAGTGCTCTAGCCCACTGAACTATCGCACCAAATAATAAAGCCTTAAGGGTTGATAAGAGTCTACAGATAGTGCTCTAGGCCACTGAGCTATCGCACCAAATAATAATCCTTAAGGGTTTAATAGAGTCTACAGATAGTGCCCCAGGCCCACTGAGCTATCGCACCAAATAATAAAGCCTTAAGGGTTGAATAGAGTCCACAGATAGTGCTCTAGGCCACTGAGCTATCGCTCCAAATAATAAAGCCTTAAGGGTTTAATAGAGTCTACAGATAGTGCTCTAGGCCACTGAGCTATCTCACCAAATAATAAAGCCTTCAGGGTTGATTAGAGTCTACAGATAGTGCTCTAGGCCCACTGAGCTATCGCACCAAATAATAAAGCCTTAAGGGTTGAATAGAGTCCACAGATTGTGCTCTAGGCTACTGAGCTATCGCTCCAAATAATAAAGCCTTAAGGGTTGAATAGAGTCTACAGATAGTGCTCTAGGCCACTGAGCTATCGCACCAAATAATAAAGCCTTAAGGGTTGAATAGAGTCTACAGATAGTGCTCTAGGCCACTGAGCTATCGCACCAAATAATAAAGCCTTAAGGGTTGATTAGCGTTTACAGATAGTGCTCTAGGCCACTGAGCTATCGCACCAAATAATAAAGCCTTAAGGGGTGATTAGAGTCTACAGATAGTGCTCTAGGCCACTGAGCTATCGCACCAAATAATAAAGCCTTAAGGGTTGATAAGAGTCTACAGATAGTGCTCTAGCCCACTGAGCTATCGCACCAAATAATAAAGCCATAAGGGTTGATTAGAGTCTACAGATAGTCCTCTATCCCACTGAGCTATCGCTCCAAATAATAAAGCCTTAAGGGTTGATAAGAGTCTACAGATAGTGCTCTAGCCCACTGAGCTATCGCACCAAATAATAAAGCCTTAAGGGGTGATTAGAGTCTACAGATAGTGCTCTATCCCACTGAGCTATCGCACCAAATAATAAAGCTTTAAGGGGTTTAATAGAGTCTACAGATAGTGCCCTAGGCCCACTGAGCTATCGCACCAAATAATAAAGCCTTAAGGGTTGAATAGAGTCCACAGATAGTGCTCTAGGCCACTGAGCTAACGCACCAAATAATAAAGCCTTAAGGGTTTAATAGAGTCTACAGATAGTGCTCTAGGCCCACTGAGCTATCGCTCCAAATAATAAAGCCTTAAGGGTTGAAAGGAGTCTACAGATAGTGCTCTAGGCTACTGAGCTATCGCACCAAATAATAAAGCCTTAAGGGTTGAATAGAGTCTACAGATAGTGCTCTAGGCCCACTGAGCTATCGCACCAAATAATAAAGCCTTAAGGGTTGATTAGCGTCTACAGATAGTGCTCTAGGCCACTGAGCTATCGCACCAAATAATAAAGCCTTAAGGGTTTAATAGAGTCTACAGATAGTGCTCTAGCCCACTGTGCTATCACACCAAATAATAAAGCCTTAAGGGTCGATTAGAGTCTACAGATAGTGCTCTAGCCCACTGAGCTATTGCACCAAATAATAAAGCCTTAAGGGTTAATTAGAGTCTACAGATAGTGCTCTAGCCCACTGTGCTATCGCACCAAATAATAAAGCCTAAAGGGTCGATTAGAGTCTACAGATAGTGCTCTAGGCCACTGAGCTATCGCACCAAATAATAAAGCCTTAAGGGTTTAATAGAGTCTACAGATAGTGCTCTAGGCCCACTGAGCTATCGCACCAAATAATAAAAGCCCTAAGGGACGATTAGAGTCTACAGATAGTGCTCTAGCCCACTGAACTATCGCACCAAATAATAAAGCCTTAAGGGTTGATAAGAGTCTACAGATAGTGCTCTAGGCCACTGAGCTATCGCACCAAATAATAAAGCCTTAAGGGTTTAATAGAGTCTACAGATAGTGCCCTAGGCCCACTGAGCTATCGCACCAAATAATAAAGCCTTAAGGGTTGAATAGAGTCCACAGATAGTGCTCTAGGCCACTGAGCTATCGCTCCAAATAATAAAGCCTTAAGGGTTTAATAGAGTCTACAGATAGTGCTCTAGGCCACTGAGCTATCGCTCCAAATAATAAAGCCTTAAGGGTTGATTAGCGTCTACAGATAGTGCTCTAGGCCACTGAGCTATCGCACCAAATAATAAAGCCTTAAGGGTTGAATAGAGTCCACATGTAGTGCTCTAGGCCACTGAGCTAACGCACCAAATAATAAAGCCTTAAGGGTTTAATAGAGTCTACAGATAGTGCTCTAGGCCCACTGAGCTATCGCTCCAAATAATAAAGCCTTAAGGGTTGAAAGGAGTCTACAGATAGTGCTCTAGGCTACTGAGCTATCGCACCAAATAATAAAGCCTTAAGGGTTGAATAGAGTCTACAGATAGTGCTCTAGGCCCACTGAGCTATCGCACCAAATAATAAAGCCTTAAGGGTTGATTTGCGTCTACAGATAGTGCTCTAGGCCACTGAGCTATCGCACCAAATAATAAAGCCTTAAGGGTTTAATAGAGTCTACAGATAGTGCTCTAGCCCACTGTGCTATCACACCAAATCATAAAGCCTTAAGGGTCGATTAGAGTCTACAGATAGTGCTCTAGCCCACTGAGCTATTGCACCAAATAATAAAGCCTTAAGGGTTGATTAGAGTCTACAGATAGTGCTCTAGCCCACTGTGCTATCGCACCAAATAATAAAGCCTAAAGGGTCGATTAGAGTCTACAGATAGTGCTCTAGCCCACTGAGCTATTGCAGCAAATAATAAAGCCTTAAGGGTTGATAAGAGTCTACAGATAGTGCTCTAGGCCACTGAGCTATCGCACCAAATAATAAAGCCTTAAGGGTTTAATAGAGTCTACAGATAGTGCCCTAGGCCCACTGAGCTATCGCACCAAATAATAAAGCCTTAAGGGTTGAATAGAGTCCACAGATAGTGCTCTAGGCCACTGAGCTATCGCTCCAAATAATAAAGCCTTAAGGGTTGATTAGCGTCTACAGATAGTGCTCTAGGCCACTGAGCTATCTCACCAAATAATAAAGCCTTAAGGGTTGAATAGAGTCTACAGATAGTGCTCTAGCCCACTGAGCTATCGTACCAAATAATAAAGCCCTAAGGGACGATTAGAGTCTACAGATAGTGCTCTAGGCCACTGAGCTATCGTACCAAATAATAAAGCCCTAAGGGACGATTAGAGTCCACAGATAGTGCTCTAGCCCACTGAGCTATTGCACCAAATAATAAAGCCTTAAGGGGTGAATAGAGTCTACAGATAGTGCTCTAGGCCACTGAGCTATCGCACCAAATAATAAAGCCTTAAGGGGTGATTAGAGTCTACAGATAGTGCTCTAGGCCACTGAGCTATCGCACCAAATAATAAAGCCTTAAGGGTTGATAAGAGTCTACAGATAGTGCTCTAGCCCACTGAGCTATCGCACCAAATAATAAAGCCTTAAGGGTTGATTAGAGTCTACAGATAGTCCTCTATCCCTCTGAGCTATCGCACCAAATAATAAAGCCTTAAGGGGTTTAATAGAGTCTACAGATAGTGCCCTAGGCCCACTGAGCTATCGCACCAAATAATAAAGCCTTAAGGGTTGAATAGAGTCCACAGATAGTGCTCTAGGCCACTGAGCTAACGCACCAAATAATAAAGCCTTAAGGGTTTAATAGAGTCTACAGATAGTGCTCTAGGCCCACTGAGCTATCGCTCCAAATAATAAAGCCTTAAGGGTTGAAAGGAGTCTACAGATAGTGCTCTAGGCTACTGAGCTATCGCACCAAATAATAAAGCCTTAAGGGTTGAATAGAGTCTACAGATAGTGCTCTAGGCCCACTGAGCTATCGCACCAAATAATAAAGCCTTAAGGGTTGATTAGCGTCTACAGATAGTGCTCTAGGCCACTGAGCTATCGCACCAAATAATAAAGCCTTAAGGGTTTAATAGAGTCTACAGATAGTGCTCTAGCCCACTGTGCTATCACACCAAATAATAAAGCCTTAAGGGTCGATTAGAGTCTACAGATAGTGCTCTAGCCCACTGAGCTATTGCACCAAATAATAAAGCCTTAAGGGTTGATTAGAGTCTACAGATAGTGCTCTAGCCCACTGTGCTATCGCACCAAATAATAAAGCCTAAAGGGTCGATTAGAGTCTACAGATAGTGCTCTAGGCCACTGAGCTATCGCACCAAATAATAAAGCCTTAAGGGTTTAATAGAGTCTACAGATAGTGCTCTAGGCCCACTGAGCTATCGCACCAAATAATAAAAGCCCTAAGGGACGATTAGAGTCTACAGATAGTGCTCTAGCCCACTGAACTATCGCACCAAATAATAAAGCCTTAAGGGTTGATAAGAGTCTACAGATAGTGCTCTAGGCCACTGAGCTATCGCACCAAATAATAAAGCCTTAAGGGTTTAATAGAGTCTACAGATAGTGCCCTAGGCCCACTGAGCTATCGCACCAAATAATAAAGCCTTAAGGGTTGAATAGAGTCCACAGATAGTGCTCTAGGCCACTGAGCTATCGCTCCAAATAATAAAGCCTTAAGGGTTTAATAGAGTCTACAGATAGTGCTCTAGGCCACTGAGCTATCGCTCCAAATAATAAAGCCTTAAGGGTTGATTAGCGTCTACAGATAGTGCTCTAGGCCACTGAGCTATCGCACCAAATAATAAAGCCTTAAGGGTTGAATAGAGTCCACAGATAGTGCTCTAGGCCACTGAGCTAACGCACCAAATAATAAAGCCTTAAGGGTTTAATAGAGTCTACCGATAGTGCTCTAGGCCCACTGAGCTATCGCTCCAAATAATAAAGCCTTAAGGGTTGAAAGGAGTCTACAGATAGTGCTCTAGGCTACTGAGCTATCGCACCAAATAAAAAAGCCTTAAGGGTTGAATAGGCTTTATTATTTGGTGCGTTAGCTCAGTGGCCTAGAGCACTATCTGTGGACTCTATTCAACCCTTAAGGCTTTATTATTTGGTGCGATAGCTCAGTGGGCCTAGGGCACTATCTGTAGACTCTATTAAACCCCTTAAGGCTTTATTATTTGGTGCGATAGCTCAGTGGGATAGAGCACTATCTGTAGACTCTAATCAACCCTTAAGGCGCTTAAGTGCTCTAGCCCACTGAGCTATCGCACCAAATAATAAAGCCTTAAGGGTTGATTAGAGTCTACAGATAGTCCTCTATCCCACTGAGCTATCGCTCCAAATAATAAAGCCTTAAGGGTTGATAAGAGTCTACAGATAGTGCTCTAGCCCACTGAGCTATCGCACCAAATAATAAAGCCTTAAGGGGTGATTAGAGTCTACAGATAGTTCTCTAGGCCACTGAGCTATCGCACCAAATAATAAAGCCTTAAGGGTTGATAAGAGTCTACAGATAGTGCTCTAGGCCACTGAGCTATCGCACCAAATAATAAAGCCTTAAGGGTTTAATAGAGTCTACAGATAGTGCCCTAGGCCCACTGAGCTATCGCACCATATAATAAAGCCTTAAGGGGTGATTAGAGTCTACAGATAGTGCTCTATCCCACTGAGCTATCGCACCAAATAATAAAGCCTTAAGGGGTGATTAGAGTCTACAGATAGTGCTCTAGGCCACTGAGCTATCGCACCAAATAATAAAGCCTTAAGGGGTGATTAGAGTCTACAGATAGTGCTCTATCCCACTGAGCTATCGCACCAAATAATAAAGCCTTAAGGGTTTAATAGAGTCTACAGATAGTGCCCTAGGCCCACTGAGCTATCGCACCAAATAATAAAGCCTTAAGGGTTGATAAGAGTCTACAGATAGTGCTCTAGCCCACTGAGCTATCGCACCAAATAATAAAGCCTTAAGGGTTGATTAGAGTCTACAGATAGTCCTCTATCCCACTGAGCTATCGCTCCAAATAATAAAGCCTTAAGGGTTGATAAGAGTCTACAGATAGTGCTCTAGCCCACTGAGCTATCGCACCAAATAATAAAGCCTTAAGGGGTGATTAGAGTCTACAGATAGTGCTCTAGGCCACTGAGCTATCGCACCAAATAATAAAGCCTTAAGGGTTGATAAGAGTCTACAGATAGTGCTCTAGGCCACTGAGCTATCGCACCAAATAATAAAGCCTTAAGGGGTGATTAGAGTCTACAGATAGTGCTCTATCCCACTGAGCTATCGCACCAAATAATAAAGCCTTAAGGGGTGATTAGAGTCTACAGATAGTGCTCTAGGCCACTGAGCTATCGCACCAAATAATAAAGCCTTAAGGGGTGATTAGAGTCTACAGATAGTGCTCTATCCCACTGAGCTATCGCACCAAATAATAAAGCCTTAAGGGTTTAATAGAGTCTACAGATAGTGCCCTAGGCCCACTGAGCTATCGCACCAAATAATAAAGCCTTAAGGGTTGAATAGAGTCCACAGATAGTGCTCTAGGCCACTGAGCTATCGCACCAAATAATAAAGCCTTAAGGGTTTAATAGAGTCTACAGATAGTGCTCTAGGCCCACTGAGCTATCGCTCCAAATAATAAAGCCTTAAGGGTTGAAAGGAGTCTACAGATAGTGCTCTAGGCTACTGAGCTATCGCACCAAATAATAAAGCCTTAGGGGTTGAATAGAGTCTACAGATAGTGCTCTAGGCCCACTGAGCTATCGCACCAAATAATAAAGCCTTAAGGGTTGATTAGCGTCTACATATAGTGCTCTAGGCCACTGAGCTATCGCACCAAATAATAAAGCCTTAAGGGTTTAATAGAGTCTACAGATAGTGCTCTAGCCCACTGAGCTATTGCACCAAATAATAAAGCCTTAAGGGTTGATTAGAGTCTACAGATAGTGCTCTAGCCCACTGTGCTATCGCACCAAATAATAAAGCCTAAAGGGTTGATAAGAGTCTACAGATAGTGCTCTAGGCCACTGAGCTATCGCACCAAATAATAAAGCCTTAAGGGTTTAATAGAGTCTACAGATAGTGCTCTAGGCCCACTGAGCTATCTCACCAAATAATAAAAGCCCTAAGGGACGATTAGAGTCTACAGATAGTGCTCTAGCCCACTGAACTATCGCACCAAATAATAAAGCCTTAAGGGTTGATAAGAGTCTACAGATAGTGCTCTAGGCCACTGAGCTATCGCACCAAATAATAAAGCCTTAAGGGTTTAATAGAGTCTACAGATAGTGCCCTAGGCCCACTGAGCTATCGCACCAAATAATAAAGCCTTAAGGGTTGAATAGAGTCCACAGATAGTGCTCTAGGCCACTGAGCTATCGCTCCAAATAATAAAGCCTTAAGGGTTTAATAGAGTCTACAGATAGTGCTCTAGGCCACTGAGCTATCTCACCAAATAATAAAGCCTTCAGGGTTGATTAGAGTCTACAGATAGTCCTCTATCCCACTGAGCTATCGCTCCAAATAATAAAGCCTTAAGGGTTGATAAGAGTCTACAGATAGTGCTCTAGCCCACTGAGCTATCGCACCAAATAATAAAGCCTTAAGGGGTGATTAGAATCTACAGATAGTGCTCTAGGCCACTGAGCTATCGCACCAAATAATAAAGCCTTAAGGGTTGATAAGAGTCTACAGATAGTGCTCTAGGCCACTGAGCTATCGCACCAAATAATAAAGCCTTAAGGGGTGATTAGAGTCTACAGATAGTGCTCTATCCCACTGAGCTATCGCACCAAATAATAAAGCCTTAAGGGGTGATTAGAGTCTACAGATAGTGCTCTAGGCCACTGAGCTATCGCACCAAATAATAAAGCCTTAAGGGGTGATTAGAGTCTACAGATAGTGCTCTATCCCACTGAGCTATCGCACCAAATAATAAAGCCTTAAGGGTTTAATAGAGTCTACAGATAGTGCCCTAGGCCCACTGAGCTATCGCACCAAATAATAAAGCCTTAAGGGTTGAATAGAGTCCACAGATAGTGCTCTAGGCCACTGAGCTATCGCACCAAATAATAAAGCCTTAAGGGTTTAATAGAGTCTACAGATAGTGCTCTAGGCCCACTGAGCTATCGCTCCAAATAATAAAGCCTTAAGGGTTGAAAGGAGTCTACAGATAGTGCTCTAGGCTACTGAGCTATCGCACCAAATAATAAAGCCTTAAGGGTTGAATAGAGTCTACAGATAGTGCTCTAGGCCCACTGAGCTATCGCACCAAATAATAAAGCCTTAAGGGTTGATTAGCGTCTACAGATAGTGCTCTAGGCCACTGAGCTATCGCACCAAATAATAAAGCCTTAAGGGTTTAATAGAGTCTACAGATAGTGCTCTAGCCCACTGAGCTATTGCACCAAATAATAAAGCCTTAAGGGTTGATTAGAGTCTACAGATAGTGCTCTAGCCCACTGTGCTATCGCACCAAATAATAAAGCCTAAAGGGTTGATAAGAGTCTACAGATAGTGCTCTAGGCCACTGAGCTATCGCACCAAATAATAAAGCCTTAAGGGTTTAATAGAGTCTACAGATAGTGCTCTAGGCCCACTGAGCTATCGCACCAAATAATAAAAGCCCTAAGGGACGATTAGAGTCTACAGATAGTGCTCTAGCCCACTGAACTATCGCACCAAATAATAAAGCCTTAAGGGTTGATAAGAGTCTACAGATAGTGCTCTAGGCCACTGAGCTATCGCACCAAATAATAAAGCCTTAAGGGTTTAATAGAGTCTACAGATATTGCCCTAGGCCCACTGAGCTATCGCACCAAATAATAAAGCCTTAAGGGTTGAATAGAGTCCACAGATAGTGCTCTAGGCCACTGAGCTATCGCTCCAAATAATAAAGCCTTAAGGGTTTAATAGAGTCTACAGATAGTGCTCTAGGCCACTGAGCTATCTCACCAAATAATAAACCCTTCAGGGTTGATTAGAGTCTACAGATAGTGCTCTAGGCCCACTGAGCTATCGCACCAAATAATAAAGCCTTAAGGGTTGAATAGAGTCCACAGATTGTGCTCTAGGCCACTGAGCTATCGCTCCAAATAATAAAGCCTTAAGGGTTGAATAGAGTCTACAGATAGTGCTCTAGGCCACTGAGCTATCGCACCAAATAATAAAGCCTTAAGGGTTGAATAGAGTCTACAGATAGTGCTCTAGGCCACTGAGCTATCGCACCAAATAATAAAGCCTTAAGGGTTGATTAGCGTCTACAGATAGTGCTCTAGGCCACTGAGCTATCTCACCAAATAATAAAGCCTTAAGGGTTGAATAGAGTCTACAGATAGTACTCTAGCCCACTGAGCTATCGTACCAAATAATAAAGCCCTAAGGGACGATTAGAGTCTACAGATAGTGCTCTAGGCCACTGAGCTATCGTACCAAATAATAAAGCCCTAAGGGACGATTAGAGTCTACAGATAGTGCTCTAGGCCACTGAGCTATCGCTCCAAATAATAAAGCCATATGGGTTTAATAGAGTCTACAGATAGTGCTCTAGGCCCACTGTGCTATCGCACCAAATAATAAAGCCTTAAGGGTTGAATAGAGTCTACAGATAGTGCTCTAGCCCACTGAGCTATCGCTCCAAATAATAAAGCCTTATGGGTTTAATAGAGTCTACAGATAGTGCTCTAGGCCCACTGAGCTATCTCACCAAATAATAAAGCCTTAAGGGTTGAATAGAGTCTACAGATAGTGCTCTAGCCCACTGAGCTATCGCACCAAATAATAAAGCCTTCAGGGTTGAATAGAGTCTACAGATAGTGCTCTAGGCCACTGAGCTATCGCACCAAATAATAAAGCCTTAAGGGTTGAATAGAGTCTACAGATAGAGCTCTAGGCCACTGAGCTATCGCACCAAATAATAAAGCCTTAAGGGTTGAATAGAGTCTACAGATAGTGCTCTAGGCCACTGAGCTATCGCACCAAATAATAAAGCCTTAAGGGTTGAATAGAGTCTACAGATAGTGCTCTAGGCCACTGAGCTATCGCACCAAATAATAAAGCCTTAAGGGTTGAATAGAGTCTACAGATAGTGCTCTAGCCCACTGAGCTATCGTACCAAATAATAAAGCCCTAAGGGACGATTAGAGTCTACAGATAGTGCTCTAGGCCACTGAGCTATCGTACCAAATAATAAAGCCCTAAAGGACGATTAGAGTCTACAGATAGTGCTCTAGGCCACTGAGCTATCGCTCCAAATAATAAAGCCTTATGGGTTTAATAGAGTCTACAGATAGTGCTCTAGGCCCACTGAGCTATCGCACCAAATAATAAAGCCTTAAGGGTTGAATAGAGTCTACAGATAGTGCTCTAGGCCACTGAGCTATCGCTCCAAATAATAAAGCCTTATGGGTTTAATAGAGTCTACAGATAGTGCTCTAGGCCCTCTGATCTATCTCACCAAATAATAAAGCCTTAAGGGTTGAATAGAGTCTACAGATAGTGCTCTAGCCCACTGAGCTATCGCACCAAATAATAAAGCCTTAAGGGTTGAATAGAGTCTACAGATAATGCTCTAGGCCACTGAGCTATCGCACCAAATAATAAAGCCTTAAGGGGTGATTAGAGTCTACAGATAGTGCTCTAGCCCACTGAGCTATCTCACCAAATAATAAAGCCTTAAGGGGTGAATAGAGTCTACAGATAGTGCTCAAGCCCACTGAGCTATCGTACCAAATAATAAAGCCCTAAGGGACGATTAGAGTCTACAGATAGTGCTCTAGGCCACTGAGCTATCGTACCAAATAATAAAGCCTTAAGGGTTGAATAGAGTCTACAGATAGTGCTCTAGGCCACTGAGCTATCGCTCCAAATAATAAAGCCTTATGGGTTTAATAGAGTCTACAGATAGTGCTCTAGGCCACTGAGCTATCGTACCAAATAATAAAGCCTTAAGGGTTGAATAGAGTCTACAGATAGTGCTCTAGGCCACTGAGCTATCGCACCAAATAATAAAGCCTTAAGGGTTGAATAGCGTCTACAGATAGGGCTCTAGGCCACTGAGCTATCGTACCAAATAATAGATAATGTCCTACATACTAAGATAATGACATTCTGAGTGCTTTGATAGATTAATAAGCCAATAGATTTGTGTCATCACCAATCTGAAATCAATTATGAAGTAGCATTGCAAAAAAAACGTGAAGCTTTATACCTCTCGGTCATTATTACAGAGACTGGACATGATAAGTGGGCTTAGTGGGAGATCTGCTCCGAGTGCAATGTACAGCTGAGGAACCAAAGCCAATCATGTGTAGATTGAAAGAAAATGCATAGATTGAAAGTTATGCAGAGTCTACAAGTGCTTTCCTTAATGCTGAGCACGCACTCCTCATCCATGGGAAATCCACACCTGATATCACAAAAGGAAATGAGTGGGCCAAGGGCTAATGTGCAGGAAAATAATTTGATTTAGTGTGTTTTATTTCCCTATTGTTGCTACCTTAGATTTGCCGAAACAGCATTTTCCAAGACAGGGTCAGACTCCTTACTCTCCTGAAGTATACGTTCCTTTTTTTAATGAATAGAAGACATTATATAACCCATCTTTCATGATGACAGGATAGGAAGGGGCTCATGGGAGAAAGTGTCAGTGTGTTAGTTGGCAGCTGGCTGACTGGTGCATTATCATCACATTCATACTAACTAGTAGATAAATAAACATATTAGAGATGTCTAAAAGACACCCTTTAACTGACAGCGCTGTAAAAGAGTGATCCCATTGCATTTTGGGTGTGTCCCTTTAACATACGGGCATGTCAGGTCCATGTTCTGTGTCCATGTTTAATTCCTCCTGAGACGGACAAAATGACCAGGGTCTAGACAATAGGAGATGTGCTTGTACCTTTAAGTGGGTCCATGCCAGACGCTCTGTCCAGTATCACAGCCACAGTTAGCCAAATTAATCTACTTGGGCGCCCAAAAAATATTAGTTTCAGTTCTTCCCGAACCTTTTATGATGTAGTAATGTAGGTTGAAATGTGACCTAAGCCAATCATGTTCAACACTTGTACCCAGTGGCGTCGCTAGGGGTGGGCTACTCGGGCTGAAGCCCCGAATCCTCGGTGCATAGCCCCGAATGGAGACTCTTGGGCTATAAAGTATACTTTAGGGTCATCCTTGTAACTTGGGGGGAAGGGGGGCACTAAAGATAAGCGCTACACCAAACTGCGCTTAATCATAGGTCAACCTTTAGTACGAAACTGTATCAAATGCTTTATCAAAGTCTAATAAGATCACATTCCCCGCAACTCCCAGACTTACATTTTTACTGACTTCTTCCTAGAATGCTATTAAGTTATTTTGACAAGACCTGTCTTTCACAAAGCCATGGTGACGCTAACTAATTATATTCTCATGTAAGATGTGCTCTTGAATGTACACCATTAGCAACCTTTCAGATCATTTCTCCATTACGTGTGTCAAGCTCACTGACCTGTAATTGCTGAGATTTTTCTTTTTCATTTTCACATCTTTTATTAAATTGTATACACAAAGGGTTAAATCTCTAAAAAATAAAATAAAAAATGGTCTCAAAAGAAAGCCCTATCTATAATACGTGGGAATTAATTTAAGAATCAAGCGTCTGTATACAATCCTGACCCAGGGGCCTTATCCGGATGCACTTTTTCCTGTGTCAGCCAATCCCATGTTTGCTATAAATATTCTGTAAAATCTGCTTGCAGGCGCACATGGGTCTGATCACTAAAACATGGCACCCGAGTTAGATTCAGAAAAAAAAAACAAGTTTGAATCTTCCCCGTTGGAAGTAATGGGAGGCAAAACGATCAAAGCTATTTTTGAGACTATCTCAAACTCTGGTGCCGAACCTGGGTTTACTTCAAACTCAGGTGTCGAATTTGACTTAGTCCCAGTGCTGTATTTACTGCGAGGCATCCTAGGCGGATGCCTAGGGCGGCAAATTTTGGGGGGCGGCAGCACTGAAAAAAAAAAAATGTAAAAAAAAAAAACAAAACAAAAAAAAAACGCGGCCCTTTAAAAAAAATAAAAGACCGCGCTTGCAGGCAGAGACGTAGGTGAGAGGGGATCGGAAGATCCCCCCTCACCATCGCTCTGCCTTCCAGGCTGCACGGGGAGCCGAACAGGCAGCACAGAGAAACCTCCGTGCTGCTTGTTCGGCTCCCCGTGCAGTGTGCCGACACGGAAGTGCTGACAGTCACGTGACCGGCGCGCTGAGGTCATACGCGCGCCCGGTCACGTGACCTGTCGGCACAATCGCCGGGAAGCCGAACAAGCAGCATGGAGGGACCATGCTGCCTGCCACTAGCCACCAAGGAAAGGTAAGTGCTGATGGGAGACAGTGTGTGCGTGTGTGAATGAGTGTGATGGGAGTCAGAGTGTGTGTGATGGGAGACAGTGTGTGTGACTGAGTGTGATGGGAGTCAGAGTGTGCGTGATGGGAGACAGTGTGTGTGACTGAGTGTGATGGGAGTGTGTGTGTGATGGGAGTATGAGCTTGATGTGAGTCTGAATGATGGGGCATGTCTTAGGTGTGTGATGGGGCATGTCTCACCCGTGCTGCCGGCACCCCCGCACCGCGCTACTTACCTTTTTTTTTCTTTTTCCAGGCAGTCGCGTCCCCTGGAGGCGGCCGTCGAAAAAAAAAAAAATCACAGCTACCGGATGTGACGATACGTCACATCCGGCTACTGTGTTTCCCTCCTCCGTGCAGGAGGGAAGACTGCACGGAGGAGGCGTCCGTCCTGGGACGTAGCAGCAGCTACTCGGTAAGTGATGGGGAAGGGGGGGAGGAGGGTGGTTTAAAACGAGCACTGGCATGGCACAATATTCCTGGGCTCTGACTGGCACAATATTACTGGGCTCTGACTGGCACAATATTCCTGGGCTCTGACTGGCACAATATTCCTGGTATCTGACTGGCACACTATTACTGGGTTCAGACTGGCACACTATTACTGGTATCTGGCACAATATTACTGGGCTCTGACTGGCACAATATTCCTGGGCTCTAACTGGCACAATATTACTGGGCTCTGACTGGCACAATATTCCTGGTATCTGACTGGCACACTATTACTGGGTTCTGACTGGCACACTATTACTGGTATCTGGCACAATATTACTGGGCTCTGACTGGCACAATATTCCTGGGCTCTAACTGGCACAATATTACTGGGCTCTAACTGGCACAATATTACTGGGCTCTGACTGGCACACTATTACTGGGCTCTGACTGGCACAATATTCCTGGGCTCTAACTGGCACAATATTACTGGGCTCTGACTGGCACAATATTCCTGGGCTCTGACTGGCACAATATTCCTGGTATCTGACTGGCACACTATTACTGGGTTCTGACTGGCACACTATTACTGGTATCTGGCACAATATTACTGGGCTCTGACTGGCACAATATTCCTGGGCTCTAACTGGCACAATATTACTGGGCTCTGACTGGCACAATATTCCTGGTATCTGACTGGCACACTATTACTGGGTTCTGACTGGCACACTATTACTGGTATCTGGCACAATATTACTGGGCTCTGACTGGCATAATATTCCTGGGCTCTAACTGGCACAATATTACTGGGCTCTAACTGGCATAATATTACTGGGCTCTGACTGGCACACTATTACTGGGCTCTGACTGGCACAATATTCCCGGGCTCTAACTGGCACAATATTACTGGGCTCTGACTGGCACAATATTCCTGGGCTCTGACTGGCACAATATTCCTGGTATCTGACTGGCACACTATTACTGGGTTCTGACTGGCACACTATTACTGGTATCTGGCACAATATTACTGGGCTCTGACTGGCACAATATTCCTGGGCTCTAACTGGCACAATATTCCTGGTATCTGACTGGCACACTATTACTGGGTTCTGACTGGCACACTATTACTGGTATCTGGCACAATATTACTGGGCTCTGACTGGCACAATATTCCTGGGCTCTAACTGGCACAATATTACTGGGCTCTAACTGGCACAATATTACTGGGCTCTGACTGGCACACTATTACTGGGCTCTGACTGGCACAATATTCCTGGGCTCTAACTGGCACAATATTACTGGGCTCTGACTGGCACACTATTACTGGGCTCTGACTGGCACAATATTACTGGTATCTGACTGGCACAATATTCCTGGTATCTGACTTGCACAATATTCGTGGGCTCTTACTGGCACACTATTACTGGGCTCTGACTGGCACAATATTCCTGGTATCTGACTGGCACACTATTGCTGGGCTCTGACTGGCACAATATTCCTGATATCTGACTTGCACAGTATTACTGGGCTCTGAGTGGCATACTATTACTGGGCTCTGACTGGCACAATATTACTGGGCTCTGACTGGCACACTATTACTAGGCTCTGACTTGCACACTATTACTAGGCTCTGAATGGCACAATATTACTGGGCTCTGACTGGCACAATATTACTGGGCTCTGACTGGCACAATATTCCTGGTATATGACTGGCATAATATTACTGGGCTCTGACTGGCACACTATTACTGGGCTCTGACTGGCACAATATTACAGGCATCTGACTGGCACACTATTACTGGGCTCTGAATGACACAATATTCCTGGTATCTGACAGGCACAATATTACTGGGCTCTGAGTGGCACAATATTACTGGGCTCTGAGTGGCACAATATTACTGGTATCTGATTGGCACAATATTACTGGTATCTGACTGGCACAATATTACTGGGCTCTGAGTGGCACAATATTCCTGGTATCTATAATTGTACAATTGTCACCTCATGGGGCTCCTGTGTGTTACATAATTAATGGCGGTCCCATGTGTTAATAATTATGGGGCGCTTGTGTGTGGCATATTTATCGAGCCCCATGTGTGGCATAATTAAGGGACTCTTTTGTGTGACATAATTAAGGGACTCTTTTGTGTGGCATAATTATGGGGCACCTGTGTGTGTGTGTGTGGCATAATTATGGGGTACCTGTGTGTGTGGCATAATTAATTGGGCAGAGGTGAGGCATAAATAGTGGGGCCCTGGTGTGGCATAATTTATGGGGCTCTGGTGTGGCATAATTTATGGGGCTCTGGTGTGGCATAATTTATGGGGCTTCTGTGTGTGGCATAATTTATGGGGCTCCTGTGTGTGGCATAGTTATAGGGCTCCTGTGTGTGGCTTAGTTATAGGGCTCCTGTGTGTATCATAGTTATGGGGCTCATGTGTGTGGCATAGTTATAGGGCTCCTGTGTGTATCATAGTTATGGGGCTCCTGTGTGTGGCATAGTTATGGGGCCCCTGTGTGTGGCATAGTTAATAGTCCATCTAACTGGCATTACTAAGGAATCTGTTTGGCATTGTATTGGAGGAAATCCAGGGGGGTGACACCATGAGTTTCCGCACCGGGTGACACCAACCCTAGTGATGCCCCTGTCAGAGACTATTACTTTGGAGGTCTATCCATTACGCTTGTGACCCAGTGCCCCTTGCACAACTAAACCAGCTCTCGTAGAGACCTCTTCTAATCCATCTCCACCATCGTCTACCCTGGCCCCCTGCCAGTGCCTGCTCCATAAGCCGGTCTCTCTGTTGTCTGTGTCCGCAAGTGTTGACAGTTGCCTCTTATACTGACTCCTCCTTGTGTTTTTAACTCTTTCTTTGCTTGTAATTCCTTCACTTAAGAGTTTTCACTTAACGAGATCTCACTTGGATTTTGCCAGGCTCAGAATATTCTTGCCCAGAAGTCCCGGGCATATGGAGTGAGCATAATAAGAAATGTATCACATCAGCCATATAGAAGGCCAACTTAGTGCAAAAACACACATAAAAAAGACCAAAAAACTGCAACAGTAGAAGCATTATGTGTTATTCTGAGTAGTGTAAAATCAGAAAAGTAAGTGCAGAATCAATTAAAAAGCACAAGCCTTGGTAGCACAAACCAAGTATACAATTTCAGCTGATCTGAAGCCTGCTATAGGGATTTTGTATTTCGAATAGATAGGACTTTTGGACTTTGTTCCTTATATTTAATAAAGTTTTATCTATTCTTCTTCTTTATATATTGCTGTAGCAGCTCTGGGTTTTCATTTGATCACCACAAGCGCTGTATTTATTTATTTCCAACTCCCCGAGTAGCCCCTTTCAGTATATATTATTGATCGTTTGTATTACAAAGCCTTGCATTTTTTGTAATTGATTGTATCTTCTGCAGTAAAGCACACCTGCTATTCTGATTTTACTCCGCACTGAATGGCACATAGTGTGCGCTTCTACTGTTTACTGGTGTGAGGATTTGTTGGTCTGCTATATAAATATAAAAATAAAACATTGATTATAACATTTTAACATTTCTTCTTGCATACTCTATAGTATGAGGGGCATGTACTAAAAAAAACCGCAAAAATATTTTATGTGCAAAAATATTTTTGCGCTTTGCTCCTATTGCAATGAACGAAACATTTAACACTCAAACAGTACATGCGAGAAAATTGCGAATAAAACGGGGCAATTTTGCGAATATTCCTTCTACCTCTTTTGATGGCACTCGCTAAAAGCTGGTGTAATTTTCACACGCAAATGAAAATTATTTTTCACAAAATATTCACAAAACTCTTTAGTGAGTGCAACCGCGCGCTATATAAAAATAAACGGGCGCAAATCAGGAAAAACAAGCGCAAAATGTTATAAACAGTAGCAAATTGCTCCTTACTCATGTTTTACCTACTTTTTTCTCCCACTGTACTTGTTTAGTACATGACCCCCTATATATCTAATAAAAGTTGCTTGCCTTTTAAGTTCTCTTTGTGATACACTTTATATATGTTATCATGTTTACTCGCTGCTTATAGATCACTCTTACATCTTAGAAACTTTGGTGAGCGTTCAGGCCATCTACATGTGAGCATTAATGGTAATACGATCTAGTCTAAGCCTCAGATCAAAATGAACTTCTTCAGAGTGGCTATGTGTCCGGTATCCAGTATCTCAGTACCAGTGGCTGTGTGTCCAGTATCCGGTATCTCAGTACCAGTGGCTGTGTGTCTGGTATCCAGTATCTCAGTACCAGTGGCTGTGTGTGCAGTATCCAGTTTCTCAGTACCAGTGACTGTGTGTCCGGTATCCAGTATCACAGTACCAGTGGCTGTGTATCTGGTATCCAGTATCTCAGTACCAGTGGCTATGTGTCCGGTATCCAGTATCACAGTACCAGTGGCTGTGTTTCCGGTATCCAGTATCTCAGTACAAGTGGCTGTGTGTCCGGTATCCAGTATCACAGTACCAGTGGCTGTGTGTCCGGTATCCAGTATCACAGTACCAGTGGCTGTGTGTCCGGTATCCAGTATCTCAGTACCAGTGGCTGTGTGTCCGGTATCCAGTATCACAGTACCAGTGGCTGTGTGTCCGGTATCCAGTATCTCAGTACCAGTGGCTGTGTGTTCTGTATCCAGTATCACAGTACCAGTGGCTGTGTGTCCGGTATCCAGTATCTCAGTACCAGTGGCTGTGTGTCCGGTATCCAGTATCACAGTACCAGTGGCTGTGTGTCCGGTATACAAAGTTCATCCATTCGTGAACCTACAGTCTCCTAAAAGCTTTTCATCCATGGGAACCAACTGCAGATATTTGGCAAGTATAAAGGCAAGCCTCCTAGTCTTTCAGATTGTCTTTCTATTAAAAGACAACTAAACTTTTTTTCACCCTCCCCTTTGGATCCGCCTCCCTTTGGACCTTCTTACATCTGGAATCTGCTTTTCAAAAGTTGTCTGGTATGGGTGAATTTTTTGGCACAGCAGAGCCAGTTTATTATTGGCTAAGACCACGTTGGACGTGCCAGGTACATCACAGAAATCACTGCATAAAGGATGTGACAAAGGATGTGACAAAGGATGAACCTGGTATGTCCTGCATCAAAACGAGCTTAGAAAGTAATGTACAATTGATTCATTCACTCAGTCAGTGTTACAGAATGCCTCAATATCGAGGAATTCAGCCCCACCGAGATAAGATGCCAGGTTGCTCCGTGATCACTCTCAGGTGCAATCACATTTACCATAATGAAAGGTATAATGCCTTGCAAACATGGAACTGCCTGCTATTGGCAAGAGCTTAAGAAGTGATCAATGTTCTGTATAGAGTCAGTCAGTAACATCCAATCGAATAAATAAAAAAACTTTTTTTTATTCTAGTAAACCTTAGGGCTATTGTTAGGATTACAAAGTCACTATAGGTAATTCTTGGGGAAAATGGTAAGAAAAAAAGCAATGCGCTACTTGCACTTATTTCCCAATAACTTGCTGAAAACAGTCCTAAACTCAGGACATATGTTAGAATCTATTTAGCAGTTTTTTTTATTAGCATTTGTATTAGCTTTAGTTTTTTTAAAGTAAATTATAATGACATGCTTAAAATAGTACTATCTAAAGAAAATCCTGAATATATATATATATATATATATATATATATATATATATATATATATATATATATATATATATTATTTATTTATTTTGTGTGGGTACAGTAAATGAAAAAGATGGAAATTACAGCTAAACACAAACAGAAGTGTTAAAACAGCCATTGTCACAAAAGGTACAAAATTTACAAAACAGTGCAGTAATGAATGAGTTAAAGTTTTGGTGTTACTTTTTAACCTCTTCGTGATCTTAGGACGTTCTATGCCGTCTGATCCCGCTGCAGGCACTTGCAGCGGGATCCCACCTGTCATCTGAGGCCACTTTGTGATCGGTGGCCAGGAACAATTTGTGACGTTTTGGTGCTTGCGTCGTTTGGGACGCAAGCACCTTGCGTCATGAAGGGGTTAAAGCAGTGCTTGTGTCATATATCTTCCACATATATTAAAGACAGCCCTGAGTGAGGTCCCAAAACTTTTGGGGGGTAACGTCCAGACAATGAGGTGTATGGTTTGAGCATTTTAATTTAGTGTTGGTTCATGATAAATACTATCATTTTTATTGTCATTAAATAATTTATACTCCGAATAAGATCCTGGCCTGAAACCTCTATTTTTCAGGAGGTGACCATGTTGAATTATATTGTCAGTGAGTCTGCACAGGTGTCTGAGTTTCATTCATTAATGATTTATGAGATGGATCAATGCTGCTCCTATTTTTAGATTCTGCTCACTGAGATGCATTCTGTTCCTCTGTGTATTTGTTTGTCAGTGGAAATAGGGATTGCATTATATAGTTTGCACTTTTTAAATGTGTTTGTTGGAACGAAGGTGAACTTTGACCTATTCCACTCAGGCATTTAACATGCATTGCAAAATATATGTCTCTGCACGAATGGTAGGTGAATAATATAGAAAAATAGCACGAAAAGAAGTCTTCTGAAATCTGCGCATACACATTGTCCACATGGTGGTCATCAAAGGCCTGGAATGATGCATTTAGTCACTTGACTTCTCCTCTACCCAATGCTCCAATGCTTCTAGTCCAGCCACCGGCCTGACCTACTCACGTTACCGCGGTAAGGTAAGCTTAAACGTGCAGATACTATGTATCCTGTCTTGAGTCTCCCACCCAACGTGCACTCAACTGTCTTTAACCAAACCTTGGTGCCTTTATTTTCAGATGTCTGGTCTTGTAACATCGCGTACATTTACCTAGGGTTGCCACCTTAATTACAAATCATTCCGTTGCCTCTATAAACCTATTGTTGCTTGAATTTCTGTTTCTTTACAAGTGTTTTGTCCCAGCTCCAGCTGCTAATTATCATTTTCCCTGATTTGGGATTCTGACTGATGGGTTGGTTTTGTATCTTTATTCATGGAATATCTCAGTCTGAAATCTATATACGATCACACACCTTGCCAGATCTCTTACTCTGCTCCAATCAGACCCTAGCTTATATTTCCGACCTGGTTTCCTGTTTGTCCATTGGCTGTATCCGGAGTTGCTCTTATGTCAGGTGGCAGTCTGCCTAATTCTTGTAAGAGATGGTGAAGTCATGTTACTTCAACAAATTTCTACATGTAATCTAAGTCACTTGATTTATTTCTATTAACCCATGTTATTTCAACCAGAAATATTTTATACATGCTTTCTAGAAGAGGATTGAAGGGACTCAAACCCCTAAATATTGTTTATACAGCAAATGGGGAGAATTAAAAAATACATTATTGCTTGGTGTCTCCTCTTTATGACATCAGCGTGTGGCTTGAGATGCAAATTAAAAATGTCCCAATAAAAAATAGTGAATTTGCAGAAGAAATTGCATCACACAGGTGTATGGATAATTTTGTTATCTTCCCTTTACAAAGAAGATGGACACAATGTTTTGATGTATTCTATAAAGATAAACAAATATATTGAATGAAAAAATCATAAAACAGGCAACTCCTTATATGTAAACAAAAAAACGAAAATATAAAACTCAATCTAAATCTAATCTAAAAATTCACTGCATCAAAAACCAGAGCAATGTTCAATTTTGTTGGTGATTATATGTAATATTCCTTTTTGTCATTTAACGTACCCATAACATTTGTATGTTGTTGTTTTTTTTTCATAAGGACAGATAGAGCTTTATTTGGATACCCTTTTCATATATATCATGCAATTAGTATTTAAAATCTATATTAAAGAAGGAACATTTTGAAAGATTTTTTTTGCGATTTTCTCAATGATAGTCTACACAACTAGAGCAACACTAATACTAACCTACTAATTACCCAACTAACTAACTAACTAACTAACTAACACTAACTAATAAAAAGAAAAAAACATGGTATGCAGACCAACACAAAATAACTCTGAGCGGTACAATGTAACAGCACAGGCCTGCAGGGGTTAACTGAACTTAAATGAATATATTTAAAATAAAAACTTTTGGCAAAATTGTTAAAATGGGTACAATAAAATGAGCACTAGACCTCTGATTGGGTCCAATAATACAGTCTCCATTGTGAGGCAGATTCCTGGACCTGAGAATTGGCAGGTAGTGGTATACAGAGCTTTAATGGGTTATTGGGCCATAAGGTGACAATCAGCCTAGCGATAATGATGGGATATCCCGTCATAAGGTCACTGATAAAATGAGCATCAAGTCAGAGAAATGCTGCTAAACTACCTTAGTTTAGTAAAGTTGCCCTGATGGAAAAAATAAAGTGTTGTTTAAAATTTTCATTATTATTGTATTGTAAAAGCTCCGTTTAGACCAATGATGACTAACCTTGGCACTGCTGAAGTTTGGGCACTACATATTCCATGATGTTCAGTTAAGCATAAGGCTAAGCGAGGAGACAGCACTTTATCAGGGAAAAAGCTTTTGTTTTGTATAATGAAAAAGCTCTGAAGATGTCCTTTTAACCACTACGTACGCCAATCAGCCATAGCATTATGATCACTGACAGGTGGCAAGCCGGCGGAGGTAGTGTGAGGCTTTGGACTGACAGGTGGCAAGCCGGCGGAGACAGTGTGATGCTTTGGACTGACATGTGGCAAGCCGGCGGAGGCAGTGTGATGCTTTGGACTGACAGGTGGCAAGCCGGCGGAGGTAGTGTGAGGCTTTGGACTGACAGGTGGCAAGCCGGCGGAGGTAGTGTGAGGCTTTGGACTGACAGGTGGCAAGCCGGCGGAAGCAGTGTGATACTTTGGACTGACAGGTGGCAAGCCGGCGGAAGCAGTGTGATACTTTGGACTGACAGGTGGCAAGCCGGCGGAGGCAGTGTGATGCTTTGGACTGACAGGTGGCAAGCCGGCGGAGGTAGTGTGAGGCTTTGGACTGACAGGTGGCAAGCCGGCGGAGACAGTGTGATGCTTTGGACTGACATGTGGCAAGCCGGCGGAGGCAGTGTGATGCTTTGGACTGACAGGTGGCAAGCCGGCGGAGGTAGTGTGAGGCTTTGGACTGACAGGTGGCAAGCCGGCGGAGGTAGTGTGAGGCTTTGGACTGACAGGTGGCAAGCCGGCGGAAGCAGTGTGATACTTTGGACTGACAGGTGGCAAGCCGGCGGAGGCAGTGTGATGCTTTGGACTGACAGGTGGCAAGCCGGCGGAGGTAGTGTGAGGCTTTGGACTGACAGGTGGCAAGCCGGCGGAGGTAGTGTGAGGCTTTGGACTGACAGGTGGCAAGCCGGCGGAAGCAGTGTGATACTTTGGACTGACAGCTGGCAAGCCGGCGGAGGCAGTGTGATGCTTTGGACTGACAGGTGGCAAGCCGGCGGAGGTAGTGTGAGGCTTTGGACTGACAGGTGGCAAGCCGGCGAAGGCAGTGTGATGCTTTGGACTGACAGGTGGCAAGCGGGCGGAGGCAGTGTGATGCTTTGGGCAATGTTCCACTGGTAAACCTTGGGTCCGGCCATTCATGTGGATGTTACTATGACACGTACGACCTACCTAAGCATTGTTACAGACCATGTACACCCTTTCATGGAAACGGTATTCCCTGATAGCACTGGCCCCTTTCAGCAGGATAATGCGCCCTGCCACAAAGCAAAAATGGTTCAGGAATAATTTGATGAACACAACAACGAGTTCAAGGTGTTGACTTGGTCGCCAAATTCTCATCCCAATCGAGCATCTGTTGGATGTGCTGGACAAACAAGTCCGATCCATGGAGGCCCCACCTCACAACTTACAGGACTTAAAGGATGAGCTGCTAACGTCTTGATACCACAGCACACCTCCAGAGGTCTAGTGGAGGCCATTCGTCGACGGGTCAGTACTGTTTTATCGTCAAAATGGGACCTACACAATATTAGGCAAGTGATCATAATGTCATGGCTGATCAGTGTTTATCGTAACTTAGATCAATGTAGCAGGTGTTGATAGGGAGACGTGGACAATGCATGACTATTTGTCTTCCTCTCCCTACAGTTTTTAAGATCAGGTGTTTTGTGATATTGATCTCTGATACTAGTTATAGTCTCAGCCTGAGCCAGTGTTTTGGTGAATAACATGTTTCAACATGATTTTTGTTTATTAATGTTTCCTGTATGTTGTTTCGTGTAGCCTGGAATTTAATACATTGAAAAATGTTGCTCTTTCACTGAACCCTGAATGTGTCAAAGGTCACAACTTCAGCCGGAGGTACATTTGGAGGAGTGCTTTTTTACAGCTATCTTTTGTGCACGGACAGACCTGATTAATCCCCACTAAGCAAACTCACCAAATTTGTCCCTGCGCAATATATGGTTAACTTGATGAGGTGAAATCTCAACTCAACTCCACGTTTAGTGAATAGCCCCTATTGTGTTAGCAGATTGCAAGCAAACTAAGAGAAAGTGTGTTTTGAAAACTTTTTAAATTGTTTTTTGTCACATAAAAAGGAAATCAATTAATTACAGAGACATTTGCAGTCGCATTATGAAAGCAACGTTACAGAACAAAACAAATATCTGTTCAATAGTACAAGTGTCACTTAAATAACAGAAAAGGTTTTACACCTTTATACAAATGCAGTATGCGCCTACAGCTTCCGCATTTGCTCCTAGTACGATGTTCATTGCTTTTCTTCATACCAAAAAAGCATAATAGATAATTATAACATCTTAATATAGAAGAATAAGAGCTGAGAGGTCATCTGTAGACTCATATCTCAAACAGGAGGAAATGAGGCTATATTCCCTCTGTGACTATACAATATACCCAACACAACCAATCCTTGCCGATCCCCTTTTCTTGGAAGAGGAGCTTTTATCTGGTCTAGGAAAATCAGAGATCTGAAATATTTCCCAAACTGCATCACTTCAGTTAATTTGGGCCTCTGTGGCCAGTTGTTATGCCGATATTTTGCCAGACGAATTCCTATGGACCATGGCTAATGAAATAGTAGTCTCTATCTTAAGGGGAGAACTTCAGATATAGACAAGGTCCTCTCAAATGGAAGGACTTCAGAGATTGCCAAAATAGTCCTCCTCTCTAGGCAGACAAAATTCAGGCACCTGCCACCCATGTTGCACACCTACGACATGCCCCATCACCCACGTTGCAAACCCACGACATGCCCCATCACCCCATTACATGCCCCATCACCCACATTGCACACACATTAAATGCCCCATCACCCCCATTACATGCCACCATCACCCTCATTACATACTCCCACCACGTCCATTACATGCCCCCATAACCCCGATTAATTGGAAGGAGCTAAAGCTTGCTGAACAGTGGGGGAGGGAGTGAAAATGTTTGAAGCACCAGAAGTGTGCTTTAACACCCTCTGGCAAAGTGCCGCCCTAGGCGAGTGCCTTGTTTGCCTTGTGGAAGATACACTACTGCTCCTAACCCACCCTGACTCTTGCAGTCCCTAACTTGCTACCCCAGAACCCCTTGTACTTCCCACGATTT
This sequence comes from Pelodytes ibericus, assembly GCA_036172795.1. Lineage (NCBI taxonomy): Eukaryota > Metazoa > Chordata > Amphibia > Anura > Pelodytidae > Pelodytes > Pelodytes ibericus. Next base: position 23,627,026 of record CM069862.1, read on the forward strand.
TTTCCACCCAACCCTTTTTCCAGAGAGTTCCAGCATACTTGTATGAATCAGTTATGGAGGAGACAGGTGTCTTATAACCTGAAAAGGTGGGATTGTTCTACCAAACTAAGAATTCCGTCTCTGCTGCAGCCTTTTGATCTCACAACCTTTGTAGTGTTATACTATGGTAATAGCCTTCCATTGTGAAACCAGATTTATTAGGTAAATGGTTACTGGATATTAATATTAAATGTTGACAGATGCGCAGCCACTAAAATGTATTTAACATCTTGAGTAAACATACTACGTCCTGAGTTCAATAACCACTTCCACCACTCAGCTGGTGTTGCTGTCATGCCTCGATATTGAGGCATCCAGCAACCCCCGAATATCTGCTGCCAGATTGACCTGCGATCATTCCCCAAATGGACCGTATGTGCCATTCTGGAAGACAGCATGAATTTTCAATATGGCACTGCCCTGCTTCTGCCCTGCTTAGGAACTGATCGGTTATCGAAAATGGAGCCAGCATTTTGCTACCCGAACTCATCTGAAGGTCAGAGATGGTAGCCTCAAACACTCCCTCAGTCTAGGGGAGTATTTTGGTTATTTCTGCAGAAATCCTCCCATTAAAGACAGTGGAAGGATTTGGGGTACTGAGGAAATAGCCCAATTCATCACATATTCTCCCCAAAGTAAATAACAAAAATAAACCTCATTAAAAAAACGATATATTTAAAAAACAATTACAATAAAAATAAAAATTCTAAAAATAAATAAATATTAATGTTATATATATATATATATATATATATATATATATATAATATAAATAACATAATATAGTTAAAATCATCATACAAGCATATAATATATACAATGAAATCATATAAATAACATATAAAATATTTTTACTGTACTTTTAGCCCATTCAAAGTTCAATTATCCAAATAAAAGCTGGAGAATTGAAATTTCTAATTTTAGCCCTTATTCGGATGTAAACAGCTCTATTAGAATAGCCCAAATCCTATCATTTAATGGGCTCTGTCTATGATCCCAATGCTGCCATTGGGTCAGCCCAATTTCTGCTAAATCGAATATCGCATAGGCCAATGTCTGAATTGTCATTTCTGCCATTTTCTATGATCTGGACCAATTTAGGATCAGATCGCAGCTTATTAAACAAACCCCACAATAAAATGCGTTAATCCTGTAGTAAATGTGTTTATATATTATATGTTGTAAGTAAAAAAAAAAAAAAAAAAAAAATGTTATTCTAAATGGCTAACCAAATTCAAGTGGCAACAATTGTCTCAGTATGACCAAACTCTCAGACACTACTGAAATTGGTGAAATATATGCTATATCCTGCTAAATATATGCTATATACCAGAGGAACTGGTAAATATGGCTTCTGAGTTATCATTCCTTAAACTACCACTTCCAAATCTCAGAACAGCTATTACATATGTTTAATCTTTTACCAAAATTCCAATTGAAGTACTCTATATTCTCCACTATATATTCATTATAGATTGAACTGAATCTATGAATAATTAGCAATTGTACTACCAGTATCGTAGTTTTTTAGTTAAATCTATTTTTATTCCATCTCACCATTTTTTCTTTTATATCTGTGCCCTCTGTATAATATTAGTAGTAGTGCTTTTAATTCACAATTTTTAATAAATGTTCCTTGCACAAGGTCAGACAAGGTCACCATGGGCATATGCTGCAGATCAAGTTCCATTCCTTTGGTAAATCATCTAGATACTAAATTTGTCCAGGCCATGCTTAAAAGAATCCAATATTTAAGGAATTCTACCACTTACATAAGATAAACTGGTCATTTAAAACAAACACATCTATAAATCAAATGCCACAGTTTAGTTTTTTTTTATATGATTGAATTCATTGCACATAAAAGGAAAAATAAAAATGAGGTGTTTATCTCCTCTCTCCATTTTGTGAATATTCCCATGATGCAACATCATCCACAATCTTCCAGCCAGTCTCAATTTACGGCTGTTCTCTTACTGGTTCCTGTGCATCATAGCAGGCGGGAATAGGTGGCTGTGTACAACTTTTTTTTACCTGCCTTCCATCACAAAGAAAGGAGATTAACCTGATCAAACAGAATCATACCCCCCCCCCCCCCCCCTTGTGATGTAGTAATTACATTACATTACCCTCCCCAGGGCCGATCCTGGGCGGGTGCACGGGGTGCACCGCGCCCAGGCGCACCGGGAGGAAAGGCGCTCCGATGAGCACCTTTCTCCCTCATACTGGAGGTGCGGCCCGCAGGTGAGCGCCTGCGGTCACCGCACCTCCTAATCTCAATGAGTACAGCGCGACGGGTGCAAGCTCCGCCCCGTCGCGCTGTCTGATTGCCGGATGTCTGGTGACATCCGGCAAGAAGAACTGAATGACGGTGTTCTGCCTCTGCAGACACCGTCCGGAAACGTCCTCCTCCCTCCAGGGAGGGGGACCAATAGTAAAACGCGTTTTTTTTTTTTTTAAATGAAAAGAAGTGTGTGTGTTTCAATGTGTATGTCAGGGTGTAAGTGTGTGTTTCAATTTGTGTGTGTGTTTCACTGTGTGTGTGTGTGTGTGTGTGTGTGTGTGTGTGTGTGAATGTGTCTTTCAGTGTGTGTGTGTGAATGTGTGTTTCACTGTGTGTGTGTGTGTGTGAATGTGTGTTTCACTGTGTGTGTGTGTGTGTGTGTGAATGTGTGTTTCACTGTGTGTGTGTGTGTGAATGTGTGTTTCACTGTGTGTGTGTGTGTGTGAATGTGTGTTTCACTGTGTGTGTGTGTGAATGTGTGTTTCACTGTGTGTGAATGTATGTGTGTATGTTTCACTGTGTGTGTGTGTGTGTGAATGTATGTAAGTGTGTGTGTGTGAATGTGTGTTTCACTGTGTGTGTGAATGTATGTGTGTGTGTGTGTTCAGTGTGTGTTTCACTGTGTGTGTGTGTGTGTGTGTGTGTGTGAATGTATGTAAGTGTGTGTGTGAATGTATGTAAGTGTGTGTGTGTGAATGTGTTTCACTGTGTGTGTGAATGTATGTGTGTGTGTGTTCAGTGTGTTCACTGTGTGTGTGTGTGTGTGTGTGTGTGTGTGTGAATGTATGTAAGTGTGTGTGTGAATGTATGTAAGTGTGTGTGTGAATGTGTGTTTAACTGTGTGTGTGTGTGTGTGAATGTGTGTTTCACTGTGTGTGTAAATGTATGTGTGTGTGTTTCACTGTGTGTGTGTGTGTGTGTGTGTGTGTGTGAATGTATGTAAGTGTGTGTGTGTGTGAATGTGTGTTTCACTCTGTGTGTGTGTGTGTGTGTGTGTGTGTGAATGTATGTAAGTGTGTGTGTGTATGTGTGTTTCACTGTGTGTGTGTGTGAATGTATGTAAGTGTGTGTGAATGTGTGTTTCACTGTGTGTGTGTGTGTGTGTGAATGTATGTAAGTGTGTGTGTGTATGTGTGTTTCACTGTGTGTGTGTGTGTGTGTGAATGTATGTAAGTGTGTGTGTGTGTGTGTGTGTGTGTGAATGTATGTAAGTGTGTGTGTGTGTGTGTGTGAATGTGTGTTTCACTGTGTGTGTGTGTGTGTGAATGTATGTAAGTGTGTGTGTGAATGTATGTAAGTGTGTGTGTGAATGTGTGTTTCACTGTGTGTGTGTGTGAATGTGTTTTTCTCTGTGTGAGTCAATGTGTGTATTACTGTCTGTGTAAGTGTGTGTGTACATAAGTGTGACTGTGTGTATTGCTCTGTGTGTGTATAAGGGTGTCTGTGTGTAATGGTGACTAAGTGCAAGCCCACCATCAGGGGTCCAGGTCACAACAGGAAAAAAAAAATCCCCTGTGTTTAGCAGGTCCGCGGATGTGTGGGAAGCGTTAAGTGCTCCCCTCCAGCCGGGGACCTGCTAAACAGAGCAGAGCACCAGGAGACAGAGCAGCAAGGAGGTAAGTTCTGGGGAAGGGTGCAAATAACAAGCAAAACGCTGGCATTTTAAATGGCATATTGAAGGGCAAAATATTGGCATATTAAATTGCAAAATACTGGCCTATTGAGTGGCAAAAGAATGGCATATTAAATGGCAAAAGAATGGCATATTAAATGGCAAAAGAATGGCATATTGTGGGGCAAAATACTGGCACATTAAGGGGAAAGATATTGGCACAGTAAATTGTAAAATACTGGCATATTGAGGGGCAAAATATTACTGGCATATTGACCAACTGCTCCCAACCACCCTCCATATTACACTAGACTGGGATAACATGCTTTTGAGAGTAGGTGGGGCGAGTGGGAGATATTGTCGGCGGGAGGGGGGGGGGGCAGAAAATGTGTTCAGTAGGGGGCCTTGAAATTCCTAGTGGCGGCCCTGACTAAGTGTGTCTGTGTAAGTGTGACTGTGTGTATTTATGCATGACCCTGCGCATAAGTGTGGGTGTGTATGTAGGCAGGGCAACTTTTAACCGGTTAAAGGGGCCACCGCTGCCCACTTGACAGTCCCCATCCAGTCGGCGGCTATTTCCCGCCTCCTGCACTGAGTGTGCATAGAGGGAAGACTGTGCGAAGGAGACACGAAACAGCAGCAGCAAGGTGAGTACTGGGGAATGGGGGGAGGGGGTAATGCTTTTCTTGGGAAAACTGGTGGTGGCATATTAATGGCCAAACTGACACTGCCATATTAGTGGCCAAACTGACACTGGTATATTAATGGGCAAACTAACTGTGCTATATTATTGGATAAACTAACTGTGGTATGTTAATGGGCAAGCTATCTGTGGCATATTAATGGGAAAACTATCTGTGGCATATTAATGGGCAAACTGGCAGTGGCATATAAATGGGCAAACTGGCTGTGGCATATTAATAGGCAAATACACAGGATTATGAGGAGGGAGAGACATACATGTGAGTTATGAAGAGAAAGAGACAGCAGACATGGGTGTATAGAAGGAGAGACTGACATGCAGAAAAAAAGACCACCATGGGGAGCATGAGGAACAGAAAGATAGACATGGAAAAATATATGGGGTATGAAGGGAGAGATATACATGAGGGTATGAGTTGAGAGAGAGTTATACATGAGGGTATGAGTTGAGAGAGAGAGAGAGAGAGAGAGAGTTATATATGAGGGTATGAGTGGAGAGAGAGTTATACATGAGGGTATGAGTTGAGAGAGAGAGAGAGTTATATATGAGGGTATGAGTGGAGAGAGAGAGAGAGTTATATATGAGGGTATGAGTGGAGAGAGAGTTATATATGAGGGTATGAGTGGAGAGAGAGAGAGATACATGAGGGTATGAGTGGAGAGAGAGTTATATATGAGGGTATGAGTGGAGAGAGAGTTATATATGAGGGTATGAGTGGAGAGAGAGAGAGTTATATATGAGGGTATGAGTGGAGAGAGAGTTATATATGAGGGTATGAGTGGAGAGAGAGAGAGAGATACATGAGGGTATGAGTGGAGAGAGTTATACATGAGGGTATGAGTGGAGAGAGAGAGATACATGAGGGTATGAGTGGAGAGAGAGATACATGAGGGTATGAGTGGAGAGAGAGAGATACATGAGGGTATGAGTGGAGAGAGAGAGATACATGAGGGTATGAGTGGAGAGAGAGATACATGAGGGTATGAGTGGAGAGAGAGATATACATGAGGGTATGCGTGGAGAGAGAGATACATGAGGGTATTAGGGGAGAGGGAGAAAGACATGGCGGTATGGGAAGAGAGAGACAAGTGAGTGACTGACTTGGTGGAATATTATTTATTGCTCCTTGTGTACTTCTTTTCCAATGATGCTCAGCCAGACTAATGGGAGACTTTGGCTGGTTGGACATCATGGGAACTGTAGTTAAAACTGCTAGCCAGCAAAAAGTCTCCCATGTTGATGGCTGAGCATCATAGACATAAATAAAACCACTACACTGTTTTACTGCCAAATAAATATCTTTATTTAAAATAAAAGCTTGTGTTGGTCCTTCATCTACAAGAATCTCCACAAGAATCTCCCCACCCCAATAATGAAAAATTGGTATGCCTGGAACATACATGTGTAAAGGGGAGGGGTTTATCATATAGCCACACCCACCTGGGGGCGCCCAAAAAATCCTGCACCCAGGCGCCCGTGACCCTAGGATCGGCCCTGACCCTCCCATTCACTCCAAGTCTATAGTCAGAATTCTGACTTATAGCCTGCACTCTGTGTCCCCAGCTCCAAAGTGAGATACTAGTGCTGTAAAGTCACCGGGGGGTGGCACCCAAAAACACTATATTCCACAAAATGGCGGCGCCCAGTCACACTTGTTTAGTTACATATTTTATTAAATACAGTCACATATATCTGACAAATCTGAAATCAACAATACAAAATAAAACAATAAACCCTTTTAATGTTTTGGTGGGAGTGTCCCTTTAATATTATAACCATTCTCTAGGTTAGCAAGGGAGATGCTTTTCAGACTGATGGGTTACAACTATTAAACTTGATATGACTCCCTCACAATCATTAGATATGCACTAATTCATAATAATAAGATCTGCTCCCATTTCCTCTGTTTTTTTTATTTCATCTAGGCTTCTGATCTCATGCAATGTGTAAATAGTAAGTAAACATATAATATCTTTCTTGGCAGCAGAGTTGATCGTGTCAGTTCAGTATCAGTTCAGGCCACACATTGCAAAGCGGGAATACTTTGGCCTTAAGTTTGAAATACGGTCTCAATTCCCTGTAATTCTATATTTATTAAGTAGACCCTTGAATAATAAATTAACTTCAATGACTCAGTCACCCTTCATTTTCTTGGAAGCCTGGCATACAAGTACTGAATGGTGTGTAGTGGGATATGGTACCTTCTTCAAGGTGTAAGGCTTCCAACCCGTGGAATCTACTTCCCACTCTGTGCCCCAGAACTTCACATAGCGCGTTAATGCATAGTTGCCAACATCAGCCATGTTTCCAGGGACACATATTGTTCCACACGCTGCATACAGAGCATGCAAAGTGCAGCCCGGCAGTATGTAGGATGGATATACGCACAGACGAAATCCAATGAATTAATCATGGTAGGTCCTATGAGATCTCCACCCTGATTAATGAATTGGATTCTGTCTGTGGGTATATCCATCCTACATACTCGCTGGGTTGCACTTTGCATGCTCTTTCTGCAGCCTGTGGGACAAAGATGTGTCCCTGGAAACATGGCCGATGTTGGCAACTATGGTTAATGATGTTTAGGTCTGTTTGACTTCATCCTGATGTTCAGTGTGTGCACCATACGATATACCTATAGTCCTGTGAAATGGCCTTATGTTCCATGGACATTATACACCCTTGTAGAACAATTATTGATCTTAAAGCACAATAAAACTTGTTTTAAACCCTTGTTTTCTGGAAACCCGAGGTGCATCTTAAGAGATGCACACTGGTTCACTCTCAGCTGCGCCCCCACAGCGGAGACACGACAGGACTGGAGGCCGGCGCACACTGACAGTGTCAGCACATGCAGCCAATAGGAGCAGGGGCTTGCTCTGCTCGTCTGAAAGGGGTCTGAATGTAGTGGGGGTCTCTATTGTTGGAAATAGACAGAAAGCTCAAGCCATATTACATAGTTTACGTAGGTCATCGGGTCCAGGTCTTGTGCTCCGGAGACCAGGATATGTGCTTTGAAGCCATTTTCACAAAATGGCAGCCCTGCCATAAATTCAATATTTTTGAGGCACACACCATCCAGCTTTTGTTCAGACCTTTTGTGCTCATTTTTTCTCTTTTGGAGCAGCTTTCATCTTACATGGTCATCTACCCCTATGGGTGAGTTTAAACTCATGACCAATTTCGCTCTTTGCTGATGCAATTTGGGAAATATTGGCACATGTTGTGACTGCTGTTCTCCTTGACACATGGCATAACATTTATGTGTGTGAGGAACAAGCTACGTGGGCACCAACCACTTGGTCTGTAGAACACTGTTAGTTGCCTCAAGCTGCTTTGAAAACATTCTATCAAAGTGCTGATTTTCAGACTACTTACAGATAGAAATAACATTTATGTGTGTGAGGAACAAGCTACGTGGGCACCAACCACTTGGTCTGTAGAACACTGTTAGTTGCCTCAAGCTGCTTTGAAAACATTCTATCAAAGTGCTGATTTTCAGACTACTTACAGATAGAAATGTGCCGATACGTGGTAATCTAATACAACTCACCATCGCTGCTGCATTCATACTGTAAATGTGATTACTTCTAATTAACCATCATTTTGGGTGCCATGTTAGACACCCCTAGACATTCACTGTCACGACTGCACCCTACTCCAAGAGTGCATGTGACTGGGTTATGGTGGTGAAAGGGTTAAAATGAACTGTCTGTCTGCCCTAGACTAGAAATTAGGACAAAAAAAATTTGTTGCAATTTATGAAGTCCATAGATATGTCACACTTGCCCCATGACTCTATACCGCAGACTTCACAATAACTTCCAAATGGCTCAAGTTGCACCAGCCATATTTGTACTCATTTTGTAGGGTGTACTCTCCCCAGTTTAAATATTCAGAAACGGAGGCATGATTAAAAATCTGTGAGTTATTATCAATGTTTGTTTGGGATATGACTTTTGCAGGACAAGCCTTCTAACTGCTAGCATATAAAAAGAACCCACCATCTATGAGGTTATACAGACATGCTAGATAGACCTGCTGACAACTAACCAAGTGTAACATTTCACACCTTATAACATCAGTTCCAGCTTCAAAGGACACACTCAAGTTGTAAAGTTTTTGAGATCACAAAGGTCATACCATCTCTACCGGATAGTAGATGCATGTATGCACTATACCAATTTTTGTGACATTCACAATTTGCAAGTAATTAATTTTACGCCGTGGGAGGCTTATGCAAAAGGTTATACAAAGGATAAATATATCATTAATTGTTTAACCCTTTCCTGACGTTAGGATGTACTATACCGTCCTGACTTTAAGTGCCTTTAAGTCGTTAGGACGATATAGTACGTCCTGTATTAAACAGCTCATCGCGGCTCCACGCAATGAGCTGTTTTTGGATCCCGCTGCAGGCACTTGCAGCGGGATCCCACCTGTCATCAGGGGAAATGTACTGAACTTCCGCATTTTTTTTGCAGGGACCCACAGGGTCTGTTAAGACCCTGATCGGGTCTCTGCGAGAGTGTTCCTGGCTACCGATCCCCTTGTGATCGGTGGCCAGGAACCAATCGTGACGTTTTGGTGCTTGCGTCGTTTGGGACGCAAGCACCATGCGTCATGAAGGGGTTAAAGCTTTATATTAAGTGATTAGGCAGGTGAGGCCCATTTGAGAAAATGGCTGCCAATTATAACATATCGTCCGTCGACTGCTCCAATAATTGTTCTCATTTTGGTTTAGCGAGCATCTCTTCATTTACGGCATGAAGCCAATGTGGACTTTAGAGATCACTAATGAGCAAACTCATTAATCTGCATGTGGGCTGCTGACATAACTCACCAATCACAATCTCCAGGTAGCGATATAATTCCACTCGTCTAAGCGGCCATGTGGAAACAAAAAGATAACTTCTCCATGTCACCTCTCTTTGAAAGCTCAAACACTATACATATAATATAGCAATTAAAGAGTGGAGTTGAAACGTGTTGTAGACATATGATTTATGTATTTGGTTATTAACCCCTTCAGGACAATGGTTTACTTGGTTTTCATGTCCGTCCTGGACAATGGCTTTTTTTCTACTTTAGCTATGTGTGTGTTTAAATTGGAGTTTCCTATTTTAATGAATCATATAATATTTTGATTTTTAAGGACAGATTTAAAAAATTTTTTTAAGATTTAACCCTTTGTGTGATGTATAAAATGTAATACAGAGTGTAAAAATGTTTTGGTTTTTTTTTCAAAAAAAGGGTTTTTTGTGGGGGGTTTTATTACATTTTTTTCTGGGACATAGTATATTTCTCTCCTCTCTTCGACACAAGATAAAAATGTGTCAGGGAGACAGGGAAGATTTTGACAATCAGTGTTCATACAGCACTGTTTGTCATTTACTGTATTTTTTGCGTGCATTGCATGTGATTGATTTTCACATTGATCACAATATTAAATGCAAAAAAATAAGGGTCTATGACATTTCTTCGTCGCATCTTCATCGCTGACAGTTCAGCGCGGCAGTTAGAAAGCTGAACGGTCAGCAATGAAGAATAACGCGGCCGTTCAGCGCTGAACTGTCAGCTCTTACAAATGTAAAAGTAAAACGAAAATAACCCCCCCTAATAAATGATTCCCAACCCCAATACTAAAAATAACCCCAATACTAAAAATAACCCCAATACTAAAATTAACCCCCGAAACCTAATACTAACCCCGACCCCTAATACTAACCCCCTAAACCCTAATACTAACCCCCGACCCCTAATACTAACCCCCTAAACCCTAATACTAACCCCGACCCCTAATACTAACCCCCTAAACCCTAATACTAACCCCGACCCCTAATACTAACCCCCTAAACCCTAATACAAAAATGAACCCCCTAAACCCTAATACTAACCCCCGACCCCTAATACTAACCCCCTAAACCCTAATACTAACCCCCGACCCCAATAGTAACCCCCTAAACCCTAATACTAACCCCCGACCCCTAATACTAACCCCCGACCCCTAATACTAACCCCCTAAACCCTAATACTAACCCCCTAAACCCTAATACTAAAATTAACCCCTTAAACCCTAATACTAAAATTAACCCCGAACTCTAATACTAAAATTAACCCCCTAAACCCTAATTTTAAACCCCTAAACCCTAATTCTAAGCACCCTTAAACTAAAATAGGTAAAATACTTACCTTTAGCGAAGAAATGTCCCGCAATGAAATCTCCAGCAACGATCTGTGTTGTGCTGCAGAGTCGGCGGTGAAGCGGCAGCGCGGAAGCAGCCGCGATGAAGAGTCCCATCCCCAAAAAATAATGGTTGATCCTGGTCTGCTAACTGTTAAGGCAACCCTTTGCATAGGGTGAGGGGGGCGTGATTGGCAGGTCAGTGACTATTGTCATTGGCTTGTCACTTTAAGACCACCCATGGGCTGTCCTGGCAGCCATTTTTTATTTTGTTTCGCTTTTTTTGGATGCCTTCACTCGCGAGGCATCCTGGAAAGTCGGAAATAGTGCGTATCGCACCAAAAACATCACGGTTGTGCTATTTTAAAACGCAGCCCGTACATGTGCTTGCACTGTCACCAATGCATTGCATTGGTAGCCAATACATGTACGTGGAATGTTGTGAACGGTTTAAAGAGATAAAATGACATGTAGCATTTTCAAGTGTGTTGTTATAATTTAATTTGTGCTGCCAATTCCTTTCTTCCTTTGATAGAAACAAAAGGAAGCCACAAGATCCCAGTTTCCCTACGTTTTTTTATTTAAGCAGATCACTGTTGAAGTTCAGCATTTGGTTAGAGGTGTTTGTGGAGCAGAGAAGGCAATGTTAAGAGATTGCGGTTAAGCAGAAGGTCCAAATAGCACATATACATTTGGTTTCTACACCGTCCTGGGAGGAAGCTTTCCCATGCTTCGTACCTGGGGTAGCCACCAACATTGTTCGTGGTGGACATATCCTGGACCTTCTCAGAGCTTGCCATCAACACTGATGTTATGTTCTCATCTATCCTCCTTATTAGTCACTAATGTACCACGGAGATACCTTGGACCCTATTAATTGATAATTAATAACCACGCGCCACTAGGTAACTAAATCAGGCAGATAAACAATGTCAAGCTAGTTTTACTTACACTGTTATTTTCGGCATTTGCTATGTGCAGATTGGCTCCGTTTGCTCCATATCTATCTGAGGAAGGAGCTTCAACTCAGTGATGAAGCCTGGTGGAATGTTGCTCTGTTACATATCTTGATGCAGTAGTGGCTGATCCCTGGGGGTCTAGCAAAATGGAGGACTTGGAATTGTTCTGTGGACGCCATATCCTCTCACTTATCTTGTGCCTCTCTGTACGTTTCAGTAGCACCTGTTAATATAAGTGCTCAATAAATGATTTCCAGAGAAAAATCTAAATTGCAGGTCAGGAGCACCCCAGTGTATGCAAAGTAGAAATCCTTTTTAGTCTATCATATCTAATGCAGTTGAGATTAAGCACCATTGAAGCAAAACCTTAAGGCCTTTATTCACAAAAGAGAGATTTGCATGGAACTGGAGAATTTCTCCATCTCAGCTACTTTTGGCCTTAAGTTTGACATTCCCTTGTCAATTCCTTCTTTCTTCAAGCCCACCAGTCATGGAGCACTTGGATGTCGTGGTGGGCTAAGCAGGATATGGTGAAACAATGTGACCAAATCTCCAATTATCTCAGGTAGAATTTTGGGATAATATTTAGCTTTAATTGCAACCTGTTCAGTTAGGTTTCTTGCTCTTTGGTGCATTGTATACAAATCTTGGTCACTTTTCCTTGTACCTAAGTGCTTACCAGGAAAGTGCGTACTTCCTCTTACTTTTCATGTATATTTGAAGTCAATCTGAAATGAAAGAACTGAAGGAAGGAAGGAAGGCAGCAGCCAGTGTCTGATAGAGAAAGAAATGTCTGCAGAGTGATTGGCACAATTCACACTGTGTCTCACAACATTATTGGTTCTGTCGAATGTATAATGCCACATACTTATCTGTAATACTCCTTTACAGCCCCCATGGGAATGAATCTACATGAAAGCAGCTGACACTTGTACAAAATGAGATTCTCTGTGAGATTTTCTATTCATGTTCCCAAGGTTTTGTCTTCAGCAGTGTCAGATTCTGAAAGCCAGAAGGAGAGGGAAAGATAATTGACGTTTATAAAGTGTTTTAGAAGTCAGGAGGAGGTTACTACAAAGGAGTGGAACGATAATAATAGCGCCCCCTGTGGTGTTAATATGGGAATAAAGATTTTTTTTTTTTAAATCCTACATCTGCTGCATTCCTTGACTTTTGGATGCAGGGCAAGGTAGAGAGGGTCCAGTGCAATACATCGTTCCCCAAATCTGGAGAACAAAGATATGATAATGAGAGTGCTCAGCATGATATACCAGGTATACAGCAGAGGTATAATGGCTATCATGGTTCCAAACTCCAGGAACTCTCTCTTGGCCGTCCTTATAGTTAAAGCATTTATTTACGCCTTGACCTTTACTTTCGGCAGAAAAGGAACACAAGATGAACATTCGGCAGGGAAGGAACCCAAGATAAACATTCGGTAGGTAAGGAACACAAGATGAACATTCGGTAGGTAAGGAACACAAGATAAGCAAACATTCAGCAGGGAAGGAACACAAGATGAACATTCAGCAGGGAAGGAACACAAGATGAACATTCGGCAGGGAAGGAACACAAGATGAACATTCGGCAGGGAAGGAACACAAGATGAACATTCGACAGGGAAGGAACACAAGATGAACATTCAGCAGGGAAGGAACACAAGATGAACATTCAGCAGGGAAGAAATACAAGATAAACATTCAGCAGGGAAGCAACACAAGATGAACCTTCGGCAGGGAAGGAACATAAGATGAACCTTCGGCAGGGAAGGAACACAAGATGAATGGTATCTGGACCCAGTAAGAGCAATGAATGTTTGAGATGGTATAGATAAATAGGTGGGAGGTCATCTGCACATGTGGTGGGAGTGTGAGGAGGTAGCTATGCTTTGGAACATTGCTTTTCAGAAACTCCAGACCCTGGGCAAGTTCAGGATAGATTAAAAAAAAATCAAAATCGGTATACTACATCTAAATTGGCCTGCTTTATCTAGGAAGGAGGCTTTATTGTCTACCTATTTTTTTAGTGTGTACGAAACTCTTAATAGCCCGGCACTGGAAAAGAAAAGGTAACCCAACTTACGGTTGAAGAAACATGTCATATGGAAAAAGGGGCTCAGGTGGCTAAACAAGAGGGCTAATTTGAACAGCGACTCAATCCAGGAATGGGAGGGACCGTTGGGCACTTTGCGTTAGATTCTTAGTTTAATGTACACAAAGTGAAGTCTAACCTGGGCAAGACTCTCTCCTGATGGCTGGGTTCATGGCGGGTGATTGGGAATATACGTTTTATAGATTATGATATAGGACTCCCAGTGTAATTCGTGATATTGAATGGCACTTGGAGGATAAGTCGAGTTAATACTGGATTGATCTGCGGTCTACGTATATGGAATGCTGGGAGAAAAGGAGAGGGAATACTGTTATTTGTTGTACGTCTTTTATACTATGTTAACTGGATCAAACAATAGACATGATTTAATCAACAACAAAAAAGAACTTCAAGTGATGACATTTGCAGATCAGTAAACATTTTAAAGTGTTGGCATTATCCTGTCTTTGAGTTACACTGATTAGTATAATTTAGTTGAAGGGTCAGTTTTTTCTCCTTTGTGTCCATTTGATGTATATAAACTCTTCCGGCAAATATACTTCATATGTGCCCATTTTTTCACTGCTCCATGGCTCCTATCAGTTTATAGATCTTCTGTAGTGGGTCGGCCAGGAGACAGAATTTCTAACCATTGGTTAGAATTAGTTTGCATAGCATAAAGAGAACACAAAAAACACGCAGGTCTCATGACCCGGTACTTCAAAGTAAACCTTTTAGGCCACATGCCAGTGGGAAAGTATTGGCCTAGGGTAGGCAACCTTTGGCTTTCAAGATGTTGTGGACTACAATTCTCTTGATGCTTTTCCAGCATTATGGCAGATGTAGTCCACAACATATGGAGTGCCGAAAGTTGCCTACCCCTGGTATAGGCAGATAACTCACTTGACACTTGTTGGCAGTTAATTCTATGAGCAATAATTTATGGGGTTTTTTTTTTTACCTGACAAATCCACCTATCTCCCCTCCATGCCTAAGCAATATCTCGTTGATATCCTCACTTGAAGGCCCTCTTAGGCTCCGGGTATAGCATAGTGTGCTCAGCATAGCATACGTCAGGCAGAACCAGATATGTCATGGCTAGCCTGGATCCAAACTGATTCAGCGAAAGGAACCATCCTCATGAAGGGAAAAACAATGTAACAATGAACTGTAGAACTATGGTTACATCAGTGTGCAACATGGCATCCAAACATTTCCCTGCTGGTGGGGAGGGGTGAAACTACGTTAACTCGATCTCGCAACGTGATCAGAAATCAAATCATCAAAAGAAAAGAATCCAAGACCTAAACAGTACTGCAACTAAAGTAACAACCCCCAACATGTACATACATTCCCTTGATCGACCTCCCAAAAGTACAATACAACTGCCAATCATATCCCTCCCAGATTAAGGGTTCCAGAACATTCCATTCATCCAGGGGATACCCTATTTTATAACACCTAGTATTGAATTCTAGTGTGGTTATGTCTCTATTCTTTTTGTAAAAAATTTCGAGCAAAATCAAAATAACCCAGTAATTGTCTTCTCGAGCAAATCTCCCAGAAATAACAAATCAATAGCGCCATTAGTCTTTCTTTTTATCAAGCCAGGTCTGCAGTTTAATTTAATTTCACTCCTATATTACTCTTGTGTTACATAATACTATGGCATACAGTGTCTGAGAGTGTAATAATAACATTGCATACCACGATATTAATACTGACTACTGGGTCCCTTCCTTTATCAGAGTCATTCAATCTGCTACGAGCACAGACTGTGTGATACAATCTACAGCCTTCAAATGTAAGCACATTCACATTCCAAGTGTGCACAGAATATATATATATATATATATATATATATATATTTTTTTTTTTTTTATATATATATATATATATACACACACACACACACACACACAAAAGGGGATATTGGGATCTTGCCATCTGGCTTTATTACCTGTATAATAAATCTGCTACCTGCCAGGTGTCTCCCATTCTATATACAATAAATGTAATTAATATCAGTACCATACCGCACATCTCTATAATGCTAGTGAATTGCTTCTTTAATTATTTAGTTAAATTGCAGCTCTTGAATCTGACATCACGGTCGAATTGGGTTAGGAACTTACAAGTACACATTATTTTTCAAATTTTTTTTTTTCAGTGCGAATTTCATCATTTTTTAAATTTATTTTTCCAATCTGTTTGTTGATTTTATACAGGTCCGAGACAGTTTTTAATTATGTTGATATAAAATATACGTATAATATACAATACAGGTTCCCACTCTGACTTTAAGGGGCAGTCCCACCTCGCTTATTACACCCCCCCCAACTGTTCCATTTTGGTTGAAACAGTTCCAATTTGGGGGTCTGTCCCACTGTCTCACCAAGCACTACCTCTGTATAGCTTTTTGGAACCGTGGTAGAGATTAGTTGGACAGTGGGATTCAGGGTTGAAACGCACCGATCCTGATCACATTCCGTGATGAGACACAAGAGTGTCCCTACTCCACATGTATGGTATTGCTGACACTCAACCTCTAAAGCTCCACACTTCGGTGTCCCAATTTGCACGGGGGGGGGGAGGTATGTCAGCTGGGGGGGAGTTGGGAGGTATGTGCACCTGGGGGGGAGTTTGGAGGTATGTGTGCCTGGGAGGGAGTTGGGAGGTATGTGTGCCTGGGGGGGGAGTTGGGAGGTATGTGCGACTGTAGATTTACATTAAAAATAATTTCACCAGGGGACAAGAACTTCAAACTGCAATAAGGAGGACAAATCGACAAGATGGCAATTACTCAAATAAGACAGATCTGATTCTTTACTTCAAGACTTCAAAGATGCCATGATCTCAGTGACAGTATGCCATGGTATACATTCCTTCTGGCTCAGAGAAGATGCAAGGGTAACCAATCTTTTTGAGATCATACCCCTTCCAATTGTCATCAAGGCCTTGTGGCTCTTTTTTCATCAGTGACTTAGATGGATACCCCGACATGCAGTTGGCCCCTTTTAGTATTTCCGACTCTATCTCTCCTTCCTACACACGGACTCTAATAGCAGGCATGGTGGAAGAGATGGACGAGTGTACCCTGAAATATAAGGAAAGATTAGGCTAATAAAGAAATACTAATGATACCTTGGAGAATTCAAGCTGTAGTAAGTGTGAAGGAATGATGGGAAGGAATTATTTTATGGAGGTGGTTGTTCAAAATTGACTACAGATATTGGTGGATCCATGGAAGGTGGTGTCGGTGGGCGGGAGCATTAGAAGTCAGTGCTGATGTTGGAGGAGGAGGTACTGGTTGAGTTTGAAGAAGAAGGAAGAAGATCATGCTTGAGGAGGTGGGGGAATGGTAGTGGTTAATTAGCTGGTATACTGTAGCACAACAGTTATAAGGGATGCTGTGCTGATGTTAGCCATCACTGCTAGCCACAATGAATCAGCCTGCAAATTGCTAGTGCAGAATAAATCCTGTTCCATCTTGGAAAGTGGCATGGGGGGCATTTCCACTGAGTTTAAAGTTGAACAAATAATTTTTTGTTACACCTCTAAATCCCAGATCTAAAACACATTCTCAACCTATACCTGCCAACTGTCCCTATTTAGTAGGGACAGTCCTCCCAAATCCTGCTTTCTTATTCTACTGTCCTAAAGTGTTCTAGAGCAATAAAACTTACAATACAGTGTGTTAAAACTCCATTAAATGTATGTATATACTACTTATCTTTACGGTAAGGACAATAAAGTTATGGAACTGACTGCCAAAAGAGGTAGTGCTATCAACCACAATTGATGCATTTAAAAATGGTTTGAATGTTTTTTTTTAGAAAAGCAGAACATACAGGGCTATTAATAATAGAATAAGCATTAATAATAGAGCTTATTGATCCAAGGAGAAATCTGATTGCCCTTTTGGAGTCAAGAAGGAATTTTTGGAGGCAACATTTGAAATAACTTCCTTAGGGGGTTTTGCCTTCTTTTGGATCAAAACACTGGAATGATAGGTACATGGGTTGAACTTGATGGACTTGTGTCTTTTTTCAACCTAAATTACTATGTTACTATGTTACTATATTTTGTATTTAAAATACTTTATTTTTTTTTATTTTATTTATATATATATATATATATATATATATATATATATATATATATATATATACCAGTTTATAATGAATTTAACTGTTGTATAATTCAGTGTATTTGATATTTAAATGTAAAACTTATTTGATTTTATAAGAAACTTAACCTGTTGTACGATCATATACATTTATGTAATGTCTGAAAATATGAAAGATAATAAAAAGTTATTAAAAAAATAATATATATTTTTTTAACAAATTCCATAAGTAGCCAATAACCGGTGCCTAACTCCCTTAAAATGTTCCGGCTAAAGCCCCGCCTGTAGCCACACCTCCTGCCACTCCCACAACAACCAAAGTATTGGCTATCTGAATTGTTGGGAGGTATGTTAACCCAAGGTTTATTGAAAACAAAGCTTTTTGACTCCATGTGTATTATTCTAACAGTTAAAGATCAGCAGAACAGAGACAGACTAATCAAAGCCGTTGACGTATACAAGAGAGAAATCCAAAAGCTCAGCTCAGCCTCTCATCACTCGAGAAACAATTTCCCCGAACAATGGAAGGTCAGCGCGGCTCTCTTTCCTTTATTACCGATTAATGGAGATTTAATTAGGCTCTAATGTATCTTCTCTGTGAAATCAAGAAAGAAGTTCATCTTGCTAGAAAAATCTTTTCTTTTCATCTTGTTAGAGAAATCTTTGTTTTGGGGGGTTATTATAACAAAACACTATAAATGGAAACATTCACCGGCTCTGTAATATATAATATACATTTAATATACATATACTTCCACCTTCAGTGTCTGAAAAATATATATCTATTTTTTTTTTTAAGATGAGTACTGCATCTTCCAATGTCCTACAGACTGCAAATAAAGTACAATAGATTATTTGTTTTTGTTGTGCAACAGTCCTGCCTATCGATGCAAGCCCTCCTTATTGGATGTCACTGAATTAATTTAAAAGCAAAAACGGCAGGAGAACTGGAATTAGTTTTCATGCATATACAAGTGTATTTTGCCTATATTAAAAACATACAGAAAATAAGCTCGGTGGTATAATGTGTGCTGTAGACATGTGCAAAACTAAAATTTTCGTTTAGTTTTCGTCCATTCGGACGAAAATGTTATTTATTTAGTCTAAAACGAATTTCGTTCTTTACTACATTCGTTTCGGACGAAATTCGTTCATTATTTTCGTTTCGTTTCATTTTATTCGTTTTGTTTTATAGAATACGTGTAATACTATTGGCTTTCTATAAACCGAACGAGAGCTCTCGTTCAGTTCATAGAAAGGCAATAGTACTACATGTTTTCTATAAGCCGAAAGTCTATAAACCGAAGGTCGTTCGGTTTATAGATTTTCGGTTTATAGAATACATAGAATTACATGTAATTACATATAAGAATTATGAATGGGTTCATAGAAAGGCACTACTACTGTTCGTTTTCTATAAGCCGAAAGTCTATAAACCGAACATTCGGTTTATAGACTTTCGGCTTATGGAATACATGTAATCCTATTGCTATTCTATAAACCAAACATTCGGTTTATAGAATAGCAATAGGATTATATGTATTCCATAAGCCGAAAGTCTATAAACCGAACGTTCGGTTTATAGACTTTCGGCATTTGTAATGCATGTAATAGTACTATTGGCTTTCACTACACAGAGACAGAGTCTCCATTCATAACTTTATGCACATTTATAACGAATGCACATGTCTAGTGTGCTGCATTAATAGTATTGGCATTCCTGCATTTACCTCCTTGAGATTTGATCTATTACACTTTTATATTGGAAGAAAATGGGAAGACAGGTCTCTTTCTTCTTCTTTATACAATGTATTACTCTTCTAAAAATATTCTTTTCCGACACAGTAGCGGGAACTCCACCTTTGATGGCCGATGGTACTAACGTGGCTGTTTTTTTTCCGTCTACTGGCAGTCAACCAACAAGGAAAATCAACAGGTGCATCACATTTTAAGGGGACATCCTGATACCAAGAGTGGACCAGATTCACATAGAGCGAAGCGGATGGTAGAAGCTCCATCTCCAGTTCAGAGAGCAAGAGATATCATGCGTAGCATAGTACAAGGAGATTACCACAGTGGTTATTCAGCCATCCCATCCGATAGGCCGCGAGTTACCCACCAGTCAATCAGTAGCAGACTTGGAAAAAAGAAAGCATACCATGATCCCCAACAGAAAACATACAGTGGAGATCTCCTGGATAAACATGCATCGAGCTTTACAAATACAACGCCTCGCTTGGTAAAGAAATCATCCCCATCTTTTCTTTCAAAGTACAAATATTACAAACCTCCTGCTAAGAGAACTACCAGCACCCAACTGGCACCGAAGCCTGGCCAGGTCCTGTACAGGTAACCACATCTAACATGGTTCCTAGGCTTGGTTTATCCTGTCTTATTTCCATGGTGATGTTAATTTGAAGATATGAGGTGAAACGATTGAAAGAAATGTCGGAGCCACCTCTCAAACCAAGTGCGGACAGTGCTGCTCTTTAGAATGGTGCCAACTTGGGCGGGGCTTACCGGTTCAAAATTTTGTGCTCACTTGCACCATTACAGAGGAGACCTCTCCATTATTAGCATATCGGATCAGTTCTACCTAACAGGGCAGTGCAGCCCCGAAATGCATGGCAAGCCTTCTCTGGCCATAACACAGTGACAAGGCCTATGATAGGTTGAAACGTGCAACTGTTGTTGCTGTGTTAATCATTCAGAGAAGGCTTGCATTGAATTTTGGATCTGAACTGTCCTTATGGGTGGGACTAGTCTTCTATATTAATTTCTCCCCTGTAAAATAGAGCAAAAAATGATGAGCCTGCCCGGAGTATGTACTATCCTATAGGGGTGGCTACTATTGCACTGTCTTTTCTTGGTCTGTGATATGGCATTTTTCCTCACTTTGAGGTATAAGGTAAAGTTGGAATCACTCTCTTTATTCTTCCTTCCAGAGGTCAAATTATGCATCATAAGTACCCTTCAGTCGCTTATTCATAAAGTGTAATGCTTGGGGTAAAGTTGTAAAAGTGGGGCATTAAGAGGCATATTGCCACTGACAATGTCAACCATTCTGGACGTATGTAACGCAGATGACCAAATATGGTAAAATCCATTTGCTTTATTTAGTCCATAGACTGTATAAAATTACAATGAAAAAGCAATGCAGCTAACGCGTTTCGCAAATACACGCATGTTCACAACCTGCCTCAAAATCAATACAAACCCTTCATCCTTATGTATACAAACATCTCTTTATAAAAACTAAAAGTAATAATTAAAAACTACAAAATACATGTGCTTCACCGTAGTCACCGGACTCCTAAACTTCAATTAAGGCGAGTAATCAGGGGAGCAAACTGTCTGTAAACGCACAAGAAATGGAAGACACGTCCAAAAAAGGAAAGCTTACTGCAATATATATAATGGAAATGGCGTATTTAAATAACAATATTTAATAGCAGTTTGTTTCTACATTTTCATACTAATGACTTTTTTCTAATTGACAAGGTCTCTGGAGGAAAAGTATATTCAGTCTGAAAACATCAGTCAAGGCTTAAATTCTGCAAAGGTATATATATATATATATATTTTTTTTTTTTCAATGTAATGGTGTCTGTAGAACATGAGATGTAATATGCCATAATAGGAAATGAATATTCTTTGCACGTACTATTTAATTGTAAATACAATGTATAATGTGCAATGCTAAACTATGCAATTCTAAAAAGTTCAATTCTAAACAGTGCAATTCTGAAATGTGCAATTGTAAACTGTGCAATTCTGAAATTTGAAATTGTAAACTGCGCAATTCTGAAATGAGCAATTGTAAACTCTGCAATTCTGAAATTTGAAATTGTAAACTGCGCAATTCTGAAATGAGCAATTGTAAACTCTGCAATTCTGAAATTTGAAATTGTAAACTGCGCAATTCTGAAATGAGCAATTGTAAACTCTGCAATTCTGAAATTTTAAATTGTAAACTGCGCAATTGTGAAATGAGCAATTGTAAACTGTGCAATTCTGAAATTTAAAATTGTAAACTGTGCAATTCTGAAATGTGCAATTGTAAACTGTGCAATTCTGAAATTTAAAATTGTAAACTGTGCAATTCTGAAATGTTCAATTTTAAACTGTGCAATTTTCTAATGTAAAATATAGAGCTATTTAAGGATAAATTCATTAGAAAATGGGCTTCCTCTAAGAGCAGTCATTTAAAACAAATCCTTGTTCTGGACAATTTAAATGTTGTTATTGTTCTCATTGTTAGCTGTGGAGTATTATATAGCATTCTTCTTTATCGCTAACACCAACATTTTGTGGGGGTTTAGCATTATACCTGGATGCATGCCGTGATAGTGCTAGTATTTGACATTATTATAGTGTGCGTCACTTTTATACATAAAGGGACCCTGTCAACCTAATCATAGCTCATACTGTGATTGTAGAGAATAAAAAAAAATATGGAAAATGATCTATACACCGTGTTAGCAGAATTGCAAGAAACTCATTGAATAAAAGAAAAATTTGTATTTCTATTTTATATATTTTTTTATTGTCAAATCACAGATACACAATTTCATATACAAGCAAGAAGAATCCCCACGACATATTAATCCATATAATTTCATAATGTTCCAAAAATATAATTAATACAAGTCCCATAGAAAAACCTTTTTTTCTAAGAGTGACTAAGTGCAGTTTCTTTAGGGTTGGACTGTGATATTGGGCATCATATGTAGGGGATTATACTTCAAGTAGTTAAAAAAAAATAGAAAGATACCAA
This sequence comes from Pelodytes ibericus, assembly GCA_036172795.1. NCBI lineage: Eukaryota > Metazoa > Chordata > Amphibia > Anura > Pelodytidae > Pelodytes > Pelodytes ibericus. Next base: position 23,649,804 of record CM069862.1, read on the forward strand.
AGAAGTGAATTTCATGCCACCAGAACTCATACGGAACCCATTCATATAAAAAAAGAGGTACTCATTGATCAGCCCCAAAAATATGTACTCAATGTGTCTCTGGGGTCTGTTTATGACATCACCTATGGCTTGATATGCAAATGATCTACTACCAATGAGATATGTTTAATTTGAATATTAAGTCATAAGGTAACATAGTAACATAGTAATTTAGGTTGAAAAAAGTCACAACTCCATCAAGTTCAACCCTTCTACCTATCATTCCAGCTTTTTGATCCAAAAGAAGGCAAAAACCCCATAGGAAGCTATTTCGAATTTTGCCTCGTAGGGGGGAAAATTCCTTATTGACTCCAAAGTGCAATCAGAGTTCTCATTGGATCAATAAGCTCTATTATTAATGCTTATTCTATTATTAATAGCCCTGTATGTTCTGCTTTTCTAAAAAAAAAAAAAAAAAAAAAACATCCAGACCATTTTTAAATGCATTTATTGTAGTTGATAGCACTACCATCCATGTTGTGTAAACATACACTGTATATATATTGTCCCAACTAGGATATATATAGGATTATATAAGTATATAGTTAGTCAGACACCAACACTTAAATAGACTAGCTCCCATTAGTAAAGTCAGGTACATACAGACACTGAAACAGACTAGATGCTTTAAGCATATAGCTAGTCATATAGCTAGTCAGACACAGATGTGGTACAGCATGCTTACATCAATCAGAATGTGGTGTCATTTTAGAATGAGGTGAATCTAATATTGATCAAATCTACCTAAATACAATGTATATAAATAATAAATTGTAATGGCTGAAAACAAACATGGAAACATAGAAATTAAATTATCTTTCTTAAATGTGCATGTGATAAATTAATATAAAAAATGCGTACCTTTGTATTTTTATACTGTTTTATAATATTCTACATTTTATTAATGCCTTAGATACCTGAAGATTATGCAGAGAGCAATGGGATTTATTCACAGCGTCTTAAACAGTAAGTTATAAGTATGTATTAATTTTCCAATATAAACAAATGTTATACTGGTTAAAACTCATATTGTATAGTAAAGTAAAAATACGATGATTTGATCCATCCTACCTTTTTATGCTTTACTGTTATATACCTTGGTTGAATGCATTCTGACTGCAGTCTACTCTGTCTTCTTCTTTTCCTGTTTCTTGCTGTCCTCTTTCTTGCTTTCCGCTCTTCATCTTTTGCCCCTAATCTCCATTGGCTTCCCGTTCCTCGTAGGATGAAATTTTAAATACTGACAATATCCTCCACTACCTTACTCTCTGGTACTTTTACTACCTACAGATACTCCTTACGTAGTCACTACATCTCCTCCTCCCTCATCACCACTTCTCATTCTCACCTAAAAGACTTGACCCGAGATGTCCTCTGGCTAGGCAACTCACTACCGCGGCCGATAATAAAGTACCCGCACAGTGATGGAGGGCTATAGTTAACCCCACCTTTCACTGTTAAGTAATATTGCAGGGGCTTGCCCAAGGCTCCTGGAATTAAAATCAATAATAGTCAACCTTGCGCTCAATAAATTATACCCCGTCAATTAATTATATCCCCCCCCCCCTATCCAGGGGCTTGCCCAAGGGCCTCCAGATGGCATAAATAATAAATAAAATTAATATAAAATGATCACTCATCCAGGGCTGCCCTAATGTGAAGATTTAATTAATGCTTATTTAATATGTGATAATTTTCTCATATTTTTTTAACTGAAATTTTCCAATTTATATTTTTAAAAAAAATGCTTTAATGATTAATATTCTACCTTGCTGTACAATGTGGTAAAAAAAAAAAAAATACAACCAGCAGGGGATGTAACAAAAAAAAAACAGACTGGAACATAAGGTGAGGAGGGGAGACATGTAGATCTATGCGATAAGGTTGTACTTACATTCCTAGTGCCATTACCATGAAATAAATCGAGATGTATAGTAATGTGTAGATGTATCAAGGTGTGCGTGTACATAAATTGTATTTAATGAACTCACTGCAGTATTACGGATTTGCATCTGAGCCTGTGCAAAGACGTGTCAAATTCTTTTAATTAACACTCTGCTGTGTGTTACGTTTTTCATCTAATATCTCATAATTATCAATCGCAACAGTAATCTAACACCCAGGGGTAGATGGCAAATTTGAATATGATAAAAGCTGGCTCAGTCACGGCAGAACATGAATTGTAAATGGTGCCCATAGATGGTGTACAGGAGTTCATGTGCAGAAATTGAGTGACAGGGCCTGTTGCAGTGCCTTCCCCTGAGGGCTTGACCCCCAAGGTTGGTGCGGCCACATACCAGCATTATATATATAATATGTAGATCTATCTCCTAACGACTGAGAAATGCAAACTAGAGGTAAGAGAAATAACTGCACAGGAAGAGATACCTGCCTGACAAAAAGTGTATCACTAAAACACTGAATCATGTAGACCGCAAAACGGTAGGAAGTATGCCTGCGAAAATTTATGGAAATGGATACAAATAATGGTGGCAACCAAAAATATGGCTGGCAAGTAGCAAGAAAAGCAGTTATGTGCAAAGGTAGCAAACTTGTTAGTAATGAATGGCACATAGGCAAGCTTCGATGGGTTGGTAAAATAGACAGTTAAAATATTAAACAAAATAAATATTAACAAATCAAAAAAAACTGCAGATGAAGAAATGCAGAAAAGACACCAACTTGAGAAGTCTGGGATCATAAAACAATGTCCATTGGGATAGTGAAATGGAAGTAATAAAGTGTTGTCATTGCAGTGCTTTGCGTCTAGATCTTCTCCCTAGATGTAAGAGAAGACCAGACCATCGTGTGTACTGATAACTACGCATCAAATATGTGGTTAAAAGATAGAAGCATCTCTGATCCAACACTGCTCCCCGCTGTTCCAATGCTGGTTATTTAAATCCCGCCCCACGCGTTTCGTGAAAGCCTTCACTTTTGGGCATAGTGAGAGGCTTAACGAAGATTCAGTTAAATAGCATCCATTTAAACCATTTATTGGCTCTGTCAGTTTAGTGTCCATATATACATATAGGGATAATACCAAAAACTGTAGTAATAGAACATATTGTAAAAATAAATAAATGTTAATAAAAATAAAATTAAATAAAAATGAAAGTGTGATGATATCAAGAATGGAGTGAGGAGTCAGGATTCTAAGACACTTCAAAAGGGAAACCAGAACAGGGAAATGGGGGAGGGCAGAGGAGATTGAATACTCAGACTTTCCCAATGCTGCCTCTCCATACCCCTTCCCTCCCTCACCCAATGCTGGCTCTCACCCTCTCTCCCTCACCCAATGCTGGCTCTCCCCCTCTCTCCCTCACCCAATGCTGGCTCTCCCCCTCTCTCCCACACCCAATGCTGGCTCTCCCCCTCTCTCCCACACCCAATGCTGGCTCTCCCCCTCTCTCCCACACCCAATGCTGGCTTTCCCCCTCTCTCCCACACCCAATGCTGGCTCTCCCCCTCTCTCCCACACCCAATGCTGGCTCTCCCCCTCTCTTCCACACCCAATGCTGGCTCTCCCCCTCTCTCCCACACCCAATGCTGGCTCTCCCCCTCTCTCCCACACCCAATGCTGGCTCTCCTGCTCTCTCCCACACCCAATGCTGGCTCTCCCCCTCTCTCCCACACCCAATGCTGTCTCTCCCCCTCTCTCCCACACCCAATGCTGGCTCTCACCCTCTCTCCCTCACCTAATGCTGGCTCTCCCCCTCTCTTCCACACCCAATGCTGGCTCTCCCCCTCTCTCCCACACCCAATGCTGGCTCTCCCCCTCTCTTCCACACCCAATGCTGGCTCTCCCCCTCTCTTCCACACCCAATGCTGGCTCTCACCCTCTCTTCCACACCCAATGCTGGCTCTCCCCCTCTCTCCCACACCCAATGCTGGCTCTCCCCCTCTCTTCCACACCCAATGCTGGCTCTCCCCCTCTCTCCCACACCCAATGCTGGCTCTCCTGCTCTCTCCCACACCCAATGCTGGCTCTCCCCCTCTCTCCCACACCCAATGCTGGCTCTCCCCCTCTCTCCCACACCCAATGCTGGCTCTCCCCCTCTCTCCCACACCCAATGCTGGCTCTCCCCCTCTCTCCCTCACCCAATGCTGGCTCTCCTGCTCTCTCCCACACCCAATGCTGGCTCTCCCCCTCTCTCCCACACCCAATGCTGGCTCTCCCGCTCTCTCCCACACCCAATGCTGGCTCTCCCCCTCTCTCCCACACCCAATGCTGGCTCTCCCCCTCTCTCCCACACCCAATGCTGGCTCTCCCCCTCTCTCCCACACCCAATGCTGGCTCTCCCGCTCTCTCCCACACCCAATGCTGGCTCTCCCGCTCTCTCCCACACCCAATGCTGGCTCTCCCGCTCTCTCCCACACCCAATGCTGGCTCTCCCCCTCTCTCCCACACCCAATGCTGGCTCTCCCCCTCTCTCCCACACCCAATGCTGGCTCTCCCCCTCTCTCCCTCACCCAATGCTGGCTCTCCTGCTCTCTCCCACACCCAATGCTGGCTCTCCCCCTCTCTCCCACACCCAATGCTGGCTCTCCCCCTCTCTCCCACACCCAATGCTGGCTCTCCTGCTCTCTCCCACACCCAATGCTGGCTCTCCCCCTCTTTCCCACACCCAATGCTGGCTCTCCCCCTCTCTCCCACACCCAATGCTGGCTCTCCCCCTCTCTCCCTCACCCAATGCTGGCTCTCCTGCTCTCTCCCACACCCAATGCTGGCTCTCCCCCTCTCTCCCACACCCAATGCTGGCTCTCCCCCTCTCTCCCACACCCAATGCTGGCTCTCCCCCTCTCTCCCACACCCAATGCTGGCTCTCCCCCTCTCTCCCACACCAAATGCTGGCTCTCCCCCTCTCTCCCACACCCAATGCTGGCTCTCACCCTCTCTCCCACACCCAATGCTGGCTCTCCTGCTCTCTCCCACACCCAATGCTGGCTCTCCCCCTCTCTCCCACACCAAATGCTGGCTCTCCCCCTCTCTCCCACACCCAATGCTGGCTCTCACCCTCTCTCCCACACCCAATGCTGGCTCTCCTGCTCTCTCCCACACCCAATGCTGGCTCTCCTGCTCTCTCCCACACCCAATGCTGGCTCTCACCCTCTCTCCCACACCCAATGCTGACTCTCCCCCTCTCTCCCTCACCCAATGCTGGCTCTCCCCCTCTCTCCCACACCCAATGCTGGCTCTCCCCCTCTCTCCCACACCCAATGCTGGCTCTCCCCCTCTCTCCCACACCCAATGCTGGCTCTCCCCCTCTCTCCCACACCCAATGCTGGCTCTCCTGCTCTCTCCCACACCCAATGCTGGCTCTCCCCCTCTCTCCCACACCCAATGCTGGCTCTCCCGCTCTCTCCCACACCCAATGCTGGCTCTCCCCCTCTCTCCCACACCCAATGCTGGCTCTCCCCCTCTCTCCCTCACCCAATGCTGGCTCTCCCCCTCTCTCCCACACCCAATGCTGGCTCTCCCCCTCTCTCCCACACCCAATGCTGGCTCTCCTGCTCTCTCCCACACCCAATGCTGGCTCTCCTGCTCTCTCCCACACCCAATGCTGGCTCTCCCCCTCTCTCCCACACCGAATGCTGGCTCTCCCGCTCTCTCCCACACCCAATGCTGGCTCTCAAAGTGATGCTTTGGACTGACAGGTGACCACCCAGCGGAGGCAGTGTGATGGTTTGGACTGACAGGTGGCAAGCCTGCAGAGGCAATGTGATGCTTTGGGCTGACAGGTGACCACCCAGCGGAGGCAGTGTGATGGTTTGGACTGACAGGTGGCAAGCCGGCAGAGGCAGTGTGATGCTTTGGGCTGACAGGTGGCAAGCCGGCAGAGGCAGTGTGATGCTTTGGGCTGACAGGTGGCAAGCCGGCAGAGGCAGTGTGATGCTTTGGGCTGACAGGTGGCCACCCAGCGGAGGCAGTGTGATGCTTTGGGCTGACAGGTGGCAAGCCGGCAGAGGCAGTGTGATGCTTTGGGCTGACAGGTGGCCACCCAGCGGAGGCAGTGTGATGCTTTGGGCTGACAGGTGGCAAGCCGGCAGAGGCAGTGTGATGCTTTGGGCTGACAGGTGGCAAGTCGGCAGAGGCAGTGTGATGCTTTGGGCTGACAGGTGGCAAGCCGGCGGAGGCAGTGTGATGCTTTGGGCAATGTTCTGCTGGGAAACCTTGGGTCCTGCCATTCATAAAAGGAAATAAAAACAAGAAATTATTATTTTATCATTCATAATTTATATTAAACATTAAAAACACATTAATGAATACAAGTAAACTTGTTTCCTGTAGGGTAGTCTTCTATTTAGGCTTTTTCTTTTTTCCCTAAAATTATATCCAAAGTTTGGAGGGTCGTTTTAGATTCAAACAAATACGATAGATATTGTCTACTTTTCTGCTGCCATTTGACAGTGCAGTGCTCCTTCTCCATCAACGGTGTGTCTAATTGGGCAGCACACAACCAATAGCTGCAGAGGAGATTTATATCTAATCCCCCTGTAGGTATCTCAGCCATCGCACACCAGGAAAGAGAATCCTGAGGAGCATTATTCAAAATCTCTTTAATCAAGCAGAAGTGGGCTTCTTTTAGATTAAAAGCCATAGTCCCCCTTTATATGTCAAAATCCAAACCCTAATTTTGTGTTTTATTGATGTAGCATAATTGGCACAATCTGCAGCATTGTACAACAGGGTAAACAACACGCACACATGGCAGGGGGTACACAGCCGAAAAAGCAATTATCAAAATGTAAAAAAAAAAATGAACACCTATAATTCTATTTTATTGGTCTAGTGCTGGGAACCATTTGGCTAATGGACTGGCAAATGTACCCAAAAAGTGTGAGCTGTCACCTTGTATAATGGAAGAAAGTAATGCTCCTTTTGGTTTGCAGTATTGACGAGAAATTAAGCAAACAAAGACCAGGGCATCACGCAGAGCAGAGTACTAAACTCGGATTAATTAGCCATTTTCTATTGAATTTAGACGTTTATTACTTTGTGTAGTGCTATGTTCCTGCCGCTGATGACTTGTGCGCTGGTTAATTACTTTCCTTGTTACTGAAACATCCTGTATTTTATAATGTAACTAGGGATGTATATTTCCTTTGGGAACGGTCCCTAAGATCACTGCACATTTCTTTCCCACAGATAAGTGATAAACACACAGTTCTTTTTAGTTGTTTATGCGGATGATGTGTATCTTTACGATGCATGACATCGTGTTAGAAAGCTTCTCGCTAGGGTTGTAGCCACCATGTTAGACTTCCTTTCATTTTAAATAAGCTGTGTGCTTAAATGAACGTGTGTCTCCTGTTACAAGATAAATAGAAGATTCGCCCAGCTATTCTCAGCTCTGAACAGTTGACCTGACATGAGTCCATTTCTGGAGCTTAACCAAGTGGTGTATTGCTACTGAACTTAACTTAGCCAGCGACAAGAAAGCCCATCAAGTGTATCATCTTTCGTGGAGAGTAATATCAGCCCTATTTCTGTTTTTTTTTTTTGGGGGGGGGGGGGGTTTGGTGTTAAGTATTATTATTTTTGGCCCACAATGCAGTGCCATGCTGCCAACAAACAAGCTAAATGGAGAACATAAACCCATTGTCTATCTCTTCTCTACTTATGTGCATTCAAATGAGGTCTGCGTTGAAAGTCATAATTGAACCCAGCCGTCGTCTCATGTGAGAAGGATGGTTGTCTAGCCTATAAACTTCTTTAGAAGTGAAAAGTGATGTAGTCCTGAACAATTGATGATAGTGGTGCAGCTCTGGCCAATTGAGTTTAGTGAAGCAGCTCTGGCCAATTGAAGATAGTGGAGCATCCCTGGCCCATTGAGGATAATGGAGTATCCCTGGCCCATTTAGGATAATGGAGTATCCCTGGCCCATTGAGGATAGTGGAGGATTTTACTCCTCAATATGCCACGATATTGTCATTTAATATGCCAGGATTTTGCTCCTCAATATGCCACGATATTGTCATTTAATATGCCAGGATTTTGCCCCTCAATATGTTGCATTTTTTTTTTTTTAACAAAGTTTATGAAGCCGTGCAGCTGGAGGGGATCGCACAACGCTTCCCTCACAGCCGCGGACCTGCAGAGCACCGGGAGACAGCAGCAGGGAGGTAAGTACTGGGAAAGGGGGGAGGAGGGTGGCAATATTCTGGCATATTAAGGGGCAAAATCCTGGCATATTGAGGGGCAAAATCCTGGCATATTAAATGTCAATATCCTGGCATATTGAGGGGCAAAATCCTGGCATATTGAGGGGGAAAATCCTGGCATAGTAAATGTCAATATCATGGCATATTGAGGGGCAAAATTCTTGCATATTAAATGGCAATATCCTGGCATTTTGAGGGGCAAAATCCTGACATATTGAGGGGCAAAATCCTGGCATATTAAATAGCATATTGAGGGGGAAAATCCTGGCATATTAAATTACATATTGAGGGGCAAAATATTGGCATATTGAATGGCAAAATAATGGCATATTGAGTGGCTAAATACTGGCATATTGAGGGGCAAAATAGTGTGTCTCCGGTTATGTGTGAATTGGTGTTACTGTGTATGTAAGTGTTAAGGGTGTGTGTAAGTGTGTCACTTTCTGTGTAAGAGTGTGTGTGTAAGTGTGTCACTGTGTCTGTGTAAGGGTGTGTGTGTAAGTGTGTCACTGTCTGTGTAAGGGTGTGTGTAAGTGTGTCACTGTGTCTGTGTAAGGGTGTGTTTGTGTGTCACTGTGTCTGTGTAAGTGTGTCACTGTGTCTGTGTAAGTGTGTCACTGTGTCTATGTAAATCGTGTGTCTCTGTGTGTGACTGCAAGAGTGTCTTTGTGTTTAAGGGTTTCAATGTGTGTTAGGGTGTCAATGTGTGTAGAGCATGCGAGTTGAATATTTAGATGTATTTCTTTTCCACACTATACATTATACTTTTATATATGTAAAATGTATGGAGGGTTGGTGGTGTGGGAGGTGTGCCAGGTCAGAGGAGGGGGGCACCAAAATGCACCTTCGCCTGACGAAAATCCTTGCACCGGCCCTGGTTGGGAGATAAGGTCAAGACCTTAATTCAGAAAAACCTGTAGGAACCAACTTACCATCCAGTTACCATGAACATTGAAGTTTCCCCAGATTTTGGCACTGAATCAATTTATGTGAACAAACAGGATAAAGTTTAACTCCCCTCTATATCAACCGCTTCCTGTGTATATAACTGAGATAATGAATTAACACCACAATGGCAAACTCTGAATTAGCCTATTCATGAGGATAAGACCATATAGTTTGCCGTGTGATATATTGACTAACTACTTTTCACTGAAGTTGTTCCCGTTATCTGTGACCGAAACGGACAGACTTTAATACTGTGTGTTATAAATTAACTCTTCTGTGTTTGTCCAGGGCCGAGGACCTGAAATACCTGCACTTCCTCCAAGACCTCACCAGCGACATTATAAACAGAGGCTGCGCATCTAACAGCAGGTGAATACCTCCATTATACTCTCTACAATGGCTCTCCAGCAACAACTCCTAGCTGGAGACAGAGACAGCAGTATAGAGTGGTGACTTTCCTCCCATGTAGAAAGGTCTGAAGGTTTCTGTGCTATGACACTGAATGAACATACTGCAGAGATTCCATACAGAGCAGTATAACTGCTTATACATTCTTTACCGAATAGAAATGTTATCTTTTCACACATTTATTTCGGTTACCTTGGAGACAATTTATCACCCACTTTCATTTTCTTGGAGTTCTCCCATAAAAAAAGAGTCTCCTGAGGTTAAATAACAGCTTTCTTTCATACTCAGGTATTTTTTATTTTTGTTAAAGGACCACTCCAAGCCCCCCCTCCCCACACTGTTTTGTTACTTGCACCCTGTTACTTGAGCAGCCATCACTTTCTGAATTGCTACTGACCGGTATAGATCCTACCCTAACTCCACCCTGCCGTCTGCAGCTGAAGGATTCTAAGCATACAGCTGTACACAGACAGCAAAGTATTAGTTCTTTTATACAGGTATATGTGTGTGTATTGTCTCCTGTGAGCTTTGTCTCCTGTGAGGTTGATTTTATTATAAGGTTACAATTTACAACACTGAAAAACTATTAAAAAAAAAAAAAATGTGATCAATATAAAAATATTCAGATCTGCTTTAATAAACATTGTAGCGAAGAGAAATTAGCGATCACAGTCAAGTGATTAAGGCACTAGCCTCTGACGCACAAGATGACAGGGGTGCAGATTGGTCTGTACTATGGAAGTCCAATATAAACATTAGAAACACTATATAGCACAGTGATGGCGAACCTATGGCACGGGAGCCACCTGTGGCGCTCAGGAGCATGTGAGTGCATTGTCACCATCATGATAATGGAGGTATGTGGAGCGCACAGGGGACACTGAGATGGGGCAACTGAAGAAAATGGAACAATAGCAGAGAGAAGGGAAAACTAAGATGAGCAAAGTCAGCAATGGAAATAGGGGAGGGAAGCATTAAGGGTGGTGGGTAGCGCAAAGGAGCATTATAAAGGTGATCTTCAAATTGAAATACTGGGCTACCAGAGCACAGACCTCCAGCTCCCTCCACTACAGTTTCAGGGTCAGAACACCCTGCTGTTACCTAATAAACTAAAGGAAATGTGTGTCCAAAGACAATGAAAGGGGATGCAGGATGATTTATGGGGGAGGAGCGCAATTTGGGTGCAAAAAGAGCTAATTTGAGCTCTAGGGTTACCCAATGTTTTACAGAATGATTAATTTTGAAATGTGACCACCGCTCTTTAAACATAGAACCTACTGATCCACAATATTCAAGTGGCACAAAAGCCTTTTTTTTTTTAGAAACTTTGCCTGTGTCTCAGCTAGCCTAGCTGCAGATAGTCAGGGGACTGAGATCCGTGGTTAGGAAGTGGGGGGGAGAGAACAGAGGAAGAGAGGAAGAGAACAGAGATGCGGGTAGGACGGGGAGAGAACAGAGATGGGGAGGAGGGGGTGAGAACAGAAATGGGGGGAGGAGGGGGGGAGAACAGAAGAGGGGGGGAACAGATGAGGGGGGAACAGAGATGGGGGAGAGGGAAAGCGATATGGGAAGGGAAAGAGATATAGGCAAGGAGAGATACGAGATATGGGGTTAGAGAAAGATATATGGGGAGAGAGAGGATAGATAAGGGATATGGGGAGAGGGAGAGTCATGGGATTGGGGGGTTGGAGCACCAAAAAGCACTTTTGCCTGTGTAGCAAGAAATCCTTCCACCAGCCCTGGTACCTTAAAGACCAACTGTGGGGGAAAAATAAGTTCTTCTTAACTGAAAGTAGGCTTTTTAAATTGAAAATGCTTTAAAGAAAGAAACTAAATAAAGTACCCTTGTTGCTTGTGTAGTTATATCAGGTTGCGGACATCTTGGGTCACATGGAGCAGATGTTCCTTTATTTGACCCAAGATTCTTAACAAAATGTCAGCCTCCTGATAGAGCTTTACAGAGCAAAGAGTTCTGAATAAGGTACTTTTTTGTCTTTCATGAAAATATTTCTATTTAAAATGCCTACACTTGAAGAAACCTTTCAAATAAACAGAAATTCTTTCTTTGCTGACAGTTGTCCATTGAAAAGTGCATTGCGAGTTTATCCTCATATAAGTTTAGTGGCTCTTTAATTCTGTAGTGTTTTTTTCCTACTCCCAGAAAATAAAACAAAAAAAATAAAAAAAAACGGTCAGAGATACCTAAAAATATGTTACATTTTGAAACGACATCTTGAGTTCGACAAAATTAAAATTCCAAATATGAAATGGTGCACCTGCTCCAGTCTGCATCAAAGCAACGTGTTTGACTGTAAAACGTTCAGCCAAGATGTTTAATATTTGCCGTGAACTTGTTAGAATAATAACTAACCTGCTCGTGTTGAGCAGAATTTAACTTTAATGCAGATTTCAGTGCTGTAATATCCTCACTGCAGAGTCAAGATCATTACAAATTCACTAATTAATATTTCATTTTCATGGTTTTTTTTTTTTTTTTTAGGTCTGCCTGAAATAAATTATCATTTAATGATAAGGTTTAACATTCTGTAAAGGAAAATATTTCACTTATTAATGCTTACAGCATGCCAGTGTGCTCTGTATAATTGAGTTTTGTAGAGTGACTGCAACTACCTCACAACTTCTATCAGCAGCAATACAAGACTAGGATGACCACATGTCCCCGATTGCCTGGGACAGTCCTGCAGTGGGACTTTATGTCCCGGCTCCCAGGCAGCCTTAGTCCAGGACAATGCAAAATCCCTGATTGAGAGGTCTGAATGAAGGAGGTCTCAGCCAATCAGGTGAGACCTCTCAACTTTCCAGATTGGCTGAGAGTTCAGAAACCTCTCCTTCCTTCACACAGAGCTCAGTATAAGTTGCTGCAGAAGACTGCCTGCAGCAGGTAAGGACCCCACACTCTCTCTCTGACCGTGTGTGAGAAAGAGACTGTGTAAGTGGCTCTGTGTGGATTTTTGTAATGGGTAGTAATAAAGGGTTAATTATCTGAAACTGCCTTTGTTTTCTAAAGAGGGGTTATTTCCCTGAAACTGTCTATCTGCTGATAGAAGGGTTAATTGTTTGAAACTGCCTGTCTATTAAAAGAAGAGTTCATATTCTGAAACTGCCTGTCTGCTAATAGAGAGGTTAATTCTCTGAAACTGGTTCTGCCTGCTAATAAAGCGTGATAATTCTCTGAAGCTACCTGTCTTTTAAATGAAAGGTTCATTTTCTGAAACTGCCTGTCTGCTAATAGACAGGTTAATTCTCTGAAACTGCTCCTGTCTGCCAATAGACAGGTTAATTCTCTGAAACTGCTCCTGTCTGCCAATAGACAGGTTAATTCTCTGAAACTGCTCCAGTAGGGTAATAACTGTATATAATGCATATATTACTAAATATAAAATCTATATGATTCCAAAGGCTCCTATAATGTATATAATAGAAAATGTGAATGGCAGATATAAAATGTGATCACGTTATAAGGGACACCGGTGGATGTGGCTTGTTTTTTTAAACCTTATTTTCCAATGTACAGTTTTATTGTAATGTTTATAACCTTGAATGCATCTTTTATTAAATTATTGTATAGTTTTAACATTTGTTTTACTCTTTTATACTTCTTAGCGCTCAAACTAATATATTCGTGCATCGTGATATACTAATAAATAAGTGCCACAGTGTCACAGGGGTTATTTCCCTGAAACTGTCTATCTGCTGATAGAAGGGTTAATTGTTTGAAACTGCCTGTCTATTAAAAGAAGAGTTCATATTCTGAAACTGCCTGTCTGCTAATAGAGAGGTTAATTCTCTGAAACTGGTTCTGCCTGCTAATAAAGCGTGTTAATTCTCTGAAGCTACCTGTCTTTTAAATGAAAGGTTCATTTTCTGAAACTGCCTGTCTGCTAATAGACAGGTTAATTCTCTGAAACTGCTCCTGTCTGCCAATAGACAGGTTAATTCTCTGAAACTGCTCCTGTCTGCCAATAGACAGGTTAATTCTCTGAAACTGCTCCAGTAGGGTAATAACTGTATATAATGCATATATTACTAAATATAAAATCTATATGATTCCAAAGGCTCCTATAATGTATATAATAGAAAATGTGAATGGCAGATATAAAATGTGATCACGTTATAAGGGACACCGGTGGATTTGGCTTGTTTTTTTAAACCTTATTTTCCAATGTACAGTTTTATTGTAATGTTTATAACCTTGAATGCATCTTTTATTAAATTATTGTATAGTTTTAACATTTGTTTTACTCTTTTATACTTCTTAGCGCTCAAACTAATATATTCGTGCATCGTGAAATACTAATAAATAAGTGCCACAGTATCACATTGCACCACACTGTCCCACTGCACCACATTGTCCCACAGCTCTTACCAAAGTGTCACACTTCCCCCAAAGCACTTGGATTTGAATCTAGCTACTTACCGGGCTTGTAAGCCACCCGAAAAGAGGCATCAGATAGCCCTTGATTTCACTCCATGGGCCCAAAACAGTACAACTGTTACTACTTATGGGTGTCTTCCATACACAGTTTAAACGCAATACTGAAAACACTATCTTTTATTAAAATATTGTATAGTTTTAACATTTGTTTTACTCTTTTATACTTCTTAGCGCTCAAACTAGTATATTCGTGCATCGTGAAATACTAATAAATAAATAAAAATATCTGAAATCACTCAGTTAAATCCTAAATGCCGGATGGTGATTTTGCCCTCAACATGAATTCACAGCAGAAACAATGTTTAGGTGATTTCTTTGCTTAGGTGATTAAAGGCCCTCTATTCAAACGGTTTAGCACAGCCAAGTTATCCTTCCATCAGTGGTTCAGATCTGGAGCACTACTCCAGTAATATATACACCCTTCTCATTCATTTGCAGGGCCATGGAGACTGTGTTTCAAGATCACCTCCAAAGAACATGTACTGGGAATGATATCGAGTGGGTAAGTAACAAACAAGAGCTTTTTGTGAAGAGACATCTTTAATGACTAAACCCCCCCCCTTCTCAAAAAAAAATTTCCCTTTATTTTTTGGAAGGTTTTCCTAATAATAAATTGGGTAAAAATACAGGAAACCACACACGTGGAGGAAGTCAGGGCTGAGCATGTGGTCACTCATGCCTGGGTGCAGGATTTTTTTTAGGTGTCCCCTGGTGGGTGTGGCTGTCTCCCCTTCCCAAACATTCCACTTATAACCACATACCTTTTCTCTTGCTCTAAAACCTACACCTCTTTTTCCATTCCTACTGCATTCACAATAAATACCTTTCAATAGTGCCATATTGCTCCCATCGTACTTGCCACAGTTCACATTGCCTCCACAGCACTCGCCACAGTGTCACATTGCACCACACTGTCCCACTGCACCACACTGTCCCACAGCTCTTACCAAAGTGTCACACTGCCCCCAAAGCACTTGGATTTGGATCCAGCTAGTTACCGGGCTTGTAAGGCACAAAAAAAGAGGCATCAGATAGCCCTTGATTTCACTTCATGGCCCCAAAACAGTACAACTGTTACTACTTATGGGTGTCTTCCATACACAGTTTAAACGCAATACTGAAAACACTATGGAAAGGCAGTATTAATGCCACCAGTGATCCAAATTTGACTGTCTAGCACTCCTGGTAAAGGCTCACTACTACTAACCTACACAGACACTTCAGTTGACATTTAATATCTACCACCGTCGCTGATCAAACCTCCTCCAAATGTTAAACTGTGCAAAAAAAAAAGGTAAGTTCTTCTATAACTGCAGAGAATACTGGTGGTATACTCATCTCGCTGGTAATCATTTATGAAGAGGAACCTGAGCATGCATGCAGCTGCCAATACTGTCAAACATGATCAACTCTATCAAAATGTTAGACCTGATCATGTGACACCATAAGATTATATTCCGTGGATATCACAGAAGGCACCAGGTAGACCTGCTGCAGGAGAAATGGAGACTGGTATTCATGTTGGTCTACAAATACCATCATAGGTGTAATTATTCTTCATCATGAGTTTTGCAGTATGTCACTGGCATATCCCCCAACTGTCTCGCTGCTAGTGGCGGAGATTCCCCGACACAAATCAGGCACTTTTCTGACCCTGAGTTTTAATACACAGGTCAACACAACCAAAATCTACGCATTTGGCGAAGATAGCGCAGACTCCCTGAAACTTTATATATTGGAGCACGTGTTGATTGCGCCAGTATTTGGTGCAATCTGCGTGCCTACCGTGTTTATACATGACCCCCTATATGTCGGAGAAAATACACCCCATGGATCGTGCAGTTATATGAGTGATACATGTTTCACATATCTCATGTGTTAGCAGTGTTGCGAGGATGCTGATCAGTAAAAGATTTATCACCAGGGACTTGCACCGGGATCCTACCAGTCGATGAGGACACTTTGAGTGGCCTCAGTCTGACAGGGAAAATGTAGCCGATGCTCAAAGCGAACACTGGCTACATTTTACTGAATGACGCCGTGACGTTGGGAGGTATCGCAATCTTTCGGCAGGGACCCACATTGTCTATTAAGACCCTGATCAGGTCTCTGCCATTGAGTTCCTGACTACCAATCACGTTGTGATCGGTGGCCAGGAACTAAAAGTGGCGTTTTGGTGATTGCGTCGTCTGGGACGCAAGCACCATGCTTCACGAAGGGGTTAATATATTAGAACTGTAAATTAATATTTTGTGTTATAAAATGTGTTTATTTTAATTCTTCTACACTTTTCTATTCAAGTCAACTAAAATCTGGAGAACGAGTACGTGCAAATTTCGTGTGTGCTTCCAGAATTCGGAGCACGTTCACGGGTGTTCCTCGCATATTGGGTTCGCCCAAAAAAACTATGCTTTCCATAGCGAAACTCGCCCGATCTGAATGCTTCCGATGCTTTGAATTTCAGAATGGCCCAAAGACTCGATTCACTGAAATCACCGATATTGAGTAGACGAATTTTTGAAATTTCAGCAATTCTGCTGGAGTGCCCAATCCAAATCCATTTCAGGCCAGATGGGTCTATATGGGGTAGAGTAGACCCATATGTAAAACTACTTAATCGACCTAGTAAGGGCTTTATTTAGCTCGGGAAGCATTGGAGAGTTTTATTTACCTGTTCTAAAGTATTAAACAGGGTTATATCATACCCAGACAAAGTGCAACCAAATACAAGGAGGTTAAGTAATTTACCAGGATTATCATATGAGCAAAGTATCCAGCTTTTTCACCAGGAAAAGTCTTTATTTTACATTCAATTATTTTTAGACGAGAGCATCAGAGAGAGAAGAATTAATCACCTGTCAGGTGCCGTTTCTAATTATTTATTTTTTATTACTAAAATATGGATTGTAATTAAGATGTTCATGCATAATACAAAATTTAACAGACATTCTGAGCTTAGAATCTAAAAAATACTCTTGATATGCTTTTATTTTTTTAACCTTTTTAGTCCCAGAGAGGTGGGCAATGGATGAAAAGAAATAATCAAACCAACACTTTACCATTTACATATGTAAGAGCTAGAGAACCTGGTGCTATAGGTGAGCTTTTATTTTAACTCTCATCACACTCTGCAGTTGCATTTATTGGTAGACCTGTCATAATGTTACATATGAGTGTTACGTGTGGTCACATGTTCCGCATCCCACGTTTTTTGATAGTTTTAAACCTATCGAAAAAGATGTATATGATTTTCTCCTACAAAAGATAGTATCGAAATTTTGGTTTAAACCATGTGGGACCAGAGTTTTTAGGCGAAGGATCCAAAACCCTTCTCTCTGAGATCACCTACTAGTGAGGTCTTTTTTTAAAATATGTTCTATCCCGAGAAAAAAACCCGGAAAGTATTGATGTTAAAATGTAGACAACGGTTAGGATGTAAGGGAACAGTAGTATTGAAACAGAGTTTTTCCGAGCGCCCCACTAAATCAACTCCAACGCATTCCGGACGGAAGAGAGATCTGTACAGGGTGAGACACAGATCTCCCGCTAGCCAGCCAGGACTATGACAGATTTGTCTCTGTTCCTTTGAACAGGTTATGTAACTAGTGGTGTGGGAGAGTGCCACAGAAACATGCATCCATGGAATGCACCTGATCATTAGAAGGTTTCGACAAGCCTCCTTACTCTGCTCCAGCACTCACAGCGGAGGGGTTGATATATGCCCAAGGCAAAAGACCTTCCTGCCTTCTAATCTATGTGAAATGAAAAGGTACAAGCACAACTCTTGTATTGCTTCTGAAAACAATTCTAGAGCTTTTGCTGTTTAACACCAGACATTTACCACCCTGGGACTTGTGCAGTCAAAGAGACGAAGCCTGAAAAATGTGATGGACTTCTGACTTATTACTAAATACAAATCTATATTTTTGGCCCATTTTTTTTTTTTTTACAGAGCCATGGACAGAGAACCAATTAAGCATTGCAACTGAAAGACTGGTTTCCTTTCTGACTATTACATTTCCTGTGACTATTTTTACTGAAACGAGAGCCCCCAAGTCATAGTTAGAAGCACAGTATATATAAAATAAACCTTTTAACTGACCTTGAAAATATTCAGCATGTAAACATATATTTTTGCTACAGGACAACTGTAGAAAAAAATTACCTAATGTTTTACATGAAAGATTGCATCACGTTTGCATATTAATGCTTTAATGAAAGAATATAAATAATGTTCCTTATTGAGCCCTCTTTGCTCTGTTCAGCTCTAACAGGAGGCAGACATGTTGTTTAGAATCTTGGGTCAGATCAGTCAGATCTTCCTTCATTTGAACCAAGGTGAATGAAGATCTGTCCTAAGATTCTAAACAAAATGTCCGCCTCCTGTTAGAGTTAATCAAAGCAAAGAGGGCTCAACAAGGTCCATTATTTATATTCCTTTATTAGAACATGTCTATTTAAAAATTCTACAGTTGCCCTTTAATGTGGATCTGCCATCTTCACCAATTACCACATCACTGGGGGCTTTATTAATTGCAAGGAATTGACACAAGGGAATTGTAAACTTAAGGTCAAAGTAGCCGAGCTGGAAGATTTCTTTCAATTCCCTCTCATGAATTAAACCCTAAATGTCTTGATAAGATGACCAACAGATAATGTTTTGTGGTTTTGACTGATATCATCTTTGATTAGAGACTGGTTGAACTCTCATAATGTTCCTTTTGTCACGAAAGGATCACTAAAAGCTGCAAAAAATTATATTTGTGCATAAATGAAGCACATTTACATTAGAGAGGACAGTGCATGCATTGTTATAATTATGTAACTTTAATTTTAAAAAGTATAGATAATTCTCAATTCAGACTGGCCCTTTAAGCAGACCTGCTCTTATTCCAGGAGCCTCCATCTTTCTGCAGATCATGGCAAATCCTTTGATATATGTGTAGGCTTCCATCATGTCCCCCTTCCTTGTTTGCAGCTATAACTATTCTAGTGTTGTAGCATTCTGTATTTTGCAAACCCTGCACCATATTAAATATTTATATAGACGCTGTGTTTCACATTGAGTTGGATTGTTCCATGCTCTGTTTGAGTGCACTGGATACAGCTAATTGTTTCTCAGATAAACATGATGTATGACAAGCCTCCTGATTCGGGCTGTCTTTATTAGGTGAGCTTTGTTAATCCCTGGCTGCTGAGACAGACTATTGTATCACATTTAGCTTTAAATCAGTTGTTACATTTGACATCTGGGTTTGGATTCTGCTTTGACAGTGAAAAGATGCTTCAGAAGAGAAATGCCTGGACTGCAGAGTATTACCAGTATAGGTTGTTGTGTTTTTTTTTTTTCAAGGATATGACCGTAAACTATTTTTTTATTTTTTATTTGTAGGTTTTTAATTTCTTATTATTTATTGTACACGTTCCTATTTGGGCACACCAGCCTAGAAAGCATTAGGGGGAAGTGGGTGTGTCTTGTTTTGCCCCACCCATATAGCGCCACCTATTTTACATATGCCACAAATTTATCCCAATAATTCACAAGTTTTTTTTAACATATATATCTTTAGGATGGTTCTAGGTTTTTGAGGTCTCTAAGTAAAAGGAAATCACCTGGGACCCCCCCCTATGTAAGCTATCTGCCCTTTCCAAAACTGTAAGTACAGAAATTTGGAGAGGGATATGACAAAAAAAAAAAAAGGCTAAACCCAGCAGAAAAGTCCCCCAAATACATCCAAAAGATGAATACAGGGCGTGCTCACAAAGGTTAACATGCAAAAAAAAAAAAAAATCATGTACAGAAGCAAAAGTACCTTTGAGCAATCACAAAAAAAACTCACAGAGAAAAAATAAAAAAAGTGGTAACAGTGACTGGAGATCTGTCCTGTGGAGATCAACCCAACGATTCGGCAAGATGCCTTTCTCAAAGGTGGACGCCACAACAGTGTCTTCTTCAGTCAGGTACTTCGGAGACACTGACCAGCCACTAAATTTGCTCATATCTAACACCACCGCTGGTTGTTTGGGAAGCAAAGTCAGAATTTTGTTGCTGTTTTTTTTAAAGGTGAACCTTGCGTTTTTTGTGAGAAAACCAGAGGCCAACGATATAGATTATCAGGGCATGAGTGCCATGTCTCCAAGGAGCTTTATGTTAATGAATGAGGATCATTCACAGTGGTGTGAATCACGCACAGCCCATGATGCCAATATGCCAGCTATTGCTTAGTAATTGACAGTAATGCATGGGGATTGCCACCATGTCCACAAAAAAATACCGGCCATGCTACTGCTTCCATAGACTCAACACTGGCAGAAAGCCATTTTTTTTTTACCAGTCTGCCGATAAAATACTGTGCAGGTGGCAATCTTAGTAATGCATAGTTGAAGCAGAGAGTCGGCTTATAACTATACAATGCAAAACTGAGCATGACAAAAAAAAGACCAGTTCTAATGCAGTAGTGGGCACCGGCACAGGTCACAGGGTTACATTTACTGGCAATTTAACGAGGTTCTGTGGACTGTCACAGAACTTGCCACCGACCCAGTTGTCTCTGTACAGACACTTTTGGGGCTTTTCACTAAAAGGTGAGAAGCAGGGGAGTGAAACCTTCCAAACTCTCCAATTTAGCTATACATTGTGCAGGGACAACCCCGGTGAGTTTCCCCTGCTAGCCAAACTCCCCAGGACTGTCCCTGCACCGTGTATAGCTCACCTGAAGAGATGCAACGTTCATCTCACATTTTAGTGAATAGCCCCTGTCTATTGTTCATCTAAATAATAATAAATAATAAATGTTCATCTCACATTTTAGTCTGCAAAACTTGCAATTTAGTGCATGTATCAGCTTTAATCAACACCATGGTAATCAATATTTCTAGACATGTTATCAATGCTATGTAGCTTGTTACACAGAGAAGCAATCTCACTATAATAAAGTTTATATCTAGTGTATCCTTTATCCATCTTCCGTTTTAAGTCAATTAAACCAAACGATTTGAGGACAGAGTTCTCTTAGAAAGGTCAAGATAAGTAAATATACACATGGAACAGGATGTTTCAATCCAGTATCGATGCTAATTCATGACTATGAGGACAGAAGCTGACATGTATATGGATAATCTAAGCATGCAGAAATGCAGATGGCTTTTCAAATTTTAAATAGGAATCTGCAAACATTTTTCTTTATTTATATGTTCCCAAGGATTGTGCTCATTCATATTTTATTCACCTTAGCTGCTCTACTTTGTATCATCAACACATAGGGAGAGAAAGACTAAGCAGTGGTAGGTCCAGTAGTGTATCTTCCACAAGGCAAACAAGGCACTCGCCTAGGGCGGCACTTTGCCAGAGGGTGTTAAAGCACACTTCTGGGGCCTCAAACATTTTTACTCCGTCCATTTTTGCTTTAGCTCCTTCCAATTAATCGGGGTGATGGGGGCATGTAATGGACGTGGTGGGGGTATGTAATGAGGGTGATGGTGGCATGTAATGGGGCATTTAATGTGTATGCAGTGTGAGTGATGGGGGCATGTAATGGGGTGATGGGGCATGGCGTGGGTGTGCAACGTGGGTGATGGGGCATGTCGTAGGTGTGCAATGTGGGTTGGGGGGTGCCCGAATTTTGTCTGCCTAGGGCAGCACAAAACCAAGATACACCACTGGGTAGGTCAGGTTTTATAAAACACTTTTGTATCCCATTTGTCCTTCTTATGTTGGGATATGTACTGATTTGGGGAAAATTGTAAAGGTAAGCAGTCAGTGTAACTAGTTAATTATAGGGAAAACTGTAGACAACTGAAACAGGAATTTCAAACTTAAGACCGATGTAGTTGAGTTAGAAAAAATTCTCCTATTAAGCTGAATGGAGGAGAATTTTTCGAACTCGGCTACTTCGGTCTTAAGTTTGAAATTCCTGTCTCAGTTGTCTCTTTCTTGAATCCAGTATTAGACCCATATAGACACCTGTCCGTGCCAGCAGCAGGGAAGCCTAGTCGACAGTCTGCATTGTCTGTGCCATGAAGTTGTCAGGTGCCAGGAACTAGTTGGCATTTTGACAGAAAGAGTAGTAGATATCTGACACGGCCTCCCAGCAGATAGAACAAGGCTATACTGAGGAACAAACAAATCTGATCTGGGGTTATTATTATGGACAGACTAATTGAGCAAAGTTCTTATCTACCAACCAATATACATCTTTCAAATCCCCCCAGTTCTAGGGGGATCACTGAAATATATGAACATTTAGTGGAGCAGACATTGACAGGGCTAATTTTCAATTTTTTAAGCATGTATTTAACATCAATTAGTATTAACATAAATGTTTAACTCGTTACATAAGGCAAGAATATCATAATGTTTGCTCCAAATCCAACAAGGAGAGATACTCCAGGGGGGCTCCAGGGGGGCTAGATCTAGTGAACTCTGAGCTGCGGTGAGAAGATGCCCACAGCACTAAATGTAATATTAAAGAAATGTTCAAATTATGCAGTATTGGCAAATGTTAGGTGATAAATTATGTATAACACTGTACTAGTCAGAAAGAGCTTGGAGGATAGAAATCTCTTGTAGACATAATGTTACAATGTGACTTGGTATGAACAAGCGGTATTAAATGATATTCAAACTGGCCTTTTTCTGAATAATGATTTGCCGATCATTAATGCAATAGACAAGACCCCTCCATGTGTCCCCCTCTTGGATGTAAAAAAATAATAATCATGAAAGGTACACAACCACGAAAGATATGTTAGTGGATTCACAGATTGTACAGCATTGAGACATTAAAGGGTTTAATCAATAAAGAGAGAATTGCAGGGAAATTAAATGGGAATTTCAAACTTTAGACCAAAGTAGCCGAGTTAGAAAAAGTCTCCAATGCAGCTGAATGGGAGAATGATTCCAACTCTGCTTCTTTGCCCTAAAGTTTGAAATCCCTGTCTCAGTTCCCTGCCATTCTCTCTTTTATTGAGTGGACTCTTGAAAGATGCCAAACACAGAGCACTTTTACCTTTGCTAATACCATATAGTTCTATTTTTTATACTTGTGGGTTAACTAATCATGTGACTTGTGTCTGCTTCCTCTCGCCTCAGAACTACAGCTTTATGTCTGTGATTTTGCAGAGGTTTCAAAATGTATAGCTATGGAGATGTTACTGATTAAATCCAAGCTTCTATTAACGTAAAGCTTTTCATTGGGATCTACATTATGAACAATTCGTAAAGAAAGGTACTAGTTATATACAGTTTTTTTTATTTTTTAGAAGGGAATGATTATTGCTGTCAAATACTAGTAGAATAGCTTAGTATTCAAAAGACTTTGCAAAACAGAACTGTGAACATTGCCAAATGGTGCAATCATCGTGCACACAGGTTACTTAATTATATTTCCTCTAGGAAGTAGTAATCCTCAGGGATTTCCTCTGATCCAATGTACAGCTCAACCAGAATGCATAATCAAAGCAAAACAACAGAGAGGGGCATTTCTAGGTTTTTGTGGGCCTGGAGTGAAAAATCTGTTTGGAGGACTGCAGGGGCGTTGCTAGGTCTTCGGATGATCTGGGGCTAGAGCCCAGATGAGCTCGGTCACACACACTGCATCTCTCTCTCTCACACACCGTCTCTCTCTCTCTCTCTCTCTCTCTCTCACACACACCGTCTCTCTCTCACACACACCATCTCTCTCTCACACACACCATCTCTCTCTCACACACACCATCTCTCTCTCACACACACCATCTCTCTCTCACACACACCGTCTCTCTCTCACACACACCGTCTCTCTCTCTCTCTCTCTCTCTCTCTCTCTCTCACACACCGTCTCTCTCTCACACACACCGTCTCTCTCTCACACACACCGTCTCTCTCTCTCTCTCTCTCTCTCACACATACACATTGAGACACCCAGACACACACATTGAAACACACACACTGAGACACCCAGACACACACTTACACACATTGAGGCACCCAGACACACACTGAGACACCCAGACACACACTCACACACATTAAGACACACTCACACGCATTGAGTCACCCAGACATACACTGAGACACCTAGACACACACTGAGACACCCAGACACACACTGAGACACCCACTCACACACATTGAGACACCCAGACACACACTCACACACACTGAGACACCCAAACACACACTTACACACATTGAGGCACCCAGACACACACTGAGACACCTAGACACACACTGAGACACCCACTCACACACATTGAGACACCCAGACACACACCTAGACACCCAGATACACACTCACACACAGACACCCAGATACACACCTAGACACCCATACACAGTCACACATTTTTTTTTTTTTTACTTACCTTCCAGTTGGTCCGTCATCCAGGACCTTCTGACGGATGTCCGTCCACCTGACATCCGGAAAGCATGTCACACAGCGCGACGGGGGCGGAGCTTGCACCCGTCGCGCTGTGCTCTGTATGGCAATAGCATCTCGAGGAGGAGAGGCTAGGGAGAGAGCTCCCTATAGCAGCCTCTCCTTCCGATTGGCCCTCACCCCCGCATGAGGTTAATCCTCCGATTCTGGGACCATGTACCAGACGGAGGAAAGCTCACCAGGGGATTTTTTTTTTTTTAAATGATTATAGCACTGGAGTCTCAGGGCTAAAGAATACTTTAGCCCCAGAGTCTCCATTCGGGGCTATGAAGAGGGGACTCGGGGCTATAGCCCCAGTAGCCAACCCCTAGCGACGCCTCTGGAGGACTGTCATGCCAGGCTATTTGTTTCCTCCCCCATCAGTTCCTGCTCCACCCCATTCCCTCCTTCTCTCTGGGAGAGTGCATAGTTGCCAACATCGGCCATGTTTCCAGGGACACATATGTGTTCCACATGCTGCAGAAAGAGCATGCAAAGTGCAGCCCGGCAGTACGTAGGATGGATATACACACAGACACAATCCAATTAATTAATCATGGCAGGTCCTATGAGATCTCCACCCTGATTTATTAATTGGATTGTGTCTGTGTGTATACCCATCCTACAGACTGCCAGGCTGCACTTTGCATGGTCTTTCTGTAGCATGTAGAACAAATATGTGTCCCTGGAAACATGGCCGATGTTGGCAACTATGAGAGTGGTACATAGGTTTGTCCCTTTACGTTACAGCCATGGCCAGATTGGGAATAAAAACTAACCCTGGAAATAATTGTATACCAGCCCCATAGCATTGCATCATTGTATTATCCCCATAGCACTGCATCATTATACCAGCCCCATGGCACTGCATCATTGTATTATCCCCATAGCACTGCATCATTATACGACCCCATAGCACTTCATCATTATACCAGCCCCATAGCACTTCATCATTATACCAACCCCATAGCACTGCATCATTATAGCAGCCCCATAGCACTTCATCATTATGCCAGCCCCATAGCACTACATCATTATACCAACCCCATAGCACTGCATCATTATAGCAGCCCCATAGCATTACATCATTATACCAGCCCCATAGCACTGCATCATTATAACAGCCCATAGCACTGCATCATTATACCAGCCCCATAGCAGTGCATCATTATACCAGCCCATAGCACTACATCATTATACCAGCCCCATAGCATTGCATCATTGTATTATCCCCATAGCACTGCTTCATTATACCAGCCCCATAGCACTGCATCATTATACCAGCCCCATAGCACTGCATCATTATAACAGCCCATAGCGCGGCATCATTATACCAGCCCAATAGCACTGCATCATTATACCAGCCTTCCTGTCATGTCCGGCTGTGGCCACGCACCCCAATATCTGTGTCCGGGGCCAGAGGCGTCCCGAGAGGAGTGTGGACTGCACCGGGTGACACCCCCAGCAGGGGTGACACCGGTGCCTCCGGCATCCCCCCCGCAGTGCATCGCGCCGCTGAACTTTTTTTTTTTTCTGGATACGGCTGTCAGGGAAAAAAATAAATAATTACGACCGGATGTGATTAAAGGGGGGGAGGGGGTAAATCCTGGCATATTGAGTAACAAATCCTGGCATATTGAGTGGTTAAATCCTGGCATACTGAGTGGCAAAATAATGGCATATTGAGGGGCAAAATCCTGGCATATTGAGGGGCAAAATCCTGGCATACTGAGGGGTTAAATCCTGGCATACTGAGTGAAAAATACTGGCATAATGAGGGCTTAAATCCTGGCATATTGAGTGACACAATACTAGCGTTATGAGTTACAAAATACTGGCATATTGAGAGGTTTAATGCTGGCATATTGAGGGGTTAAATGCTGGAATATTGAATGGCAAAATTCTGGCATATTAAATGAAAAGATAATACTGGCATATTGAGTGACAAAATACTGGCATATTTAATGGCAAATAGGATGGCATATTTAATGGCAAAATACTGGCATATATTAAATGGCAGAATAATACTGGCATATTATTTGGAAAATTGGCTGTGACTTTTTAATGGCAAAATAATACTGGCATATTATTAGGCAAATTGGCGGGCTTATTAACGGCAAAATAATACTGGCATATTACTGGGCAAATTGTCTGGCTTATTAATGGCAAAATAATACTGGCATATTATTGGGCAAATTGGCTGTGCCATATTTATGGGCAAACACTAGCATGTCAATGGTAAAACTGGTTTATGTAAATTGGCAAAGTGATGCTGTGGCATGGTCTGTGGGGCAAAATAACATGTACTATGAGGAAAGTGACACTGGCTGGTTCTGCCAAATCATGTAGGTGCAATATGAGTGCAAGCCAAGTGCTGTGGGGGCAATATTGCTGTGCATGGTAAGTTCTGTGGGTACTGTATGGTGCTGTGTTAAGTCCTTTAGGTGCAATGTGGGTGCAGAGGAAGGGAATAAAAACAAGGAATGCAATTTTTCAATAACATTTTTATTAATTATGAAAATAGTTGAATATAATATTCAAAAATTCAAATAAGTATAAATACAACTAGTTATAGAGAGATGTCTGTGTGTGTGGATATGTATTGTTTTAGAATTGTACAGTTGTCACATCGTGGGGCTTCTGTGTGTGGCTTAATTAATGGCGGTCCCATGTGTGGCATATTTATTGGGCCCCATGTGTGACATAATTATTGGGCGCCTGTGTGTGTAGCATAATTAATTGGGCTCCGAGGTGAGGCATAAATAATGGGGCTCTGGTGTGGCATAATTTATGGGGCTCTTGTGTGTGTCATAGTTATGGGGCTCCTGTGTGTGGCATAGTTAATGGGCTCCTGTGTGTGGCATAGTTATGGGGCTCCTGTGTGTGGCATAGTTAATGGGCTCCTGTGTGTGGCATAGTTAATGGGCTCCTGTGTGTGGCATAGTTATGGGGCTCCTGTGTGTGGCATAGTTAATGGGCTCCTGTGTGTGGCATAGTTAATGGGCTCCTGTGTGTGGCATAGTTAATGGGCTCCTGTGTGTGGCATAGTTAATGGGCTCCTGTGTGTGGCATAGTTATGGGGCTCCTGTGTGTGGCATAGTTAATGGGCCATCTAACTGGCATTACTAAGGAATCTGTTTAGCATGGTATTGGAGGAAATCCAGGGGGATGACACCATGAGTTACCACACTGGGTGACACCAACCCTAGTGATGCCTCTGCCCGGGGCAGCGTCTCATAAGAACACAGAGAAAGCCATGCTACTGGTGCACAGACAGTGCGGGGTCTCTATGCAGATCCCCATTACGTTACAGTGAGAGCAGCTTTCTATTATTGTACAATTCTCTACATCTTTAGCTCCTTGTATTCTTATTGTATGCTTTGCTCTCTGGTTGAGATACATAAAACATGCACTAGCAGCAGCACAACTCAATCATTTACCTTCTGTGAATTATGTTACGTTTCTTAGGTTTCGTGTAATATGGATCGGTACCTTATTTATGGGGCCTTTGTGGGAACCTTTCCCACCGGCCCAGTGAGGTCCGAGCACAATGCTAAATACAAAGCTGGCATAGTGCTGTTAATATTACAAACATGGGCTACAACTTAATACCAACATTTAAAAAAAAATCTACATTACTTACAGAACAGATACCGTTAGCCAATCAGGTACCAGAGAATTGCAGGAAACGCAGATGAGAAAGTCAAACTTTAGGCCAACGAGTAGGAATTGCAGACTTTTTCCAACTCGGCTACTTTGGCCTTAGGTTTGAACTTCCTGTCTCTATTCCCTGTTCCTTTAGAACATTTTCAATCATTTTTTATTCTATAAATTCACAATAAAAAAAATATGTTTTCCCGGCGATGCATTCCCTTAAAGGCCAAAGTAGCCTACTTTGGCCTTCAGTTTGAAATTGTGTTAAGTCCTTTAGGTGCTATGTGGATGCAGAAAAAGGCAATAAAACAAGAAATGCAATTTTTCAATAACACTTATTACATATAAAAATAGTTGAATATAATACTAAAAAGTATATATTTAGCTACAGTTTTACATTGTGGCTTTCGAACAAATGGGTCATGGGGGGGCCTCCTACTAATGACTTTGCCCAGGGCCCACTAGGGTCTTAAAGCGGCCCTGCTAGCAGTGAGAGACTGTTGGATACAGCCTTTCTATAAAAGCACAATGACTGCTGGACAGAGGATAAATGGGTACATACCTTATAAAAGTACATGCCATGTGCTCCACATAATAGGGCCATTTATTTTTCCACTTCTATTCTATATATTAGAAAAAAGCTTTAGTGGTTCTTAAATATCTTCCTGGTAGAGTAAACGGAATATATCTGCAAATTATCTGTGTGCCTGACCTTCGACCAGTTAACTTTGGAAGAGAAGCGTGTCCAGTACTATACTGGAAATCTGCTAATTGTAAGTCAATTAAAAACCAGTGTTTACACTGTTTGTTCCCTTTACAAAACTGTGGGGAAGAAGTTTTTGATCGGTCTTTATCTAGCTCTGCAGGGTGTGCTGCTAATGATGGTAATAATAGCTGTTATTGTCCATGGGGATTGGGAAATGTCCTGTAGCTGCAGGGCCGGTGCAAGGATTTTTTCCCCTCAATATCCCAGGATTATGCCCCACAATATGCCAGGATTATTCCCCTCAATATCCCAGGATTATGCCCCTCAATATGCCAGGATTATTCCCCTCAATATCCCAGGATTATGCCCCTCAATGTCCCAGGATTATGCCCCTCAATATGCCAGGATTATGCCCCTCAATACCCCAGGATTATGCCCCTCAATATGCCAGGATTATTCCCCTCAATATCCCAGGATGATGCCCCTCAATGTCCCAGGATTATGCCCCTCATTATCCCAGGATTATGCCCCTCAATATGCCAGGATTATGCCCCTCAATACCCCAGGATTATTCCCCTCAATACCCCAGGATTATGCCCCACAATATGCCAGGATTTAGCCACCCAATATGCCAGGATTATTCCCCTCAATATCCCAGGATTATGCCCCTCAATGTCCCAGGATTATGCCCCTCATTTTCCCAGGATTATGCCCCTCAATACACCAGGATTATGCCCCTCAATACCCCAGGATTATGCCGCTCAATATGCCAGGATTATTCCCCTCAATACCCCAGGATTATGCCCCACAATATGCCAGGATTTAGCCACCCAATATGCCAGGATTATTCCCCTCAATATCCCAGGATTATGCCCCTCAATGTCCCAGGATTATGCCCCTCATTATCCCAGGATTATGCCCCTCAATGTCCCAGGATTATGCCCCTCAATGTCCCAGGATTATGTCCCTCAATGTCGCAGGATTATGTCCCTCAATATGCCAGGATTATGCCCCTTAATGTCCCAGGATTATGCCTCCCAATGTGCCAGGATTATGCCCCTCATTATCCCAGGATTATGCCCCTCAATGTCCCAGGATTATGCCCCTCAATGTCCCAGGATTATGCCCCTCAATACCCCAGGATTATGCCCCTCAATACCCCAGGATTATGCCCCTCAATGTCCCAGGATTATGCCCCTCAATATCCCAGGATTATGCCCCTCAATACCCCAGGATTATGCCCCTCAATATGCCAGGATTATTCCCCTCAATACCCCAGGATTATGTCCCACAATATGCCAGGATTTAGCCACCCAATATGCCAGGATTATGCCCCTCAATGTCCCAGGATTATGCCACCCAATATCCCAGGATTATGCCCCTCATTATCCCAGGATTATGCCCCTCAATACCCCAGGATTATGCCCCTCAATATGCCAGGATTATTCCCCTCAATACCCCAGGATTATGTCCCACAATATGCCAGGATTTAGCCACCCAATATGCCAGGATTATGCCCCTCAATGTCCCAGGATTATGCCACCCAATATCCCAGGATTATGCCCCTCATTATCCCAGGATTATGCCCCTCAATATGCCAGGATTATGCCCCTCAATATCCCAGGATTTTGCCCCACAATATGCCAGGATTTAGCCACTCAATATGCCAGGACTTTTCCCCAAAATATGCCAGGACTTAGCCACCCAATATGCCAGGACTGTCTTTCCCCCAATATGCCAGCCAGGACTTTCCCCCAAAATATGCCAGGACTTCCTTCCCCCTAACTTACCTCGTCGCTGCTGCTCTTTCTCCGGTGCAGGTCCGTCCGTGGCTGTTTAAAAAACAAAAAACTTTACTGAATGCGCATTGGCTGGAGGGGAGCGCACAACGCTTCCCTCTCAGCCACAGGCGGCCCAGCACCGGAGACGCAGCGACGCAGACGAGGTAAGAAAGGAGGAGGATTTTTTTTGAAGCAGGGTTCCGGCGCCCCCAGCCAAGATGCGCCCTATGCTATGCCTAGGTCGCCTTACTGGTGGCGCCGGCCCTGTGTAGCTGTAAAAGGTAAGTACATATTGGATCAGACAAATGCTTTGCATTATATTTTTCCTCCTGTCACAATTATGTAAATCTGAAGTTTCTTTGAACCGGAAATCCAAAACTATATTGTGCAAAGTGTTCAGACCATTATTACAGTACCATTCATCACATGTCAGACTAATCCTCCTTCCAAATGTAAATATGTCACATTAAATGGGGTCTGCATTCAAAAAGTGGGAAATAGTGTGTTTTAAAGCTTCTAGGTCGGCAAAATATTGTTCATTCTGTAAATGTAGAAAATAAAAAAAAAAAACAAAGAAAAACAAGTTACCTGCGCTCTCTCCTTTATCCCTATGTATTTTTAAAACAAATGGAGGTTTTTTAGTTACCTCCAATGGCCATGAGAGGATGAGCCCACCTGCCAACGTCAAGGCAGACCCCCCTAGGTGGGTCCTAACTCTAACCATTCACCTTGCTTCTTTGAGCCTCTGGCAAAAATCTCTAATGAGACAGAAAGGGGCGTTTTTTATTTACACCCCTATACATTAACCCTTAATAGGGAACACATGGGATGGGCGGCTGCATTGTAACAAGGCTGAGTAATACAAATAGGTAATACAAGTAGAAAATAAAAAAAATATGAAAAATGATCTATATGCTGTGCTAGCAGAATTACAAGCAAATGTCTAAATAAAGAGAAGAATGTGTTTTTTTGTTTGCAGTGTTTCCTGTTTATGACATCACCTGTGGCTTCATATGCAAATCATACGCTTCCCATTGAAAAGTAGCACTGGCCCCATATAATATGGCTCCCCGGGGGCCAGTGAAAGCCCCTGGCACAGAAAGGATGCTGTTTAAATCAGAAGCCTTCCTGTCCCAGCCCTACCATTGGCTGCTGGGGTTTGAACCTAAACTTTTACCCCGTTACAGGTCCTCTTAGTTTCTTCTGAAAATGGTCATGCCCAGCATCTCCTGGTAGCCAATCAGAAGGCTCCCATAGAGATGTACGGGGATATCGAAAGCACAAGGGTGGTCCTTTAACTAAGGCCACGTCAATGTTAATGGTCTAATCTCCATGAATATTGTATTTTGTTTGTAGGTGGAGAAGACGGCACTGATACGAGAACTGAAAGATGTGCTGGAAAAGAATGAAAAATTGGACTTTTCCATCAGCTACGACGGCGCACTGACCAATTCTTATAACATCCCTCTGGGGGGGAACTTAGCCAAAATCCTGGGGGCCGACAAACAAGAGCAAGACAAGCGCGTGCACTTTCCAGATACAACGAAAAAGGAAGACTAATTTGAAATGTAACAAATAAAGACTAATCAATTTAGCAGACTTAACACACGTGATGACAAAAGCATTCCATATCATTTACTAAATCCCAGGCATGCGTTCCAGAAATGCCTGTCTGAATTGATAAAAGGGCTATTTGCATCGGGTTAGCATCAGCTGCGGACATCATCTGCACCAGGGGTACCGTAGAAATAGAACTGTAGTGACTGTTCATTGTTGTATTAAAATTACTGTATTTGTTCGAATATAAGACGAGGTCTTACATTCGAGGTAGTCTTATAATCTGACCTCAAACCTCAGAGCTGCAGGGGACCTGGATCCCCCTCTCAAGCAGCCAGGGGATGTCTCACCCACGATGCGCGCAGACATCCTCTCCTGCCGCCCAGTACA
Organism: Pelodytes ibericus; assembly: GCA_036172795.1. Lineage (NCBI taxonomy): Eukaryota > Metazoa > Chordata > Amphibia > Anura > Pelodytidae > Pelodytes > Pelodytes ibericus. Next base: position 23,682,307 of record CM069862.1, read on the forward strand.
ACCGCCGGTACTTCTATGATAAAAGTCCCGGCGGAAGTGCCGGGCAGCAGCGTAGGATGTCTGCACGTATCGTGCAGACATCCTCCGGCTGCCCCCGCTAGCCACCAGGGAGCGACGAGGTAAGAGGGAGCGGGGTGGGGTCAGAGAGAAACAGAGGGGGGCGGGGGGGAGAGAGACAAGGGGAGGGAGGGGGGACAGAGACAAGGGGAGGGAGGGGGGAAGAGACAAGGGGAGGGGAGGGAGACAAAGAGACACAAAGGGAGGGGGAGAGAGAGAGAAAGGGAGGGTGGGGGGGAGAGATAACGCTGGGGGGAGAGACAGACAACACTAAGGGGGGGGGGGAAGACAACGCTGGGGGGAGGGGAAAGAAAGGCAGCATTGGCACATAAAAGGAAATAAAAACAAGAAATGCATTTTTTCATGTCATAATTTTTATTAAAAAGCATGTGAATAACCATATATGGTAGCAGACACAATGATGTAACCTACAGGCAAGTTATCTACCTAACGCCAACACTGAGTGTCAGAACAAAAAAAAAAAAGAAAAAAAGTTTGAACTTTTTTCCTATAGGGTAGTCTTATACTCAGGCTTTTAGTTTTTTTCCTAAAGGAATATCCAAAGTTTGGGGGGTCATGGATTTTATTTATATTATTTTTTTTACACCCTAAAGCTGTGCATGCCTTGCAAGGATCTTTTATATTACTGTAAAAACGCTAGGAGAGTATACTTTTTTTTTTTTTATTAAATAAATTATTGCTTTACTTGCATTTTTCTTGGGTGCCTTGCATCAGGCAATTAAAACACTTCCTTTACCTTCTACAGGATGTGGAATGGTGGGAGTTATTCAGCTTAAAAAGGGACAGTCTAGTCCCCAAACTGGTAGTGCACAGGCTTTTTTCCCAGTGTGATTTGATGCAGGCATTCTGCATAAATCACATTTTTAATATTTGACTCAAGCCCTCCCCTAATAATTACTCCGATTGTTTACTGCAGGTGCGGCAGCACGGATTATATAGACACTGAACATATAAAGTTTCATTTAGTCACTTCCTGTGCTCCTGGAATAGAATACATTGTGTGCACTCTAAGTGACCTTGCTCTTCTACACAGCATGATCTCTTAACAGTGCAACACATTGTCTGATGACACCACTAGAGAGACAGGCAATTCCCTTCTGATGAAAGCAATTATTCTCATTGGTTACTGCAGCAAAAAAAAAAAAAAAAGGAAATTGACTTTTACTCAGCTGGTGTGGGCAGTCCTTGTGTCTTGCAAAGTGCTGTAATTTCACAATTTCCTTTGTCATCCCGCAATAGAAGCCATATTAGACAGCTCTCTGATGCTAGGAGTTTGGTTCCTCTATTCACAACATTTCCGGTGTACAAGATGTCACTGGATTAAAACTTTACTTTTAATAATGAAAATAAAACAGCTTAAATATATAAGGACAAGACAAGTGCCAAAAGTGCTCTACAGTGTTTACAAATAGCCTGAGTGTAAAAGTACAACACAATTTGCATCACATTGCCTTTGTTAGATGTATTTAAATAAATTGAATAGCATAAATGAGGCAATATGTGTTTTCCTCTATTCACCGCCTGTTCAGTCTCCTTACCCTGCAGAATTCCCATTCTGAAAAAGGATTTTAATTTCAAAACACTGGAGCAATTTCCCAAACGCCGTCTCCAATATACAGCATATTATATATTGAGCTGACAGCTCCTGTACATGGTTATTTGTAGAAAGTCATGTGGGTACCAGCTCTATCAGAGTTTGTTTTTTACATGAATATATATTAATTTATACACATTATCTACACACAACATAAGAGGGGTATATCCTCTCCACTAAAAATTCAGGGGGTAGCAGAGGTATTACTAAAAGGACTAAACTATATTAGAAGCACAGGTGAACTATTCGGTGTTCTTAGTATGAGAGAGACCCTCGTTTCCAAAGGGGATCAACAGAGGGGACCTAAGTAGCAGTACCGGAGAGAGACGCCCACTGTCCACAGACCCTGATTTGAGAGGTTGCGTCAGCCAGGCACATATCCTCTGTGTGTGCTATGTGTGCCGCACTGCATTTCCGCAGTTTGTGTACTTCGCATAGACAGCACACAAACCACAAAATATAGCAGAGAGGCCGTAGGCAACAGCGAATTCTGCATCAGAGTCACTCACTCGTTCAGCACAGACCTATAACTCATAGGCAGGATACACCCCTGGTGTCAGCGTACGCCAATCTTCTGACCAGCTCTGCCTCAGCACTGAGGCAGAGTTGAGAGTAAACTCGCCAGTATCTATAAAGATACACCTGGGGTTTACTTTGGAGAAGGGGACACGTATTTTTAACAGGGTTCAAACAAAAGACTTTAATTGAAGACTTGGGTTTTCCCACAGTAAATTCTAAACTTGCAGTGCTACCACCACTGCAAGGGATTCTGGGTAGGCATATGCAAATCAGGTTAATAATGATCTATATCCACTTTCTGTTCTGCTCTACAAGACAGACGACTTTAAACATAGGTGCAGGAGAGAGATGCACAGCAACAACCGATGTACACAATAAATATAACATAATCAGGACAGCCACACCAATAAATGAAGGACCAGTTATTTGTTGTTGATTTGTTTTATATAAATCCAGGAAGTAAAAAGCACATTTTTGTAACAGGTCATTAAGTATCACGAAACATATACTGTTATTCCAAAAAAGCTTTGTAAAAAAAAATGTATTTAACATGGTGAATATGTACAAAATATTTACAAATATACAAGCTTGTTTATATCAGCATGGATTATATTTTTATATAAAGCAAAATGGAGTGCATTTCCCCTTCCAGCTAATGATATCATTTATGGTTCGGCAATTACTAGCAAAAAATATAGATTAAATCATGTTCTTTCAAACTGTGCAACCACTGGGATGACTAGTATACTCACACGCCGATCATTGTATCCCAGTACACAGCCAGAGATTTTATATATTGTCCCACCTTGAACAATAAACTCCCAACATGTGATTACCAAAGGAAAGAAATCCTGAAGTTCAGGTACTTGTTAGAACATATATATCACGAGATTCTGTTAGATAAAAACATAAAAGATTCTAAAAAATGCCTGTAGGTTGATCTCGGGACTGCAGAAGGGCTGGTTACTGTACATTACACGTTTCCTCGCTTTCAGACTGGTCGTGTAACATTTTGCTGCTAGTTGATGTCCGGCGCGTTTCTCGTTGGCCAATGTTTGGACTCTGTGACGCAGGGACCTTTAGTTTGTTGTAAGCAGAGAGTGGGGATGACAGCTCCAGGGATCCTACTGCTGCCTCCAACTGCCGTAGCTCCACTTTGTTACTCTAGAAAGCACACATGTAAGCATGTTAAATATGGATAGAAAGTAGAACAATAATTATAGATGCTAAGCAGGGCTTAGCCTGTAACATCCCTTTTATGCCCTGTACCAAGTGCTGCAGAAGTGGTTGGTGCTATATAAATAATTGTAATAGGAATATATTATCTAATTTAATGACACATAGCAACAAACAATACTTAATAAAAAAAATAGTAAAGAGTATAGAAAGAAACCCTGTTTCTGACATTATCCTGTGGATTGATATGTAAAATTAGGTATAGCCTATCATTAGCATCTCATTGTAATATGAAACCACTCAGTGATGCCATAAATCGGACACGTTTAAAAGAACACCATTTTCTGTTCATTCCGGTATTTCCTTGTAATTCTGCCAACACATAGTATAGATCATTTGTTCTACATTTTCAATACGCACAATTACATATTCAGGTAATGGAATTCCTTTAACCCCTTCTGTCGGATGGTGCTTTGGAACTTAACGACCAAAGCACCATCCGTGTGTCTGTTTGTTCCTGGCTCACGGGGGGCCACAATGAGCTGTTTAATACAGGACGTTCTATGCCGTCCTACTAGCCTCTAGGCACTAAAAAGTAGGACGGCATAGAACGTCCTACAGGCGGGAAGGGGTTAAAGAAGTTAAATCATTAAATATGGACACAAATTACCCAGGATCCTGCCCTGTATGCTCACACAATTTAAGGACTTCGGTTATCTGCAGGAGTAGCTCTGGGTATTTACCATTTGTGATTTGCTGCCCCCTTCTGTTGACTCGGGGAAATTCAGAAGGTTTTCTAGATTGTTGGTTGGAGTTGAGAGGTTGGATGGAGACTGTTTTGTCAGACGGGGGCTTCTTCTAGGTAGCGCCGCTCTGCTGAGGATGAACGGACTGCGTTTTCCTGATGGAATATCAGCAAATCCTACAAACATAATAAAACATAATATTAATGCCCGCGAAGAACCAGAAAACTATGCGTAACTGGAATGTTTGTGTACACTTGTTGGAAATTAGGTATGTAACGGTTATTTTCTGTATATTGGACTTGTGTTTAATATATGTGAAATACACTGATTTTTACAGAGTCCCTTTAAGAAGTTTCAGCAGGAAATCACCTAACATGTCCTTTCATTCATATTTCAGACAGAGAAGTGACTTGGACCTCGGACTGAAATTTCCCTGCTCTTAGTGTACATTCACTTACACGTATGTTATAGAACTATGGGGTCATGTATAAAATCTCCTGCACTGCTACGTTTTATAAAAAAGGCACAATCGGCATTAAGTATAACTTTTATGCATCCCGACACTTTGCAGTGCGAGACCTCTGCCGACACAAATTAGCCTGATTTTCTTTATACATAGACTGTACTGACGCAACGAGGGCGACACAACAAAAACCTATGTATTCGGCAGAGGCAGCACAGACTGCCGGAAGTTGTCAGGAGTCTGCTTTTTACACTGGAGCACACGCCGATTGCGCCAGTATTTGGAAATGACCCTTTAGATGCATTACACAAAGCAATGTCTAGTGTATATAATAAGTTTAAACCAGGGCTTGACAAATTTAATTTAGTTTTAGGAGCCAGCTAAAAACATCTAGCAGCCACACAACGTCACATACACAGTCAGTCACATACAAACACACAGAGACACAGTCAGTGTCACATACACACACAAGCTCTCAGTTTTGAATTTTTTTATTAAGGGGGGGGGGGGATCTATCAATGATTCCTGCCTAAGACCCTCCCCCCACTTGCTTTCCCTAATTGCACAGGAGGGGGGATTCTTCTTCAGCCTGGTCCATGTCTGTCACACAGGCACAGAGCATCTTAACACTACTGGTGAGCGTCAGGATGTCACGTGACACCCGACCGCTCTGACACTAAAGCACAAGGGGTCGGAGCAGGAAGTGTGTGCAGCGCACACTCTGCTCCCTCACACTCCGATCATTCAATTTTTTTTAATTTGTCTAGTCTAATTTTCTAGTGGCCATGGCGACCGGGTTTGTCAAGTCCTGGTTTAAACATTTAAAGCCCATTAAGAGGTGGAAAGTCAGATGTCTGACTGGTATGATGTTTCGTTTCATGGTGTTAACCTACCCTTTTTCACAACCTCTGGAAGTCCGTCTGGTTCAAAGTGCGCATCTTCTTCAGGAGTCTGTGGTGTTGATATCAAACTGCTACAAGTCTTCTTAACTCTCTTAGTTACACGCTGGGATGTAGGCGTAGTGAAGGTCTGCTCCTGAGGATCCTCGATGTTCTCCTGGGCCCTTTGTCTTTTAGTGGGTTGTTTTCCTGAGCTGTGTGTAGATCTTCTGTCCTTCCGTCCTCTTCCTTTACATGCCTTTAAAGGACTGTCTGGCTTGTGAGATGAAGAGCAGGCTTCTTTGCTGGGTTCAAGTTGCTCCAGTCTCAATTTCAACAAATCGACTTGTTTTGTTAGAGTTTCATTGGCATCTTCCAGCTTGTGCGCCTCGATAATTAAAGTGCAGTATTTTTCAACACTCTCATCCGCCTCCAAAGTCTTTTCTTCCAACCACTCTTTCAGTTCCTCGATCTCTGCTAATAAGTCGCTGGCAGCAGTGTCCACTTCTCCGTCTGTGTTTAAAAGACATATTATTGAGAGTTCAGGTTACAAATTAAAAAAAAATAATAATTATAATCCAGGGCTAGCTCACAAATTCTCTAACATACAGTCCCCTCCAGCAACCCCAAAACTAGAACAAAATGTGTTTCTCATTTCAGTCATAATATTTCCTGCTTGATAGAAATTTACAAAGAAGAAACTATGGATCAAAAACTGTGCAAAGCTCGGCTCTGTATTTATCAAATGAAAGGTCCACTTTAAAGGGACTCTGCCATCTAAGCATTGCTTGGACTGTGAATGTAGAGAATGATCAAACATGACCCATACATTGTGTTAGGAGAACTGCAAGCAAATGCATCAGCAAAAGAGACAAATTTGTTTTAAATGTGTCGCCTTTTTATGACATCACCGTGCTGCTTGACATGCAAATGACACATTTTCTCAGTGAAAGCAGATAATTTTCAAGCCACACGTGAGGTAATAAAAATGACACCGAACACACATTTAAAACACATTTGTCTCTTACTTTATGTATTTGCACCTAATTCTGCTAATGCAATGTATTTATCATTTTCAGAATTTTTTTTTCTTTACATTCACAGTATAAAACAAACTTTAAGTGATGAAGTAAATTTAAGGAAGCACAAAATGGGCCTCTCTGGCCAGTCTTGCTGAAATCCGTGCAAATCTTGCTGGATCAGTAGCCTAACTGCTTCCTAAGCATCACAGGCTCATTCAATGAGCCCTGTGACAGAGGAGGAAAGATGGGCAGTGCCCACATTGGCGCTTCTGCTGCTTCACTTGTGATGTCATCATAAAGAGGAGGAGTCAGGTACCATGTGACATTCCATGCTTGCAAAGGATTGTAAACAATTTCAGGTATTATATACAGACTGATAGCTTACGTTACGGTGTTCTACAAAATACATCAAGATAACCAAGCAGCACTGTGAGAAGTGGATTGCCTTTTTTTCCTGTAAAATATACCAGGTTTCAATAAAGTGAAACAGTTCATCTGTTCCTGGAATAGCACAGTCTGTGCTCTGCCAGAAAGTAAAGAACACATTAAAGTATATAGTACATTGTGTTGTTTTGTCGGAGAATAACATTCACTTTCATTGGTTTTCTTGATGGCCAGTTGTAGATCAGCAACAAAGGTTTAACTGGAGAGTTATTATTAGATTAAAGGACAACTAACCCTAGTATGAGGATAAACTGGATTGTACTTTTGATAGTACCGGCAGCTGCCACAGAACAATTCAGGCACCAATCAGACGAGCAGGGTAATTTACCGGGGTCTGTGGTGGACAATAAGATCTCACCTTGTCATGGACAGTGGTGACATGGTACGAACAGCCTATCCCTGTGCCATTTACCAAAGAAGCAGCTCTGAAATTTGGCAGGCTGGAAGTCTCTGACTTCCAAAACAAAAGGAATTTGCCGTTGGAGCATCATCCAAACACCTTTTTAATCAAATATAAGTTGCCTTCTGTTGATTTAACAGGCAAAGACAGACCGCATCCCCCCTATCTGTGTGTCTGCTCAGATAATGTACCTTTGGGTTTGTCCTGTAAGCTTGTCGTGGTCTCTCCTTGTTGTGTGATCTGTTTCTGCAGCTGCTCTCTCTCCTGTTCCAGCTGTTTGCAGGATTGAATCCAAAGATCGCGTTGGTTGCAGAGAACGGCGTTTTCCTCCCTTAGCTGAGCCACATCGGTCTAAACATGAGGACAGAGACAGATTGAGAATCCCAGTCAGTGCGGACATTCAGCCATTATTCTATCAGAATAAGAGCCAGTGATTACTGGATCCCCGCAGATTGTCTGCACTCTCTGCGATGTTCAGGGGGCAGGAAGGTAGTGATTATTGATAAAAAAATCAATACAAACTAAAGACAGAGGAACTACAAGCGAGCAATGGTCACAGTGGAAGGAGAGCGTAACTGTGGCCACGTCAGCTGTGCAGGAAAGGGACCTGTTTGTTTCCATGTATTGTTTAAAATGCATTGTAACATTTAATAAAGATCAATGAAATGACAATGGCAAATCCGACTTGCGGGAACCTTATCATGGTAGTGGAACTCATTACATGTATGATCCGTGATGGGACTGTTGTGGTTCTCATACATGCAGTTGCCAGTTAACATTCAGGAGTGTACTTGTTCTATGTGTAAAAACAAGCAGGAAAGATTTCTACAAATGGAACCGGCCATGCACATAGTCAGCTAGTTACAGAACCTTGATCTACCGGTTGGCTGGCAAACGTATCAAACGATATACAACGCCATCTTACTCTGGGATGTCGATGTTCAGGGGAGGGTGGATGCATGGGGTGGGTACCCGCTATCTTTATAGAGATTCTACGTTACAGCAAAAAAGGCCTTAATGGCGTCTTGATAACAAAAAAAAAAAAGATTTCTACACGTGTGCTAGAAAATCGGCATGTACACTGATACCATGTCAATTTGGCATGATGGGTGCACTATAACATCGCTAGCTTGTCATTAGAAAGGGTGTATATTTCGACCATTTTCAGATTGCTTAGAAAGGCCATAGAATATAATGCTATAGAGCAGAAACTATAGGGTATCTAGAAAGTATGGAAGAATTGTATTCTCTGGCTGATGTCACACAGACAGTGACAGTATACATGGGAATTCCACAGATAGCATGATCTTCAGAGATAAACACGGGTCTAGCGCAGGGCTTGACAAATCTAATTAGATTTTAGGAGCCAGCCAAAAAATTTAGGAGCCAGACAATCACGCAAGCATACACGCAATTCATAAACACACACACCTACTTTACATATACACATATATCCAAACACCTCACACACCTACTTTACATATACACATATACACAAACACATCACACACCTACTTTACATATACCCATTTATACAAACACCTCACACACCTACTTTACATATACACATATACACAAACACATCACACACCTACTTTACATATACACATATATCCAAACACCTCACACACACCTACTTTACATATACACATATATCCAAACACCTCACACAAACCTACTTTACATATACACATATATCCAAACACCTCACACAAACCTACTTTACATATACCCATATATACAAACACCTCACACACAGCTACTTTACATATTCACATATATACAAACACCTCACACACACCTACTTTACATATACACATATATACAAACACCTCACACACAGCTACTTTACATATACACATATATACAAACACCTCACACACACCTACTTTACACATACACATATATACAAACACCTCACACACACCTACTTTACATATACACATATATACAAACACCTCACACACACCTACTTTACATATACACATATATCCAAACACCACACACACACCTACTTTACACATACACATATATACAAACACCTCACACACACACCTACTTTACACATACACATATATACAAACACCTCACACACACCTACTTTACATTTACACATATATCCAAACACCTCACACACACCTACTTTACATATACACATATATACAAACACCTCACACACACCTACTTAACATATACACATATATACAAACACCTCACACACACCTACTTTACATATACACATATATACAAACACACACCCACCTCACACAGTCTTTTCTTGATGTGTCCCCCCTCCCTGCTGCTTTACCTCATTGCAGGGGAGGGGGACATCCGTGCTGCAGCATGTCCTCACTCATAGGCCTGCTGAGTGCCAGGATGTCACGTGTCGACACCCGGCACTCAGACACGCGTTGCGCGAGGGGGCGGAGCTTGCAGTCTGTGCTATACGCACAGACTTTACCCCCTCGCGCTACGAAAAAAGAAAAAAAACATCGGATGGCAGCGGCAAGGGGACAGGGAGGGTAACTTCACCCAGGCGCCAGGTCTCATTTCCTGGTCGCCATGGCGACCTGGCGCCTGGGGTTTGTCGAGCCCTGGTCTAGCGTATATTTAATAATGGCCGCCCATCAGCCATTGACTGGGAGGTTTCTAGGTAAATGCGGTTTTAGTAAAGGCCAGTGTACCGTTCTGATCCAACAGATCAGTGGCACATTAAAGATTCACGGGACTGGCAACTCAACACTTACCTTAAGTTGGTTCATCTCCAGCAGTTGCTTCCGCACTTGGTGCAGCGACTGGTTTAACTCCTCGTTGCTTGATTTCAAGCGATCGTTTTCATGTTTGTGAGTATTAAGATGAGCTTCAACCAGTTCTAGTCTCTCTTGATAACTCTGGATTTCTTCTGTGTGCTACGGGGAAAAAAACCCAAAAGTATTGTGTTATTTATGGCCCATATCCAGATGGTAAAACCATGCTTTATTAAGATGTCCTGTGGTCTAGCACAGTCAGGTCATGTAACTTTCACTAAGTCATATTTGTATTTACAATTCTATTGTGTGTGAATGCTTGGTTCTCTAGGTCCATCAGACAGGTATTTGTGGTTTATAAATAAAGCAGGCCTTGACAGATCCCAGGTCCCATGGCTCTTAAAGGACAACAAATAACTTGTTTAATTTGAAGATAACATCAAGTGTAAATGGTGTGTAGAGAGATGCTTTAATAAAGGAATACAAATAAACCCCCTTACTGCGCTCTTGTTGCTTCATATAGCTCTAACAGGGGGTGGACATGTTGTATAGAATCTTGGGTCAGATCTGCCTAACCTTCATGCAGATGAATGAAGATCTGCCCTAAGATTCTGAACAATATGTCAGCCCACTGTTAGAGCTACATGAAGCACAGAGAGCTCAATAAAGTACAATATTTGTATTCTTTAATTTTTTGGTACAGTTGTCCTTGGAAGTACCACTGGCTCCTAAACTCTATACATATGTCAGGCCACATCTTCTATATTTTTTAATATATATGTATTAAATATAGATATTTATATTCTGTATATATTAATATGCATACTTGATTTGATCCTTGCTGTTGGAGAACACACAAATTTTGTCTACTTTTCTACAATTATAACACATGAGATCAGAGTTGACTAATCTTTCTATAACTTTCTCGTAGGTCCAGCACTAAATTCAGCATCTTCCTTACAAAATTATTAATAAGCCCCCCATCTCGCTGTTTCCCTTTTTCCAGCATTTTGCTGGAGTTAAAAGCATGTTAAAACCAGTGAGTAATCAAACGGCCATTTATATTACCTGTGTGGTTAGGTCATTGAGCAGAGTTTGCTGCTTTGATTTGGCCTGAGTTAGCTGACTCTCATATTCAGATATATCTTCCTTGCTTTTCTTTGTCAGTGCATCCAATTCGTTCTGAAGCTTTGTGATGGTTTCTTCCATTTCAGCTCTGTGGGTTGTCACAGAGTGGAGCAGAGTCTAGAAAAGGTGTATACATAGTGGTACAATGTAATAAATTGCATTTGAAACATAGAATGTGTCGGCAGATAAGAGCCATTCGGTCCCATCTAGTCTGCCCAATTTTCTAAATACCTTTATTAGTCCCCCGTTCCCGGTCTTTTAGTTAGGATAGCCTTGTGCCTATCCTACACATGCTTAAACTCCTTCACTGTGTTTACCTCTACCACTTCCGCTGGAAGGCTATTCCATACATCCACTACCCTCTCAGTAAAGGAATACTTCCTGGTATAACGTTTAAATCGTTGCCCTCTAATTTAAGACTATGTCCTCTAGTTGTGGTAGTTTTTCTTCTTTTAAATATACTCTCTTCCTTTACAGTGTATTCATTAGGTTGCAGTCAAACAAATGTCATCCAGGAATTCTGGATACAGTAACCACATAACAACTTTAATGAATGACATCATATGCATCCTGCAGGGTACCACTGATTGTAAATACAGCACTGGATTATATGGTTCCCCTAGTTCAGAGATGGCTAATCTTGGCACTGTAGATGCCATAAAGCAGTCAAACCACCACAGGGTATAATACCGTAGTTCCCAAACATTTGCAGTGCCAAAGTTAGCCATCACTACGCTAATTAAATGGGTGGTTTGTTCACCAAAACTAGCTCGCAGCAGAAACCCTTTCCACCAAGATATGTAGCTTAAGGTACATGTAGCAAGCACTGGAGACAGCAGCTAGTGTCACACTGACACAGCATGTGTGCATCAGGAAAAACCAAAAGGGAAGGAGAGATTTCAGACACCTATTAATTAACCCTGGCCTGTCCAATACGCTGTCCTTCATAAACCCACCTCTTCCATCCATCTTGTTACTACGTTAATATACCACAAGAGAAGCAGGTGACGAGGAGTTAAATGCAATACTTACCGCATGGCTGCCATTCTGAATAGCACAGAATGGGTTAAAATAGTGTGTATTTATAGAATTATGTATTGAAACAATGAAATATTATTGTGTGAGCCTCATAGGGGTACTAGGGTCAGAAAATGGAGTTTGTTACAATAAAAGAGAAATGATGGGAGTTACGTATAAGAATTTCGCTAAAGTGTGACAAACGTTTCCCGCTTCCAAAAGCAGTGACCCTTACAAGAACATAAATAATGCACACCAGCTAAAAGAAAACAAATATAAAGTAGGGTCCAATAGAGCACATGGCCTACCTGTTGGCTATCGGAAATGGGAGGAGCCAGAAGTATTTTATTTTAGTCCCACCCCTAATGATAATTCATAAATGCGTTAATTTGGCTTCCAGTAACTCACATTGCTTTCCTCTGTATTCTGCCTCAGCGTCTGGATTTCCTGATCGAGGGCTTTCCTGTCCTGAGAGTCCGTCTCTTCCAGCGTTTTCAGTCGTTGATCTGCATCTTGTAACTTACACTGCAAATCAGTGCAGTTGGCGGACGCATCGTCTACCTGTGCGATAACAAGTAAAACACTGATTAGCAGATGCAATTAGGATATTGCCAGTTTCCCAAACAACATAAAATAAAAAAATTAAAAGAGAAAAATGGTTTGATAGGCTTACATTAAACACTAAAATGCAGATTTACATAATTCAGGCCAAAATAGCAGTTTGATAAAATAAGGAAGTTGAAAAAACTCCAGTTTTTGCCTGATTTTTGCACAACTGTTCTCTGTTCATTGTTAAGTGAATATACTCCATTTGTTAATATATTTTTAACCACACCCTTTAATTACTTGTGCTTAGAATTCCATCGTCCCCCCGTATGCGCTTGTCCTCTTCCCGGTTACCTGATTAAAATTATCCCATTTTCTAAATTTTGTGATATTCAGCACTACAATCGCGCATGCAGCGAAAATGATAAATACCTGTTGCAGAAGTTTTTGGTTTTCGCTAACCGAAGCTTCCAGCCGTAGTTCTAAATCCGTACAAAGAGTTTTCAAATCCGCCAGGGTAATTTCAGACGTGTCGTAGGCAGCAGACGTGGTCTGCAACTTTGTTTCTAATTTGTCAATCACTACCTGAAGAGCCTCGTTTTCATTTTTAAAATAACCTAGGTCGACTTTCAAGCCCGAGACTTCTGTTAAGTGTTTGCTTTCCCTCGCCTCTGCATGTTTCAGTTGGTCTTCTAGAGCAAGAAGCTGCTGTGTCTTCTCCTCCAGCTTCTGTTGGCATTTCTCTAGGTCAGACGTAAGGTCATCTACAGACATTTCTAGATTCCTGACTTTCACCTGCGACTCTTCTAACTGGAGCAACAAGTCTGCTTTCCTTTGCTCCATCAGTGACAGAAGCTCAATGTGTTTGGCAGAATCCACTTGGTATCTTTCCTCAAACATTATTTTTTGCTCAAGCAACTCATTCAGTTGCTTCTGGAGCAGTAGAACTGTTTTCTCGGATTCGTCTTTCAAACTCTTCTGTTGTGCTTCGCTTTGCTCCAGGGCACTGTCCGCACTCGCTAGTCTTGCTTCTAATTCCACTATTGTGTTCTGTCTTTCCAGAAGCCCTTGTTCTAGATCGACCACTTTCCTCCTGAAGCTGTTCATTTCTTTTCCCAAATCTTCTTTTTGCAATTTAAGCTGTTCAGCTTCTTCTCTGATGGTCTCAGTTTGCAGAATTGCACCTTCAAAATTTTCCTCCGACATGGTCAACTCTCGTTCTAGAGTCTCAATCTTATCTTTCAGGCTATCTACCTGGTGTTCGCTCTCTTTAAGTTTTTGGAACACATGGCGTTTCTTCTTTTCATCAGATTCAATACGGATTTTAAGTTTCTCTATGCCTGCACGCATTAGAGCAACTTGTTCTTCGGCCGAGTTCAAACTAGTGCCCATTTCGTGTTTCTCGAACTGGCAACATTCCAGAGCTCTAGATAGCTTGTCCTTTTCACTTAGAGCCACGTTTACTTGGGTCTGTTTATCTTCGGACTCTTTCAGTAGTAGCGTCTTCTCCTCTTGAATTAGCTGTACTTGTTTTTGTAGCTCTTCGATCTCAGTGTTCTTTTCTTTTTCTGCTTCTTGAAGGCCAATTAAACCATCTCTTTCTGCAGCCAGCTGTTCTGCAACAGACTTTGCAGACTGAAGGTCCATTTTTAAAGCACGGATTTCATCTTCAAGGATCTTTAAGAGTCCCCTGGTATTGACCTTGTTTGATTCATATTCATTTTCCTTTTCTTTCAGCATCTGGTACATTTTGACAAGCTCTTCTTTTTCCTCACCGACGCTTTCTAATTCCTCATAGACTTTATTCTTCTCGGCCAGAACAACATCCAGATTGTCTTGTAATGAAATAACAGATTTTAAATTCCCAGTATTTTCGTCTTGTATACTCTTGTATCTGGTCTGAAGAATATCTAGGTCAGCTTCCAGAGATAACGCGTGATTCTCAAGGTTTGCTTTTTCGGACTTGGTTCTTCTTAATTCATTTTCTGTTTGAAGATATTTTTCCTTCCAATCCCCGTTAGATATTTCTAAACCTTCCCTTACTGCAGACAACTCGGCAAACTGGATTTTAAGCATCTCCAACATATTGGACAGGTTACGGAGGTTTTTTTCCAGGTCCCCAACTCTTACGGTCAGTTGTTGCTTTTCATAGGTAAGAATTTCAAGTTTCTCTAACAGAAGTGCTCTCTCGTCTTCAAGTTCCTTGACATTATTTTGAAGTGCTGCGCCAGCTTCATCTTTCCCAACAAGGTCCAATGTCTGCATCTCTATCCTGGACTTTAGGTTTTTTATTTCAGCAACAAAGGTTTCAATCTTTTGGTCTCCATCTTCCACACGTTGAAGAAGCACCATGTTCTCACTGGAAAACTGTTGAGCTTGCAGTTTGAGATTTTCAATGACAGTTTGAACCTTCAGGGTGTCTTGAGGCGTCTCAAATATATTTTTAGCTGTATCCTTTGAAGATTTGGGTGTGCATTTCAGATTTGCAATAATAATGTTTCTGAGACTTCCACGCCCAGGTGATTTCACCAGACTGGAAGCTCCTGGACTTTGTAGAAGATCTTTGGGATTTTCGTTGGTCTGCATATCAGTAATATTCAGGGATAAGCTTCCTATTGGTAGGGCAGAGCACACACTCTGATTCATGGGTTCTAAGGGTTTTGTTAACTAGAAGAAAAAAAAAACATATTTTAATGAATTTTAAAACTGATTTTAATCATTTTTATATCTGTTGAGCAGTTTTTTTCTTTCTTAATTAAAACTGTGCAAAAAGGTTATCTAACAAACTATTTGCTAACATTTTGTTTCTGGGTACAGGGGGCACATTACCTCATTCACGCAATTTTAAGTCATTTAAAAAAAAGTTAAAATTCTCATTGTATGGCCACAAACAAAATCAGTAGCTTCTCATTTTATCACATGACTACACCCTAGAATTAATTAGAAAAAATATTGAATAAAATTAAAGAGGAGTTGTAAATGGAAATGCATTGAGAGCCATGCCCCAGTCTTTGCCGATTGCATTTTGGAGTCAAGAACGCATATGTGTCAATATTCAAAAGTGCTTAATTAAGGGTCTACCTATCCTTTGTTAGTTATGCATCAAAAAGAGACATTGGCAGATTATGAAGAAGCATATCAGGCTTTACTTGTGTGGATAAACAGCAAACATTTAGAACATATTAGTTACTTAAAACAGTAGCCAGGTTAGTGAAAGGTAAAAAGGAAGAGAGACATAGAGCAAGTGAAAAAACAGACCCTTCCATGAGAGTACCAACAACTTCAAAACATATATAAGTACTGTGAACTGCACAGCGCCATCTACAGCTCAAGTGCTAATTATATCCGGTACATGTTATGCAGTATATGCTGTTATATTTCCCAACATCCTTAACTAGCAAGAAGGATATGTAGAAGGGTTGAGCGTGAGGAAATTTCAATCTAAATTTTAATGTTATTTTATTGTGCTGCTCCAGGAAATTGGCATTTTATAGTGCCATCCAAATTTAAAGGAACCTTACAGCCACCAAATTAACTTCACTGTCTGAATTTCACTGGTGCACTAATTGTGCATCATTCAAAATAAATTCTCCCTTAGTGTTTGCATAAGCAAACACTAGGCAGAGAAATGCTTCAACGAGCATCGCTTTTTCTGATTGGTGAGCGCACGCGTCATAGCCGCCTTCTCCATGACATAGCACCCTGGAAGGCACTGTTTGACTTCCATTAGAAGCCCAAATTGCTTCTGAACAATGCTCCATAATAGGGAATCTATGATTCTCAGGAAGTGACAGTTGGCTCTTCATGTGATGCCTACCTCACAGCAAGAGTAATTCTCAAAAGGTTTCTGCTGTGGAGGAAAGGAATTATGTCTTTATATATTTTATATGTGTTATATTTTTTATTGGGGAGGGGATTCTGCAATGCTGGCATTGCTTCTCAGGGTGGACGGTCAAACCCTCAAATATAAAGTTAGTGCCATTTGAATTTACGGCCTTAAAACTTCTTTATAACACAACGCAGCAGTATATGTTGTAGCTTTTAAAGCAAATGTAGTAACCAAACCTATCTAGTTACTTTCATCTCCACTAACAGATACTCACATCATCGACGTCAAAAGACAACAATGAGCGTGCGCTCAAGTCTAGGCATTGGAGTTCCAGTCTTGCGGCGTCCAGTTCAAGTGACAAATTCTCCGTCTGTTTCCGCTCTTCTGCTAATCTTCTTTCCATTTCGCTAGCTTGTTCTTTTAGCTTCTCCTGCAGTATGGCAATATCGGAAGCATGCTGCTTCTTCAAGTCATGAAGCTCGGTTTGGTACAGAGCAAACAATTGGATTAGATCATCCGTATCCTTCTTTTCCACACTGGCAAAAGCCTGCAGCTCCTCTTCAAAGGACTTGCTGAAAATTGAGTCGTCGATCAGTTCACCAGAAAGGGATTTTCTGGGTCTGCTCCTAGTGCATTCCTCTTGGTCATTAGAATGTAGCATCACTGATGTACTGTCAGCTTGTATGCTAGGAGCTTGCTCTGATAGTACACATGCATCCGCTACTGCATCATTCAAGGAGATTTGGGGATTTTTTATGGGAATATCATTCTCCCCTTCACCAGTAGCCTTCATACATTGTTGATCTACAGTATTATTTTCATTCACAGAAACTCTTTCAAATAAAAGTGTCTTATCCTCTTCAAGATAATAACATGACATGTCTTCTCGAGGCTCAGTTTTACTATTATTTTGTTTCAGATCTGTATTGTTCAACACTGGGGATTTCAGAACATGAATGATAGAACTGTCCTCATTCACACCAACAACGTGGTCTACAAGACTAATAGTCAACCTGGCTTCATCCATTCCAGATAACGCACCATCCTGTTGACCTTCAGTTCCTCCTTCCTGTTCGCGCATTGCGTTTCCTTGTTTACAACTGGCAAACTGATCTTTCAAAGCCTCTTCCAGCTGTATCGTACATCCTTCTATAGATTCTGTAGAATCCTGTTTAGCATCAATATCCATCTGCAGCATTTCCAAATTAATCTGAAGCTTGCTTGATAATCTCTCCTTCTCTTCTAGGGTAACTCGGAATTCTTCTATGACTTTATTTCGAGACTTTTCCTTGCTTTGGAGATCACCGATTAATTTGACCTGTTGTTCAATTTGTCTATGAGCCTCGCAAAGCTTTTCCTTCAACTCTGCCAGTTCCAGTTTTAGATTTGTGAGCTCCTTTTGGTCTTCTGCTTCGTTACGGTCAAGCCGTTCTTGTCTCTTTTCTTCAACACAGTCTTCCATGTCCATCCTGTTCAGTAGATGTGTTGTCTCGCCGTTCAGTTCATTGATTCTTTCATTTTCGTTCGTCAGACATTCAACGCTCTTTTGATTAGAGCTAATTAAAGTCGTCAGCGTGTCCCGCTCTGTTGACCATGACTCTGAAAGCAGTTGTAGGTCTTGCAGTTTTAGGGTAAGTTCCGTGTTAGATTGAACAGAAGATTGCACCTCTGTGTTTTGAAACCTTAATTTTTCCGCCAAGCAAGTTATTTCACCCTCTTTTTCACTAATGGTAGAAAGTAGTGAGCTAATATAACTCTGCTGAGATGAGATCTCGCTTTGTAACGTCTGAACTTGGCCTCGAGAGTCTGCTACAAATCGTTCATGTGTGCCCTCGCATTCCACCAGACGGTTTTTGATATCCACTTGGTTTCTGAGAAGTTCATCTCTCTCCTTCTGCAATTCCCCACTCAGTTCTTTTTCCTGCTGCATTGCCTTTTCAAAGCAAGGCATTTGTTCCAGAGGAGCAGTCAATTTTTGTTCTTCGATTTGTGCTTTAAGCTCAGAGTTTTGCAGCACTAACTTTTCCATTTCACCTCTGCATTTTAAGGTTTCCATCTCTAGCTTGTATTGAAGTTCATTGTACGCAGCTTTCTGAATATCCAGATCAGCCATTTTTGCATCGACAATATCTTGTAGCATCTTAATCTGAGCGTCCAAGGTATTTTTGTCACTTTCTAGTGAATGCATTTGTCCCAGGTGATGGTGGTTCACACCCTCTAAGTCACTTATTTTCCTAGCCATATCTACCTTTTCTCTAGAAAGCTGATTGGTCATTTTTTCATTCTCAATTTTCCAGTTACAAAGTGAGATATTGGTATTGATCAAGTCCTTACATTCCTTGTCTTTACAGTCAAGTTGATTTTTCAAAGTCCTTGACTCTTCCACCATATTAGCGTAGGAGATCTTGGAGTCTTCGATATCGTGCGCTCTCTTATTCAACAATTCCTGAGCGAGATCTCTTTCTTTTTCCAAATTAGACAAAGTGATTTTCAGATGTTGAACACTAAACGAATCCTGATCTTTCAACTTTTCATGAGTCGATTTTAATTCTCCCTCTAGGGTGGTAGTTTTATCTTCAAAAAAACAAAGAGATAAGAAAAAAAAAAAATTTCAAGAACATATAATAATATAAATTTATGGATAATGCAGCTCTGAAATTACATTTGCAATAAAAACAGGGATTTGTTCTGGAAGTTATAATTATAGAGAACTCAACAAAACATGGAAACGTTCCCCAAATGATATGCTGGTTCTGGCTTTATTTTAAAGGGCAATATCCTACAAATATCTGAAATGAGACATTTAAGATTGCTAAAATAAATAAATACACTTCAAATGACAATTAATTCCTCAAAGGTAGCAAGGGTTAGAAAAATATGTCCTGCTTCTCCAGAGTAATCCCGACATGCTCTTAATTGATCCACCAGGGTTTACTCTCAGCTGTGTCTCACAGCTGAGAAACAGCCGGTCTGAGGTCCCCTCTGCTGATCCCATGTAAAGACGAGGGTCTCCCTCTGTGCTGGCATAGAGAGACAGTCACAGACCAGACCGGCTGCCTGATGCCCAGGGAACTATGGCAGCTGCCGGTCAGAGAACAAAAAAGGCATGTACCAGTTTATCCTGACAGTCGGGGAACTCATTTTGCCACTTGTTCTCCTTTATTAGAAGCCCAAATATAAAAGAACGTTTAGTTGTCCTTTAAAATCGAATGGGATTATAACATTAAAATCTTGGCTATGGCCCTTTAATAGTCTGCCAAATTTGGAATGACTCCCTTTTTTAAAATGTACATCCTGATGCATTATATTTTCCTGATTTATCTTCTTCCCCCTAATAACCAGATATCCATGATGGAATAAGAAACAGGGTACAACAGGTCTTATCTGTAGGGTGAACAAACATCATTGTTTTATTCAGAGAAAGGTATGAAAAATGTGTACTCCATTGGCTGTAATTGGTAACAAATGTAGACAGGTGTTTCCCAAGCTAGTCCTCAAGGCACAGCTGACAGTCCAGGATTTAGGGATTAACCATTTGTGTCTAAGAAGTTTTTTTTTTAAAGGACTGGGTTGGGAACCAGTAGACTGATGGAGCCCTCCCTGGCGTAAGCATATTTCATAAGTCCTTGAATAAAATGGCGATGTGGACAGCAGCAAGAACAGTTTGAAAATATAATTGCATGTTACTTTGTAGCTGTTTAATCAAAACGGAGAATCAGATTCTCTTTAAAGTTCTGCGGTCCAGCTGTGAACATCTGAAGAGTTCAAGATTATTTCACTAAACACTTGCAGACGGTATACCGTACATTGGAATTAAAGGTACAGTGCACGAAAGCAGGAATGATAGGTAGAAAGGTTACACTTATTACCATGTTACACAAATGTCACTTACTTTTCATTTCCTCTACAAACAGCTGGTTTTGTCTTAATGTTTGATTGGCTGTTTTAAGCTCCTCCTCCAGTTTGAGAGCGTCTTTACATTTCTGATCATACTGACACTTGATGTTATTTTGCACCACATTCACCTCCTGTGGGGGGGGGGGGGGAAAGAGTAATTTTCACACATACCAGCACCTGACTATACCACAATACAGGCTGAATATCCCTTACCCGATAATCTGTTATGCAAAATGTTTAGTTATCCCCCCCCCCCCCCCCCCCCCAAAAAAAAAATTGCGATTTTGCCACGTTGAAAAATTCCACACACCCCTGTCATTATTACTCAATACATAATGCCAATATAATTCTGATCTATATCACTATACCATAATATACCTGTAATCATGATCTGTCACTATACCACAATAAAGAATGCACCTGTAATCATGATCTCTGTCACTATACCACAATACAGAATACACCTGTAATCATGATCTCTGTCACTATACCACAATACAGAATACACTTGTAATCATGATCTCTGTCACTATACCACAATACAGAATACACCTGTAATCATGATCTCTGTCACTATACCTGGATACAGAATGCACCTGTAATCGTGATGTCTGTCACTATACCACAATACAGAATACACCTGTAATCATGATCTCTGTCACTATACCTCAATACAGAATACACCTGTAATCATGATCTCTGTCACTATACCTCAATACAGAATGCACCTGTAATCATGATCTCTGTCACTATACCACAATACAGAATGCACCTGTAATCATGATCTCTGTCACTATACCACAATACAGAATAAACCTGTAATCATGATCTCTGTCACTATACCTCAATACAGAATACACCTGTAATCATGATCTCTGTCACTATACCTGGATACAGAATGCACCTGTAATCGTGATGTCTTTCACTATACCTCAATACAGAATGCACCTGTAATCATGGTCTCTGTCACTATACCTCAATACAGAATACACCTGTAATCATGATCTATGTCACTATACCTCAATACAGAATACACCTGTAATCATGATGTCTGTCACTATACCTGGATACAGAATGCACCTGTAATCATGATGTCTGTCACTATACCTGGATAAAGAATGCACCGGTAATCATGGTCTCTTGTCACTATACCACAATACAGAATACACCTGTAATCATGATCTCTGTCACTACACCTCAATACAAAATACACCTGTATTCATGGATGATTATATGTCTTACTTGTATTTTGTTAAATGTGTATTTTTATATCAGTTTGCATTTTTATTATTGTGTACCCTACTGCAGGGCTTGACAAACCCCGGACGCCAGGTCGCCATGGTGACCAGGAAATCAGACCTGGTGCCCGGGTATCGCGAGACCCGCGTGGTGCCCTCGGCAATGAGATCGGATTTTTTTTTCTTTTCTTTATTCCAGCAGCGGTGGCGAGGGAGCAGAGTGAGTGCACCAGCTGCACAGACTTCCTGCTCCACCCCCTCGCGCACTGCGTTCTATCGCTGATCATCGGGGAGCATAGCAGGGAAGCTGCTCCGTGCCACCAGGCTGCAACGGAAACCCCCCCCCCTTCATTGAGGTGTAATCGCAGGAGGGGGGGGACATTGATAGGTAAACTTTTTTTTATTTTTTTTTACCATCCTGTTTTTAGTTTGGTCAGTATTGTATTACACACAGCTAGCAAATTGTATTGTGAATTTGTGTTTTTATTTCTCTAATAATTCCCTGTGTCTGACTCATCAATAGAACACACTATTTATCCTCTCTCTTTCAAACTTAACTTCGACAATACTGCTTCATGATAGATTAAAATAAAGATCAGATAATGTGCCTGTTGTAACAAGTAACGCGGTCATGTGTACGCTAGAAACCTAAAGACATGATTTTTTTTTTTAAGCAGTTCCTAACAGATGGCAAAAAAACTGGAGTAACTGGATATTAGCAGCAGATGGACACGACATATCAATGGCATGCATTGGGATAGAGGACAGTCAGAAAATGTAAATCGTATGTAGATTACAATATTGTGTTTGCAAGCAAGTGCCTTGCTTTGGGTACCGAATATTTACATCCAGGTAACTTTAAAAAGCTAATTCCAAAGTGGAAAAAAATCCTCTGTGCATAATAAAGCTAATATACAGAAGATAATATATTAGGCTGGCTTGTGGTTTAGTCTGGTTGGCTCCTGAGGTCAAGCCCATTTGTCCTTCTGTCTCCATCTTTAGCCGTCAGGCCGGGAGGACTTTCATGTAACACAGACATATTAATCCACTACCCATGACAAGATTACAGCTGGATCTTCACGCTCTGATGCCGTATAAATACCTCCATTTTTTTCTTGAAATCATTTTCGTTTTTCTGGCATTTATGTAAAGCTTCTTCCGATCTGCAGAGTTTCTGCTTCAGTTCCTCAATTTCACTTTCCAAAATTCGTTTTGAATGGCTCACCTAAAACAAAACGTAATATTATTTAACAGATCGTCACCATATTATTATACCATAGGATTCTAATGATTTATAACTAGTGCTTTACAGCAGGGCTTGACAAATATATCCGAGTTTTAGGAGCCAGCTAAAATATCTAGGAGCCAGACAACAGCACATAAACACACGCAGTCACAGACAGACACACATAGCGAAACCCGCTACACCTTGTTTTCCTACATATACATACACACATCCTGTCAGTCAGATTCATACACACACACACACATCCAGTCAGTCACATATATATACACACACACACACACACACATCCAGTGAGTCACATATGTACACAGACACACATCCAGTCAGTCACATATGTACACACACACACATCCAGTCAGTCACATATGTACACACACACACATCCAGTCAGTCACATATATACACACACACACATCCAGTCAGTCATATATATACACACAAACACATCCAGTCAGCCACATATATACACACACAAACACATCCAGTCAGCCACATATATACACACAAACACATCCAGTCACACACAAACACATCCAGTCAGACACATATATACACACAAACACATCCAGTCAGACACATATATACACACACAAACACATCCAGTCAGACACATATATACACACAAACACATCCAGTCAGACACATATATACACACACAAACACATCCAGTCAGACACATATATACACACAAACACATCCAGTCAGACACATATATACACACAAACACATCCAGTCAGACACATATATACACACAAACACATCCAGTCAGACACATATAGTCAGACACATATATACACACAAACACATCCAGTCAGACACATATATACACACAAACACATCCAGCCAGACACACACACATATATACACAAACACATCCAGACACATATATACACACAAACACGGCAGAATATTTTTTTTAAAGGGAAAAATTAAATAAAAAATGTTCACCAATCAATGTCCCCCCTCCCTGCTATAACACCAGAATGGGGGGGGGGGGGGGGGGGGCGTTCCAGCCTCAATAAAGGGAGGGGGCGTTCCAGCCTCAATAAAGGGAGGGGGGCGTGCCAGCCTGGTGGCAGAGAGCAGCTTTCCTGCTGAGCTCCCCGATCAGAACTATATCGGTGCGCGAGGGGGCGGAGCAGGAAGTCTGTGCAGCCGGTGCACTCACTCTGCTCCCTCGCGCACCGCTGCTGGAGAGAAGGGAAAAAGCTATTGTATTGCCGAGGGCACCACGCGGGGCTCACAATACCCGGGCGCCAGGTCGCCCGGGGTTTGTTGAGCCCTGCTTTACAGATCATCCCCATAGTATTATTATACCATAGGATTCTAATGATTTATAACTAGTGCTTAACAGATCACCATATTATTATACCATAGGATTCCAATGATTTATAACTAGTGCTTAACAGATCATCACCATATTATTATACCATAGGATTCCAATGATTTATAACTAGTGCTTAACAGATCATCACCATATTATTATACCATAGGATTCTAATGATTTATAACTAGTGCTTAACAGATCATCACCATATTATTATACCATAGGATTCCAATGATTTATAACTAGTGCTTAACAGATCATCACCATATTATTATACCATAGGATTCTAATGATTTATAACTAGTGCTTAACAGATCACCATATTATTATACCATAGGATTCCAATGATTTATAACTAGTGCTTAACAGATCATCACCATATTATTATACCATAGGATTCTAATGATTTATAACTAGTGGTTAATAGATCATCACCATATTATTATACCATAGGATTCTAATGATTTATAACTAGTGCTTAATAGATCATTACCATATTATTATACCATAGGATTCTAATGATTTATAACTAGTGCTTAACAGATCATCACCATATTATTATACCATAGGATTCTAATGATTTATAACTAGTGCTTAACAGATCATCACCATATTATTATACCATAGGATTCTAACTAGTGCTGCAGTGAGAGACCCTCGCATTCGGCAGTCAAAGCGGGGCGAGCCCCCGTTCTGATTGGCTGTGCGCGTGTTGACAACCAGGAACTGCTGTGTCTCGCATGTGAGACTTTTCTAGTGTTTAACAGATATTTTACTAGTGTTTAACAGATCATCACCATATTATAGTAATATATAACTATTGCAGTACCACAGGCTGGTCCACTTCCTAGCACTTCAGGTCTCTGTGAACGCTGGTTAGGGTGTGCATGGATAGGGAATATTTAAATTGCTAGTCATCTAAGAGAGCTTTATATAAAATAAACAAAGAGTGTAACTTGCATATCATGCCAAAAAGTGATGTGACAAGGAAAAGACATTGTGAGAATAGTTTTCTCCTAATCTATGCATTTGCTTGGGATTCTGTTAATCCGGCATAATTAGAGGAGAACTAAAACTTTTTTTTCCCACTTGTGCTTCTAATATAGAAGCACAACTGAAAAAGTCAGTGCCCCCAGAATAGGATAAAAAATAATAATGTTATATTGCGCTAATATTTAAATATTATATGATAAACACCAAAAGATGTGTAATTACACTTGCTGCAACCTCATACACAATGATCACAAGTGTGCAACAAGTAACTGAATAAAAACATTCTGCATATACCTTTAGGTATCACCATGTGTACCAATAGATAAATATATACAACAAAATTTTACTTAAATTTTAAATTGGAGGATGTTGCTTTATCACTAGGAATGTTCATACATAAAAAAGAATAAGATAGTACATAGCATAATATCAAAGGGTAAATGGTCCCCAGATAGCCACCCTCGGAGTAGAGAGGACAGAGCAGATAGACTGCTCAATAAAATCAGCAAAGTCCACACCAGGGGGTAGATCAGCTGGTTCAGACACTGTCCCCCAACGTGCAATAGAGAGCATTACGTATGTTGAAAATGAGTGCAATATTTTAAGGGAGCATTTAGTGGGAAAATGGAAAAAGTAATAAAAGTCTGTGCATTCTGTTTAAAAGTAATGTATTAAAGGACCCTGTCACCTAAACACTGTGTATACTATACTATATAGTGTGCTAGCAGAATTGCATTTAAATGAACAGATTAAAAAGTATGTATGTGGTGCCTGTTGTTTATGACATAATGTGTGGCCTGGTATGCAAATTAACCACTTTTCAACAGGAAACGTGTAATTTGCATATGAAGCCACAAGGTGATGTCATAAACAGACTCCTCAGACACGCATAGTGACGTTTAAAATATATTTTTCTCTTAACCAATGCGTTTTGCCATTCTGATAACACAATGTATAGATCCTTTTTATTTTCTACACTCGCAGTGCAAACAATGAATAGGTGGGGGAGTTTCTTCGCGTGTATATCTTACTTTGTCGAGCTCTGCCTGGATGGCGTTGAATTGATTCTTTGCTTGCTGGGACTCTTGGCTTTGTTTGGTTTTCATCTGGTTTAGTTGCTGTTCCAGGTTTTTAAGTGAATTTTGCTGGCGCAAGAGTTCCTGCAGACAAATGAAAAGGACGTGTTTACATCTGATAAAACACAGTTGACTCAGGAAGTAAAGGGACACTCCAGGCATCACATTAACTTTAATGCATCTGGTGGTGTTTAACATGTACATTGTACAAAAAAAGCTTTTTTTTTTTTTTTTTTTTTTTGCATGCATCTATTTTGTAAACGATAGAAAATTGCAATCAGATGGAATCATCTGGGATATTTGAAGTCAGTGATAAACACAAGGACAAAATGACATATTAGGTATGTGTGTCTTTTGCTATATATATGTATAAAAATACCGCCGAGCCTTTTTTTTTTTTCTCTTACCTGTTGGTTTTCCTTCTCTCTCTCCTTTGATTTCTGCTCCATGGTAACCCGAGTACTTTCTGCATTCTGACGCTGACAGCCTAGTTCTTCTGTAACCTTCTTCAGTTTCTGCTCAGCCAACACACACTGCGCAAAACAAATTCATCCTTCTTTTCAATATAATATGATTTCCAATCACAATAATAATAGTAAGAAGAAAAAATAAATACAACTAAAAAATTCTAAAATGTAGTTTTTAGAATTAAAAAATAAAAATCATAAGCTTTAATGTCTTAGCACACCTCCTGATATACTTAAAGATTAAGGTACTCTTCTTTTTGAGCTACCATAAAAGTTTTAAAGAGCACCACAGACAAAGTACCTGCTTCACCAGAATTTTTTTTGCTGCTATCTGCGTGTACGCCAAGTTTATACATGACCCCCATGTCTTATATTCTATATTGTATGGAACATACAAACACATGAAATAGGACGGTGGATCTCATTATTTTGCAGTTTAATGTTGTAAAGAAATGTACTAATAATCTGCAGCTTGTGTTCAGTGCTCTTAAACTGGGATTAATATGAAACAGGAAAAGCCCATTGTTACTTTCACCAGTGTAAAGGTATCTGGGTCCCACCCACCAGTGTAAAGGTTTCTGGGTCCCACCCACCAGTGTAAAGGTATCTGGGTCCCACCCACCAGTGTAAAGGTATCTGGGTCCCACCCACCAGTGTAAAGGTATCTGGGTCCCACCCACCAGTGAAAAGGTATCTGGGTCCCACACACCAGTGTAAAGGTACCTGGGTCCCACCCACGTAGCATAACCCAGCCACAGAATAGGAAAACAGCCACACAACTCAATTCCATTAACGTTTGATAGAACAAAACATTTGTATTTTAAATCACTGCCCTCTAAAGCTTTTAACAGTTAAAAAAACAGGTCCGGTACCTTATCTGCAGATTGTTCCAGCTGCATCTTGACTCGAGCCAGATCATCCCTGGTTTTGGTGAAGGTTCTGTCTTTCTCTGCCAGGTCCGTCTGGGTCTTTTCTAAGAGATTCGGAGTTTCTTGATATCGGTTGATTTGAGTTTTCAGCTCCTTTTCTTGAACTTGTATTCGTATCTCCAGCTCAGTTATTTTTGATTTGAGCTCTGAAGAAGAGGAATGGAAATGTGTTAAAAGAAATAACTTTAACAGCACCTAGCGAATTAGTATTACAACGTCATGATGACACTTTATAAAGCCAGCATGTTATCTCTGTGTAGGTTTTGATCTATTGATTTTCTAGCAAATAAACCAAAGTAATTTATAAATATAACATTCTTATCTCCCCAAGTCTTCTACTATTCAGAGTATTGGAGTTTTGTATTAATGTACACCTCTCTGAGACCTTCAGATTCTTTTAAAGAATTAAAGCCAGTTGTAAAGATGCTTTAGTATGGTAATATGTTACAAAATAAATGATACTATATAGACCAAGGGTACCTAGCTGCAGAAAACAGATTCCTCTGGGCTGCAGCGAGAACCGGATGATAAATATATTAACCTTAGCACAGCTTCCGTGCCAGTG
The DNA here is from genome assembly GCA_036172795.1 of Pelodytes ibericus. Lineage (NCBI taxonomy): Eukaryota > Metazoa > Chordata > Amphibia > Anura > Pelodytidae > Pelodytes > Pelodytes ibericus. The sequence continues at coordinate 23,710,632 of CM069862.1, forward strand.
CCCTCTCTTGTGTGCTCAGCTTAAGCATCACTAATGCAGACAAAAAAAGTCAAAAATGTAATTCTCCTTTTTTGTTGTCTGTATAACAGCTGAATGCCTAGATATCCCTTATTAATGGTCAGATAACTTGAGCAGGGGATTATGGGAGATGTTGTTTTCCAACAGCTGGAGGGCTGTAGTTGGACACCCCTGCTATACACTGTATGGAGCCTAAAATTATAGGCTCCTGCTCTTGATGTCAGCCAAGCTTGCCCTGTGCTGAATTCATAATGCAGAGGCAGAAGGTTGACGTGTCTATATTCAAAATAGCTGCTACAAATGGCAGATATAGTCAAAGTACAAGCTTCAATAAATGATGAGATGGACAAATTAACAGCTCCCCTACAGGACTCTCCTCAGTTGTTTGAAAAGACTTGGGGTGCCTGGATGTCTGCATTTCCAACTTGAGGTGGAGCTTACCTTGGTTCAAATAAAGAGACGTGGCCATGGGCCTACCCCCTGGGCGCCGGGAAACTGTTGATTATTAAACTCCGATCCTTTTATTTTTGTTACTGGATTGCACATTTTTATATATTTTATAGAGCCTCTCTATTGATGAGAAGTTTTATTTTTTTTTATAAAAATGCTTATCTTTTTTTACTGTTTGGGGTAAACAGTCTTGCCATATGGATTTATTTGTTTTATCTCTCGGTGTAAAACTAAAATGAAAATCTAGAATAAAAAAAAAAAGGCTGCTACATACAGAAAAGTACAGACCAGTAACAAAGTAACGCCTAACTTCCTCATATACGTTGCACACTAATGCATGCAAAAACTACGAATATCAGAGTTACAGTATGGGCTGAAAAGGTGTCTCAATCATTATTAGGCTTCAATTAAACTGGCATGGCATCTTTTACCAGACTTAGCCCTGTAATATCAGCAATAATAACCAGAGAAATCTTAGGCGGACGATATTTTCATGATGGTTCAATTAATTTGTATGTCTGCAACAGAAATCTAATTTACCTTGATTCTGGGATCTTAATTGCTCATTGACCTGAGTGCTGTATGAGTCGGATGCACTTCTAACAGTATCCTCCATTTTAAAGCCTTTTTTGCTTGGGGTCTCCTCTTGGTCCCATGGAAAATGGCTTGAGGCGAAGCTCCTCTTCAGAGACGTGTCATGGCTGCTGGACGAGGAGCGACTTGGCGTTCGTTCTTGTTGCCATGAAAAGACAGAGGATGAGGACTGGTGACGTGCGATATCTCTGTGGTTCATGGTGCTGTGGGAAGAGGGTTGCGGAGTCTGATTGGCTGTCTGTAAAAGAAAAGAACCAATGGAATAATAGACGGAGAACCTTCTATCAATGGAGAAAGGTGCAGCAATTGTGTTCTAAACATTACTCCGTCAGTCATTTTGGTGTGAAATGATGTCCCACACATTGTATTATCTATAAATTGGCACAATGTCATTTTTGTACAGTGTTTGCGTTTAAGGAGCCAGTAAATGTTAACAATAAATGTAATAGAAGTAAAAGTTTTTTTTTATTGCATCTGCTCTGAGGGAGAAGCAGTGTTTATTTATTGGCGTTAGACACACAGTAGACTAGGGCTCGACAAACCCCAGGCGCCAGGTCGCCATGGCGACCAGGAAATGAGACCTGGCGCCTGGGTGAAGTTACCCTCCCTGTCCTCTTGCCGCTGCCATACGATTTTTTTTTTCTTTTTTCGTAGCGTGAGGGGGTAAAGTCTGTGCGGATGGCACAGACTGCAAGCTCCGCCCCCTCGCACAACGCGTGCCTGAGTGCCGGATGTCGTCACGTGACATCCTGGCACTCAGCAGGCCGATGAGTGAGGACATGAGTGAGGACATGCAGCACGGATGTCCCCCTCCCCTGCAATGAGGTAAAGCAGCAGGGAGGGGGGGACACACCAAGAAAAGACTGTGTGAGGTGGGTGTGTGTTTGTATATATGTGTATATGTAAACTAGGTGTGTGTGAGATGTTTGTATATATGTGTATATGTAAAGTAGGTGTGTGTGAGGTGTTTGTATACATGTGTATATGTAAAGTAAGTGTGTGTGAGGTGTTTGTATATATGGGTATATGTAAAGTAGGTGTGTGTGTGAGGTGTTTGTATATATGTGTATATGTAAAGTAGGTGTGTGTGAGGTGTTTGTATACATGTGTATATGTAAAGTAGGTGTGTGTGTGAGGTGTTTGTATACATGTGTATATGTAAAGTAGGTGTGTGTGAGGTGTTTGTATACATGTGTATATGTAAAGTAGGTGTGTGTGAGGTGTTTGTATATATGGGTATATGTAAAGTAGGTGTGTGTGTGAGGTGTTTGTATATATGTGTATATGTAAACTAGGTGTGTGTGAGGTGTTTGTATATATGTGTATATGTAAACTAGGTGTGTGTGAGATGTTTGTATATATGTGTATATGTAAACTAGGTGTGTGTGAGGTGTTTGTATATATGTGTATATGTAAAGTAGGTGTGTGTGAGGTGTTTGTATACATGTGTATATGTAAAGTAGGTGTGTGTGAGGTGTTTGTATATATGGGTATATGTAAAGTAGGTGTGTGTGTGAGGTGTTTGTATATATGTGTATAAGTAAAGTAGGTGTGTGTGAGGTGTTTGGATATATGGGTATATGTAAAGTAGGTGTGTGTGAGGTGTTTGGATATATGGGTATATGTAAAGTAGGTGTGTGTGAGGTGTTTGGATATATGTAAGTATGTAAAGTAGGTGTGTGTGAGGTGTTTGTATATATGGGTATATGTAAAGTAGGTGTGTGAGGTGTTTGTATATATGGGTATATGTAAAGTAGGTGTGTGTGAGGTGTTTGTATATGTAAAGTAGGTGTGTGTGAGGTGTTTGTATATATGGGTATATGTAAAGTAGGTGTGTGTGAGGTGTTTGTATAAATGAGTATATGTAAAGTAGGTGTGTGTGAGGTGTTTGGATATATGTGTATATGTAAAGTAGGTGTGTGTGTGAGGTGTTTGGATATATGTGTATATGTAAAGTAGGTGTGTGTGTGTGTGTATATATGTGAAGTAGGCGTGTGTGTTTACGAATTGCATGTATGCTTGCGTGCTTGTCTGGCTCCTAAATTTTTTTGCTGGCTCCTAAAATCTAATTAGATTTGTCAAGCCCTGCAGTAGACCAATAATAGATTGCTGGGCACCAGCTCCGGATGCGAAGAGTGGAATGAGGGTAACCACGCTAAAAGTTGGCGTTGCTCCCGCTGTCTTTAACCACATTATTCAACAGAAGACGAAAAAAGCGGGAGATCTTGGCACTCACACTTGGCAATATAGGCCCTTAAAATCAAATGTCCAAAATATGATATAAAGTGCAATATAAATCTATGACCGAGTTCGGCCTGTTCTTCTATTGATTACAAGCATCTTATCCTCCAGCACCTAATCAGCGACAGGCACATGTGTAACCAGTCACTTCATTGCCCATAGCCAGTCATCGATGGCGGTCATCAAGAGATTTTCTACTTGTATTTTAGAAAAAGTTAGCACCACCTTTCACTCATTGAGCTGCTCAATGACCGGATCGGCCTGTTTGTTCTGGTTTGAAGCTTTTGGTGCTTTGAATCAACAATAATAAATTCACTAAACTTACCTTCATTTGAAGCATTTTCAGTTCTCTTTCCAGCTTTTTTCTTTCCTCCAGTTCTTTGTTATATCGGTCTTGTAAATCCTCGTATTTTGAGTCTTAAGAAAAAGCAGACACAAAGACAGGTTATTATCACACCAATTAAACAGCAGCTTCATTGGGTAGAAAGGAGGAGAGCTTTCTTACCGCTGTACTTATTAGGGGTGTAAGAGATACCAGACGGTTTCTGGGGAGTGGCGCACAAAGACATATCACCCGCGTTAAAGGATTGCTGGCTTTTTTCCAAGTCATTTTTATGTCTGGAGGAAAGAGAGAGAGAAAACATTGTAGGGGAAATAAAACGGTGAAACCAGTTTCCAGATTAGAGCAACAGTATATCCACTCAGTGCTTCCAACTGCTTTAAAAGCCAACAAAATAACCACAGAAACCATTAAAGACAAGGATATTTTTTCAAACTCTGCTACTTTGGCCTTAAGTTTGAAATTCCCTGCAATTCTGTCTTTCATGACTAAATCCCATAGAGCCACTTCATAACTGATAAAAATGTTTTGGGAATGCATATGTACTTTCCAAACATCTGTAGTGAGAAGCTTAGCCATCACTACGAAGAACCTAGCTGGATTCCAATATCTTCCCAAACATCTGCAGTGAGAAGCTTAGCCATCACTACGAAGAACCTAGCTGGATTCATATATCTTCCCAAACATCTGCACTGAGAAGCTTAGCCATCACTACGAAGAACCTAGCTGGATTCGAATATCTTCCCAAACATCTGTAGTGAAAAGCTTAGCCATCACTACGAAGAACCTAGCTGGATTCGAATATCTTCCCAAACATCTGCACTGAGAAGCTTAGCCATCACTACGAAGAACCTAGCTGGATTCAAATATCTTCCCAAACATCTGTAGTGAGAAGCTTAGCCATCACTAGGAAGAACCTAGCTGGATTCAAATATCTTCCCAAACATCTGCAGTGAGAAGCTTAGCCATCACTACGAAGAACCTAGCTGGATTCAAATATCTTCCCAAACATCTGCAGTGAAAAGCTTAGCCATCACTACGAAGAACCTAGCTGGATTCGAATATCTTCCCAAACATCTGCAGTGAAAAGCTTAGCCATCACTACGAAGAACCTAGCTGGATTCAAATATCTTCCCAAACATCCGCAGTGAGAAGCTTAGCCATCACTACGAAGAACCTAGCTGAATTCAAATATCTTCCCAAACATCTGCAGTGAGAAGCTTAGCCATCACTACGAAGAACCTAGCTGAATTCAAATATCTTCCCAAACATCTGCAGTGAGAAGCTTAGCCATCACTACGAAGAACCTAGCTGGATTCAAATATCTTCCCAAACATCTGCAGTGAGAAGCTTAGCCATCACTACGAAGAACCTAGCTGGATTCAAATATCTTCCCAAACATCTGCAGTGAAAAGCTTAGCCATCACTACGAAGAACCTAGCTGGATTCGAATATCTTCCCAAACATCTGCAGTGAAAAGCTTAGCCATCACTACGAAGAACCTAGCTGGATTCGAATATCTTCCCAAACATCAGCAGTGAAAAGCTTAGCCATCACTACGAAGAACCTAGCTGGATTCAAATATCTTCCCAAACATCCGCAGTGAGAAGCTTAGCCATCACTACGAAGAACCTAGCTGAATTAAAATATCTTCCCAAACATCTGCAGTGAGAAGCTTAGCCATCACTATGAAGAACCTAGCTGGATTCAAATATCTTCCCAAACATCTGCAGTGAGAAGCTTAGCCATCACTACGAAGAACATAGCTGGATTCCGGACATGTCTGCCCCCTGATAGAGCTGTATGAGCAAAGAGGGCTCAATAAGGTTCTGTGTATTTGTTCATTAAAGTATTTCTATTTAAAAGTCTACACTTCATGAAATCTTAAATCTTGTTATCTGAAAGAGAACTTCATTTTTAGCGATGTCCTTAAAGCAGAGATTCTGTCAGAAACTGTGCGAATTTAAACCAGAGGAGATTTTCTTTAAAACCAAAGCCACGTCTCCCAACCTTTTCAGGTCGTGCTCCAGCTTTTCAATGTGTTTCTTGCTGGCCGCCACTTGTCCTTCCAGGAAGTTGACCTGTGTTTCCTTCACTTGGTAATCATGGCTGAGCTTCTGTTTGGCTTTTTCTTGGTTGTCACACAGTTCGATCAAGCTCTGATTCTCTCTCTTCAGTGCTGTCACTTCACCTTTTTCACTCTCAACCTGTTAGACGGATAAACATTACACAAGCAGAAAGGTTAGAAGTGGATCACTGCGCACACTCAGATACTCACAGGAAAGATCTCAGGGGGGGATTTAAAGGGACACAGCTAACTATTATGTGTCAACACAAATTCATTTACATTTCTGCTGTGCTCTGCTTTCCACCTTTTATATTGAAAATGTACTTGCATTCTCTTGGGTCCATGGTGTTGAGCCTTGATTTGTTTGGCTGGCGTAATATGAAAAATACTAAATTATTGTGTTTATCAAAGAACAGGTTGTAAAAGAGTGACGCTCTATAATCATTTGAACACTTATTTTATAACTTATGAATAGGGTACAGCTAATAAAACTGCTGTTATCACTCTCCAAAGTTTCACATGAATTTATATTTTCACATTATTTATAGAAAATTGATTTTTAAAACATATTAATTTGAATTAATGCCCTCTGTTCCTGGTAAAATAAACATATTGTGCCCTTTCTGTTTTCCATACAAAAACTAGAAATTGGACAGCACCCCAGGACTGGCATATGTAATACAGAGGACCACTGAAGTGACCAAAAATGGATACACATTGCAATACATAAAAGGAGTCAGTGAGCATACCATATTAGCATAAAATCCGTTCTGCTAGCTCCTAACATTTTTATTGTTTTACATAGGCTCCTAAAATAACTAGGCTGGCTCCTGGATTGGTAGGTTTGACTCTTAACCACTGCAATATTCACCAGCTCCCATGTGATTACAGGAATTATCACTTACCATTTTTAATTCTAACAAACATGTAACCAAACTATACTTTGATATTCAACATCCTGAAAACTAGTTCATACATGGTAGACATGTGCAAAACTAAAATTTTTGTTTCATTTTTGTCCATTCGGACGAAAATGTTATTTATTTCGTCCAAAACGAATTTTGTTCATTACTGCATTCGTTTCAGACAAAATTTGTTCATTATTTTCATTACGTTTTATTTATTCGTACGAATTTACCTATTTTAACCTCTCTTTCGGTTTATAGACTTTCTGTTTATGGAATGCATGTAATGCTATTGGTATTCTATAAACCAAAATAGAGTCCCCATTTATTCGAATTGACCTATTTCGGTTTATAGAATACCAATAGCATTACATACATTCCATAAACCGACATAATGAACGACTTTCGGTTTATGGAATGCATGTAATGCTATGAACGAATGGTTAATAAACGAAAATCATTCGTCCATTCATGCTATCATTCAGTTTATAGAATACCAATAGCATTACATGCATTCCATAAACCGAAAGTCGTTCATTATGTCGGTTTATGGAATGTATGTAATTCTATTGGTATTCTATAAACCGACTATTGCGATTTATAGAATGCCAATAGCATGAATGGACGAACGATTTTCCTTTATTAACCATTCGTTCATTCGGCTTTCGTTAGTTTAGCATTTTCGTTATTCATACGAATGGACGAAAATGCTATTTTCGGCTGAAAATGCATTAGTCCGAAAACGAATGCACATGTCTAATACATGGTCTGCAGTTCTACACAACTGGCCTAGGAGATAGTCCGTAGGTTGGTTGACGTGACCAAAGTGCAATATACAATATATATAAAAGTTGCCAGCGAACATAACCCTGTAGGCATCAGATGATTACCTTTTGTTTTTGCTTCTGGAAAGCGGCCTCCAGAGACTCCAGCTGAAACTGCTTCTGCTGACGTTCCTTTTTCAGTTTATCCACCTGACTTTCTAGCTCTTGAATTTTCTGGAGGGTCTTTGTGGGAAGCCCCTCTTTCCACTCTTCAACCACCCAACTCATGATGCGTAGTGTATGAGGCTACTTCCAATAAAATACCTAACAAGATAACGAGATACAGAACAATCCATGATTTTTTCATTTCTTACAGAGGAGCAGGATAGAAATGTTCTGATTTCACAGAATATTTCAAAAATGAAAAAATATTGCAGCAGCGTTAACCCAGGGCTTGTCAAACTACTGCTGGTGGCTAACGTTTTTGCTTTACATGGTAAAAATTCCCCGCACTCCAAAAAATAACTACACTGGCTTCTAAATTGGTCGTTTAGGCTACAAATATACGAGCTAGGTGTAATAATACAGATATCTGACACAGGAGCTATTTACATATTTAATTCTAAAATCAGTACATTTTTATTCTTACTATTCAATGCGCACTAAGGAGGGGCAGGTATAAAGAACGAACACGCGCAGATTGTTCCAATGTATAAAGCAGACTCATGAGAGTCTACGTTATCTACACACAATGGGTAGGTATAGGTTCAGGCGCCGGATGTGTTGGGGAACCTCTGCCAAACACAGTTTGACGGAGGTCCCTCTCTCCCTTACTGCAAAGTGTCGGGAGTTATTTTTAAAAAAGCGAAATCACCATTATACCTATCAAACGGCGATTGAGCTTTTTTAAATTAAATTATAGTGATATTTTTTTTTAAAAGACTACTAGTGGGGCTCTTGCTACTGAATGAGAGAGTTTTCTCACTAGGTAATTCCAAGAGATGAATGGCCCATGTCCCTATATAATATATTATTACAAGATTCCTTGAAGGGTGACTGTATGCTTGTACGGGTATATGACTGCGTGCATGTATGGATAAATGTGTGCTTGCATGGTTAAATTACTGTGTGTATTAGTTTTGATAAAGTAAGGTACAATTATCATTTGGAGATCTGGAAAGGTCACTACCTACTTGCATATTATTAGGTCTGACTCCTAAGTTGCAAGTAAAAAGAAATGCAGAAAAAGTGGCACTCTCGGGATCCAGTAGAAAACAAAGTGTTTTCATATTGTGCAAAAGGTATAAAAGTCATCACAGCAACAGGTGGGAAAGGATCAGTGAAGATTCACACATGACGTGTTTCGCGCATCAAGCGCTTAATCATATTCTATCAAGAAAGACCTTATTTTGCATCAGGACAAGTAGATTGGGCTACTGCTTTAGTCATTGGACAAGTATTTTGTTTTGTTTTTTACATTGTATGTTCCATTATATTACTGTATGTAATGTATGTTCCATTATATTACTGTATGTAATGTATGTTCCATTATATTACTGTATGTAATATATAATGAAACATATTACTGTATGTAATATATGTTCCATGATATGACTATGTTCAATTATATTACTGTATGTAATATATGTTCCATTACTGTATGTAATGTATGTTCCATTATATTACTGTATATAATGTATGTTCCATTATATTACTGTATGTAATGTATGTTCCATTATATTACTGTATGTAATGTATGTTCCATTACTGTATGTAATGTATGTTCCATTATAATACTGTATATAATGTATGTTCCATTACTGTATGTAATGTATGTTGTATCATATCCTATTACTGTATGTTGTCTCATATTACTGTATGTAATGTATGTTCCATTACTGTATGTAATGTATGTTCCATTATAATACTGTATATAATGTATGTTCCATTACTGTATGTAATGTATGTTGTATCATATCCTATTACTGTATGTTGTCTCATATTACTGTATGTAATGTATGTTCCATTATAATACTGTATATAATGTATGTTCCATTACTGTATGTAATGTATGTTGTATCATATCCTATTACTGTATGTTGTCTCATATTACTGTATGTAATGTATGTTCCATTATAATACTGTATATAATGTATGTTCCATTACTGTATGTAATGTATGTTGTATCATATCCTATTACTGTATGTTGTCTCATATTACTGTATGTAATGTATGTTCCATTATAATACTGTATATAATGTATGTTCCATTACTGTATGTAATGTATGTTGTATCATATCCTATTACTGTATGTTGTCTCATATTACTGTATGTAATGTATGTTCCATTATAATACTGTATATAATGTATGTTCCATTACTGTATGTAATGTATGTTGTATCATATCCTATTACTGTATGTTGTCTCATATTACTGTATGTAATGTATGTTCCATTACTGTATGTAATGTATGTTCCATTATATTACTGTATGTAATGTATGTTCCATTACTGTATGTAATGTATGTTCCATTATAATACTGTATATAATGTATGTTCCATTATATTACTTTATGTAATGTATGTTGTACCATATTGCTCTGTATGTTGTCTCATATTACTGTATGTAATGTATGATCCATTATATTACCGTATGTGTATATAGCGATATACACGCACAGTTATATGTTATATGTTAAGTACACAAATGGTTGGCTGAGCACCATGGTAAGTGGCTGATATAAAGTCCATTGATCACACAGCCTCGCACACAGCCGGAAGTATCAATGTAATAACCGCACACCGTGTACCTGATTAGTTATATCAGTGCAGCCGGGGATGCCATGCCTCTGTCAGTCAGCAACGATTCAAACCTAGCGCGCAAGACCCAGCACATACACAACAACAGCCAGCCGTAAACGAACATCTGCAAGCCCACCCGCCATTGGTCAGCGAGCAAACTCAACCCTCTCGCTATTGGACAGCGGGGCCATGAGAGCACGCCCCCGTTGAAGGCAAAACAATGTTAGCAGTGGGAGGTAGAGGGCGACGGCTTAATTTCAAACTCGTCGTAAGAAATGTAAGGCTTCGCGCGATTGGTCACATGTAACAGCCTGCGTCGGGCGCTCCACTGGATTATCTGATTGGTTGGAAGTGCAGCAGGAATAGCCAATCGGAACGCGAGGGGAGAATTTAAAAGATGGTGGCGGTTGCCGTACGGTAACGTATTGTAAGAACTAGTGTGGCCTCGGAGTAACCGCTGCCTGGAAGGGACAGGTTGGGACTTGTGGTGCTCCTCAATGGTGTATATTACCTTATAGCACGCTGTACCATTCAGCTATGCTTAAACATGAATAAACAATCTATTTATAATGTAATCCCTTATTGTATGTAGGATTCTTCAGAAAAATACCGGCCTTGTTACTGTCTCCATAGACTTAACATTGGCCTGATGTCAATTTTTTACCAGCCTGCCGGTAAAACACCGGCCAGGTGGCAACCCTACTTGTATGGCATGCTGTAGACCTCCATATTAGAGTGGGATTTTATTGATTACATGAATGCTCATTAAATGTGCGGAAAATGACAGCTCAAAACAAATTGTTAAAGGAACGTCGCAGTCCCGATAGTTTGGGGGTAAACCAGACATCTTCAGGTACACGCAGGTTTATTATATGGTGTCTGACATCTGCGACACAGCAGATCATGCTCCGACTACTGCATAGCTGCCAACATCGGCCATGTTTCCAGGGACACATATTTGTTCTACATGCTGCAGAAAGACCATGCAAAGTGGTGTAGGATGGATATACACACAGACACAATCCAATTCATTAATCATGGTAGGTCCTTTGAGATCTCCACCCTGATTAATTAATTGGATTGTGCCTGTGCGTATATTCATCCTACATACTGCTGGGCTGCACTTTGCATGGTCTTTCTGCAGCATGTAGAACAAATATGTGTCCCTGGAAACATGTCCGATGTTGGCAACTTTGCTACTGAATGCAGGGATCTCTCGCTGCTAGCACAGAGAAAGACCCTCATTTTTGAGTGGAGTCAGCAGGGGTCTGCTGATCCCATGCACTATCAGAGAGCCGACCAAATGGTTGCCTGCATCCTGTGGATATCTCAATATCTTTCTGCAGGGATGCATGAAGATGTCATTGATCTGCATGGAAAGGCCTGATGTACAAAAATAAAAGCTTTGATGATGTTGCACCACAAAGATACTTCACTAACCTTTAATTGGTTGTACTTGCTTATTGTTTAACTATCTGGTATGCTCCAAGCTTGCACAGGTCAAAAAAGAAATACTCTGTTTGCATACTCCCATCCCTCTGTTCAAAAACAGGCTGGCCTTACAAAATCACAAATATTAAAGACCTTATGAAAAATCTTCTGCCTGATTTAGAAATTTGAAAGAAGCCTTGGGAAACCTATTTCAGTCAGATGTGGTTCCATCCCTTGGAAAAGTCCTGGAAAAATAAAGTTTAGGTTTATATAAAAATAAAAAAAAAGTTATGTCTTAATCTTTAAAGGGAAAACTGTCACCCCTTTAACCTCTAGGTGACATTCATTTTTGGCTGTGATTTTTCCCTTGATGTGGCTTTAACATTTTGCAGTGTTTGTGTTTAACTATAGTTTTCTCTCATTAACTCTACCCACGCACATTATATATTGTTTGTATCACTATAAGAAGGGCTTTCTTTAGATACCATTATTTTAATCATATCATATAATTTACAACGGAAAAAAAAATCATAAAATATGTTGCTACGTTTGACCTGAAATCTTTTACACAATTACAAATAAATGGTAAAAAAAAATTTTAGAAATTTTAGAGTTTAGAAATATCCATGTTTATGTTTTTCTGGTTTTTTTTTCCATGTTATAGGGTAATAACTGAAAGAAGCATTTTTGTTTCCCAACCATTTTCTCTTACAGTGATCTTTTCACTCCAATCCTAACCCTAAATGTAACCCTAACCATTATGATAACCATATATTTTAACCATAGGTTGCTTTTTTTATTATTATTACTTCAATGCCTCTAGGGGCAGAAATGGCAACAGAGCATGGAAGTTATAGTTCATGGCTCTTTCCACAAGGGGGCAGCAGTGACATTGGAGTATGCAGATCTCCATTATGGTGCCCGCGACTTGCTCCATGGATTGATTGCGGGTGCCCTGGAGAAGGAATTGCGGTGTTGCCTAATGCATCGACATTGAGGGATTAGAGCAACACGGCCAGAGCGTTTTCACGATCATTGATCACTTTCACCACAAGTTCCACTTCAGGCACGTCCCCCCATGTTGGCAATGGAGCTGCCGACTGGATGCGCCTGACATGTCCTATGTCTCAAAGTGTAATTCTTTACATTTTCTAAGGAAAATGTTATATACATGGGTTGCAACAGAGCAACCCAGAAGAGTAGGGCTGACACCACTATTTCAGAACTCCCCTATATGTCCAGCATCACTATTCCCAAAGCTATAAGCAATAACCATTATGTTTCTGTGACTTTGGACTTATAGAGATTCTGTCAGTCTAAACATCACTTATACAGGGACTGTAGAGAATAAAAATGATACATTGTATTGGCAGAATAAATAAGAGAAATGTTTTAAATGTCTGAAGTCTCCTGCTGATAATCAGCTTGTGGCTTGATAATGCAAATTACACATTTTCCCATCAAATTGAGTTCATTTGCATATATAACCAGGAGACTCCACAGACGCATTTAAAACACATTTCTCCTAATTTAGGAATTTGTTTGCTATATAAAACACAGTTTTGCTGGCGCAGCATTGGATCTCCACTCTGGAGACGTTTAGAATCTAGGTCTGATTGAACTTTTACAACAGCCTGTGGCTTTATTTTCTTATTTTGTGACTGTCATAAACTATTCTTCCACTAGATGTCACTCTAACATAATATAACAATCCTCCTAATAATGTCTACTGCACAGATTTGCGACCTATTATAATATATCTTCATATGTAAAATGGTCGTTTGGTTTGCTAAGCCTTATATCACAGAGCTTTGGTTAGCAAAAACTGAAATGTTTCTGGCATATTTATACAAGGGGAAATGTGGGAACTCTCCGCGTTTAATAAAATGTCATCTATTTCAGTAAAGGTACTGCATGCACAGGCTTTACAATAAACCCAGCTGTACTTCTGTCTAATTAAATACTGTTGCACACACACACAAAAAACCAGCCCCGGCTTTTTGACCTCATTGTAAAAATATAAGTAAAGTATTCTCTTCTCCAAAATTCAAGCTTGTCGCCCTCCAAGGCTGGTTACCATCTTGGCCTCACAAACTGCTAGATAATAAAAGATTGAGACCTGGTGAAGTCAACATGAAACTCTTCAGCCAGGAACATTTGTTCCACTGGAAAATGTATAGTGGTAGTAGACATTTTAATCACTTTTTGGTCATTTTTTCCCCACCATTTTGGATGTTCTTAAAGGGACACTAAACATTTTTTTTTTTCACAAGTGAAATGTTAGTTGTTCCTACTGTGAGGATGAACTGGAGTGTACTTCTGATAGTACACGCTAGTTTATCCTCTGACTGACAGCTGCCATTCTTCCATAGGACATATAATATTTAGTGTTCCTTTGCACCAGGGGCCCTGTGATTTCTAATTACCCCTTGGGTTGCTGTCTTTTTTTGTGCTGCTGGTGCCAAGTGTCTCCGCACATACTTCAACACCTCTATTGGTAGCTATCATTAAAAAGTGGCGCAAAGAGTCATTATTTGGCGCAACTTCAATGTGCCGGGAGTTATAAAAGGCCCACTCGCCGTTATACAAAAGCGACTGTGCCTTTTTATACCGCTCCTGACATGTTGCAGTGTGCGAGATTCTAACCCAAATGTTTATTACAAGAAATCTGTGTTATCACAAAACAAAGGTTGAAATGATCAACTGTCAAATCTGGAACAGACACCTGCATCTTATATATAACTTGCAATCTCATAAAGATAAAACCAAAGAGGAAGAAGCAAAGCGTAATATAGATAAGTTTATACGAGACTGAAACAATGAAGCATTTGTTTGGGAATGTTCTAGGTATCACTATAAAATTATATAATGTCATTTTATTAAACGTTTTACGCTGTGATCATAACGAAAAAAAATATAAAAGACTTTAAACATGGGCATATACAAAGAAAACATGCTGCATAAAGGTTAAAGACCCAACGTACAGAGGCAAACATTCAACGATAGGTTCAGCACCGCATATCTCGCTTAATGACTAGCTCCGGCCTATAAAGTAACTTCCGACATCCCCTTGTCACCTTCACCTGGGTCCAGCTCCATGATCAGGTGATGACAGACAGAATCTCATTAGCTGACACAATAAATAGCCACTAAATGCATTTAGGGAAGATCGTCACTGTTTACATTTAGTATCTTTGGACTGTGGGGGTTCAGTCTTAGATAAGGCACATATTTATCTTATATTTCATATTGTTTCTAACTGTTACCACAATATATAGCTACATACAATTCAAGCCAGTGAGTACGGGGAAAGCTGGCCACCTTTCCTCAAAATTAGAAGTAATAATGGGGGAGACATGGCAGTATCGTCAGCTTGCGTAGCCAGTTATTAAAGGCCAACTGTAGCAAAAAACGAACTTATGTTTAATAGAAAGATTGTATCAAGTGGAAATGATTTATAAAGAAATACTTTAATGAAAGAATACAAATCAAGCATCTTATTGAGCCTTCTTTATTCCATATAGATCTCTCAGGGGGCAGACATTTTGTTTAGAATCTGGGATCTCCTGTCAGCTTGGTTCATATGAAGAAAGATCTGACCCATCTGACCAAAGATTCTAAACAAAATGTCTGCCTCCTGGTAGATCTAAATGGAGTAAAGATGGCTCAATAAGGTACTATATTTGTATTCTTTCATTAAAGTATTTTGATATAAAAAGCCTACATTTGATGCCATATTTCAATTAAACAGAACTTCATTTTTTGCTACAGTTGTCCTTTAATGATGTGTCAGTGCCCTCTGGTGACAAAAAGTATGAATAACATGGCTAGTATAAGTATGGCTCAACATTGAAAAATAATAAGAGGAAACAAGTCAGAAAGGACAGAAAATAGAGAAGGTGAAGGAAGATGAAAGTAAGGAAATTACAAAAGGTGTAGGATAAAGGGTTCCACAAGTGAGTGTTGCTCAAAAAAAGAGGCTTTTTGTAAAACATAGTGGTCCAAATCAAGGAATTCCATGGGGAATACTCTGGGATAAACAATATCCATCAGTTCACGGAGACTTCCATGCCTGTGGGGGACTGAGTCAAAAATGAGAAACTCTTTGTTTGTCCTCATATGTATCGGGGGGGGGGGGGGGGGGGGGGGGGGGGGGGGGGGGGGGGGATCAAGAAGTTCTCTGCAGGGGTTTCCAGCATAGTCATTCCCTCCTTTGTGCAAAGATCATCATCACGGCACTATACCATCTCAATTTGCTTGTCGGTAGAGGCAGACAGGTCAGGAGGGCCTAGCAAATGTGTGAAAGGTGTTCTGATTCAGTGGGCTCTGCGGCAGTCTTAGGCCCTATAGAAACGTTGTGAGTGTCCAGTAATAGTGACACTGGCTGTGATCTCTCTACGGGATCTGCACCCTGACTCCATTAATGGTGCGTTTCTAACAAGTAAAAAGCATTTTTGAAGACTTGAAAATAGATCAACCACCTGCAGTTAATGACACTAACATAGGTATAACCTTAGATCAATATCTCATTATTATCCCATAAATACCAGGCTCTAACAAACTGATGTCTTCCAGAATAGTGTCAAACACGACTGTAAGGTCGATCCAATATGCGCTGATATTGTGCCTCGGAAGTCCAGACTGACTTGGGACACAAACACAGTTTGCTCCAATATGACTCGTACAAGAATACGGTTGAAATTCGGAAATCATGGTCGATTACACAACGATATCTGCCAAAACCAATGCAGCTGAAATGCACTGAACCAAAACGGTAGCCTCAAAATGCCCATTATGTAATATGAGAACATTCGGACACAGGAACATTAGACAAAACGAAAGTAAATATTAAATGCACATATTTACAACAAAATTATACTTTTTGAAGGTTGAAAACAACATGCTGATAAGAACAGAGTACAAACTGTGAGATAACCACATTCCACATGAATTCAGAACAGTTCTATGCTTAGTTTAAGCACGCAAAATGTGTTCAATGCAAACATGCAAAAAAAGTTAAATTTTGTGGAAAATACAGCACGAATTGTCCAACTTTTACCATCAGATAATTGGGGCCACTTCCAGAAACACCAGCCAGAAGACGATAAATATCCTCTGGAATGGGATCACCAAGAATGTCAACACAGTCGGAATGCAGGAGAGAGCAAAGCTGTTCGTATGAAAAGGTAAAAAATGTTACAATACTCATATCATGGGCCACATGATACCTTCCGATCCACACATAACAAGCACACCTGTAGTTCATATCATACATTTGTTACCAGAGTGAACACAACTCATCTGATAAAGCCACATGTCTGCATAATGACAAACATAACTCATCATGCCCTGCAGTCATATTACAGGTACTTGGATATCTAGCGGCAGGTGCTATAGAAAATGAAAAAGACATGACCAACAGGTGTGGCACAGCTATCCAACCTCAATGAGTATGAGCTGGTGCTCGGCAAACCCATGACTCCAGCAACTACCTGTATACACCAGCAGGTACATATAGTACATACATAGATATGTTGAATTGTTCATCACAGAATTGAAAAGTAGATGTTCCGATACTTTAAAAAGGTTTTAACATGTATGATCCATAGCAAAATAATGAACTAGGGTGGACTCCACATGCTGCATGATAACAAAAATCAAAGGAAATGGATCTCCTGTGTTTTGGATCCATCTGTGGCACAATTGGACTGCATCGTCCTGAGTGTGGAGCATCCAGATGTTGAAGATCACATCAGGAGCTGTCTGTGGTCACAGAACCAGCAGCTGGAAATGATTCTACAAACTATGTATCAACACACATCTTGGAAGAGATACTTACAATTTGAAGAGATTTACATAGTAACATAGTAATTTAGGTTGAAAAAAGACTTCATCAAATTCAACCCTTCTACCTATCATTCCTGCTTTTAATCCAAAAGAAGGCAAAAACCCCTAAGGAAGATATTTTGAATTTTTCCACTTCTTGACTCCAAAGGGCAATCAGATTTCTCCTTGGATCAATAAGCTCTATTATTAATGCTTATTATATTATTAATAGCCCTGTAGGTCGTTCTTTTCTAAAAAAAAAAAAAAAAAAAACATCCAGACCATGTTTAAATGCATCTATTGTGGTTGATAGCACTACCTCTCTTGGCAGGGAGTTCCATAACTTTATTGTCCTTACCGTAAAGAATCCCTTCCTTTGCTGTCTATGAAATCTTTGCTCTTCCAGTCTCAGGGGGTGACCTCTTGTTCTTTGTACATCTCTGTTAATGAACAGGGCACTGGAGAGCTCTTTATATTGGCCCTGCACATATTTATATAATTTAGCCGTATTAATTGAAACATTGACCCATCCACTAGACCCATCCCAATAGGATTGCCTTTGATAAGTAGTTAATTAGCGACAATTCTGTGGCATATTTATCACATAAATGTACTACTTTATTAAACTTCCATGTTGATTACACAGTGCTGACTGAATGCTGGGCACAGACTGGCTCCTAGGTTTTTTATCAGGTTATGTCATGATTGGTCGTACAATACTGAGGTATGTTTAAAAACCAAAGGTGATCCATCTATCATTTGCACTCATGCTTAAGCATCGTTGAAACGCGTCGAGTGGTTTATCGCACCCACATAATATGGATATTTGGTATTACAAGTGCAGTTTTTTTTGTCTTCTGTTATTACTGTATATTCCTTCCCCTTTTTTCTCATACTAATCAAATGAATCATTGAATCTTGAATAACAGTATGAGCAATCAGATGATCGCGTGTAAGCCTCAAACCCAAAGCTCAAACCCCTCTTAAACTGGATATTTAAAAATATATTTTTGAATTACTTTTATAGGCAGGACGATAAAAATCAATATATTTCTTATCAAATAAAACTCGCTTTATTAATGTCAAGATTAACATGTTTCCAAAATTAGCTTTATGCTCAGATTAGCGCCAGATTATTTATTGTGTGATAGGGATACTACAATAAGCCGTTTCTTTTTTTTCTTTGATGGGGGCTTATAATAGTTTTATTTGCTGTTAACATTTCTCTGTGTTTATTAAACCTCAACTAATTCCCCAAGGAGAATGCTACAGATTACGTCACCCGGGGTGACTGTTTAGTAGGTAATATTTATTCTGCCTTACATGAGAGGGCATGTTTGCCGTTGCAGAAGGGTATGTTTCCAGGTGTCACGAAAGTATTTTTCAAATCCCTTTTCATACACTAAACTATATACGTTTGATGGTATGTGGTGTATCACCAAACTGTATGAATTATGTACACATACACATAAAAACTCTGGTCCGTCTGCTAACAAACATTTATTCAGAGACAAAACAACAGCAACATACAAATAATGGCGCACAATCTCAATAACTAGAACAACAATAAGAACAACTAAACCTTATACGTAAAAATCATCAAATCCCACCCACACGTCACCATTAGAGTTGAGCAGACACCTGGATGTTCGGGTTCGGCGGGTTCGGCCGTGCTCGAACTTGACCCCAAACTCGAACCCCATTGAAGTCAATGGGGACCCGAACTTTTGGCCACTAAAATGCCTCTAAAAAAGTACTGGAAATTGACCTATTCGTATGAATGGGGACTCTAGTTCCGTTTATAGAAAGACAATAGTATTACATGTATTCTATAAACCGAAAGTCTATAAACCGAACGACATTCGGTTTATAGACTTTCGGTTTATAGAATAACAATAGCATTACATGTATTCTATAAACCGAACGACATTCGGTTTATAGACTTTCGGTTTATAGAATAGCAATAGCATTACATGTATTCTATAAACCGAAAGTCTATAAACCGAAGAGACTTATATTTTGTTAAATTTCATTTATTTGGACTGTCAATGCTCTCATAGGATTAGCAATAAGATTCTTACTTTCTGCCTGTCGAAAATGCTGTGATACAACTTTACATTAATGGGACCTTATCACCTAAACAATGTTTTTACTGTGGATGTAGAGAATACAAAATGATCTGTACTTTGTGTTAGCAGAGTTGCAGCCAAATGCCTAAATTAGGAGAAAATGTGTTTTAATTGGCGCCTCCTGTTTATGACATCAGCTGGGGCTTGCTATGCAAATTGCATGGGAATGTGTCAGAACATATTGGGCATCAAGACTGTAAGCAGTGTTAGCAAACTAAACAAAGATTGGTCTTTTATTTTTTAATTTTTTTTATAAACACTTCTTTTATTGAGCTGAGATTCTCAGCCCACATTCAGGCATATATCTATCTGCCTTTTAAAAAAAAAAAAAAATAATAATAATAATAAATATGCTGGCGCAACCTGGGAGTACAACCTGGCTGTTTGTTCTAAAATACACAATGTTTGTTATAAAATACTTGCACTCTAATAGAACCCTCTGCTCTTAAATTTCCCCCTGAGAATCCCCCTTCCCACCTGGAATCACATCTTGTACACCTTTCTCCTCAGAAAGAATGACGGACCTCAGATGCCTTGCTTATCTTCTAATCTCTTTTTATTATTTAAAATGTGGCATGCTGGCTTGGAGCAACACACTCTGCTGTCTTCAGCTCCCATCCTAGCCTGCCCCAGGCGTTCCTAATACATTCTTTTAGGAGCAGGCATAAAACCTTTTTCATGTGACTTGGCAATGCCATTAGCTAGTGGCATACGTGATGGGACTTGACTCTATCAGATCTGTATCTTCCTGTCAACAGTGTATTCTTTATTGATTTATGCACAAGCCTCAAAAAAGCACATGTACTCAGTGATTAGAAGAGGGCCTATTGCTAGACATTTCCACCCACAGTTACAGGCACTCTTTCAACAAATCTTGTTTTATAACAGTATTATCAAAAATGATCAATGCAATGGGGACTATTTCACTAAAAAGGTGAGTTGAAGTGAGATGAACATTTTATCTCGCCAATTTGCTATACATTGTCATAGTTGCCAACATCTGCCATGTTTCCAGGGTCACATACTTGTTCCACATGCTGCAGAAAGAGCATGCAAAGTGCAGCCCGGCAGTATGTAGGATGGATATACACAGACACAATACAATTAATTAATCAGGGTGGAGATCTCATAGGACCTGCCATGATTAATTAATTGGATTGTGTCTGTGTGTTTATCCATCCTACATACTGCCGGGCTACACTTTGCATGCTCTTTCTGCAGCATGTGGAACAATATGTGTCCCTGGAAACATGGCCGATGTTGGCAACTATGCATTGTGCAGTTACAAACCTGGTTAGATTCCCTGCTAAGCCCTCATTGTGTTGTCAGAATTGCAAGCAAATGGATAAGTTAAGAGACAAATGTGTTTTAAATGTGTCTGTGGAGTCTCCAGTTTATGACATCACCTGTGGCTTGATATGCAAACCACACATTTCCCTTTGAAAAGCACTTCATTTGCATATCGAGTCACAGGTGATGTGATACACAGGAGACTCCACTGATACATTTAAGACACATTTCTCCTAAATCAGGCATTTGCTTTGATATGCTAACACAATGTACAGATCATTTATCAACTTTAGCAGTAAAAGCAATGTTTAGGTCAGTGATGGCCCTATGGCCTGCCACAACTGGCATTTCAGCTTCAGTACCCCAAATTGAGAATTTTCTGCTAAATAATTATTTACTGAAATGCTATTATGTAGCCTCCTGAGCAATAACAGCAGTATTATTGCTCAGGAGCCAGCAGGATAAGCATTTTAGTAACTGAACACCCCTCCAGATCGCAAGTTGGTTTAATCCTCTCAGTTCCTCTCCTGACATCATCTTGACAGATGACACACCCCCTCTTCACACAGCAGTGTAGCAGCTCCAGCAGGTGTCTAGCAGCTCTCCCAAAGCAGACTTTTTGCAACAATTTGCTGTGTGTTAGTGTGTATACTTGTGCAGGGGCGGGCTGGGCCGGGGGGCAGGGAGGCAATTGCCCCCCAGGCCGCCCTAATGTTTGTAAAACACGGCCGCTGGGCCAGTGTTTTAAAAAAAAAAAAAAAACGCGCTTGCAGGCAGAGACTGAGAAGGGATCGGAAGATCCCCTCTCACCTCCGCTCTGCCTGCAAAGCTGCACGGGGAGCCGATCAGGCAGCACAGAGAAACCTCCGTGCTGCCTGTTCGGCTCCCTGTGCAGTCTGACACGGAAGTGCCGACAGTCACGTGATCGGCGCTCTGACGTCAGACGCGCGCCGATCACGTGACCTGTCGGCACAACCGCCGGGAGGCCAAACAGGCAGCATGGAGGGACCATGCTGCCTGCCACCAGGGAAGTCCTCCTGCCACTAGCCACCAGGGAAGTCCTCCTGCCACTAGCCACCAGGGAAGTCCTCCTGCCACTAGCCACCAGGGAAGTCCTCCTGCCACTAGCCACCAGGGAAGTCCTCCTGCCACTAGCCACCAGGGAAGTCCTGCCACTAGCCACCAGGGAAAAAAGGTAAGAGATGGGAAAGGGGGGGGGTGGCAAAAAACACTGGCATATTATTGGGCAAATTGGCTGGGGCATATTACATGGCAAATAAGACTGGCATATTATTGGGCAAATTGGCTGGGGCATATTACATGGCAAATAAGACTGGCATATTATTGGGCAAATTGGCTGGGGAATATTACATGGCAAATAACACTGGCATATTATTGGGCAAATTGGCTGGGGAATGTTACATGGCAAATAACACTGGCATATTATTGGGCAAATTGGCTGGGGAATATTACATGACAAATAACACTGGCATATTATTGGGCAAATTGGCTGGGGAATATTACATGGCAAATAACACTGGAATATTATTGGGCAAATTTACTGGGGCATATTAAATGGCAGAATAAGACTGGCATATTGGGCAAAATGGCTGGGGAATATTAAATGGCAATTAACACTGGCATATTGGGCAAATTAGCAGGGGCATATTAAATGGCAGATAACCTTGGAATATTATTGGGCAAATTGGCTGGGAAATATTAATTGCAAATAATATTGGAAATGTATATTAGAATATGTAATGGGGTGATGGAGGCATGTAAATGTGGTGATGAGGCATGTCCTGGTGTGCAACGTGGGTTATGGGTCATGTCGTAGGTGTGCAACGTGGGTATGGGGGGTGCCCAAATTTTGGGATATTGGGTGTCTAAATCCTGGCATATTGAGGGGCATAATCCTGGCATATTGAGGGGAAAATCCTGGCATATTGAGGGGGCATCATCTTGGCATATTGAGGGGGAAATCCTGGCATATTGGGTGTCTAAATCCTGGCATATTGAGGGGCATAATCCTGGAATACTGAGGGGCATAATCCTGGCATTTTGTAAGGGAAAATTCTAGCATATTAAATGGCAAATCCTGGCATATTGTGGGGGAAAATCCTGGCAATATTCGTTATAAAACAAGGAAAAGATGGCCGTGGATGGGGAGGCGATTCGATGGTGCAATGGGCCACTTGACTGGATTTGCCCCCCAGGCCTAAGGCTGCCAGCCCTCCCCTGTACTTGTGTATGTGTATACGTGTGTTGTGTCTTAATGTGTATACTTGTGCTGTGTGTTAGTGTATATACTTGTGCTGTGTGTTAGTGTGATGTGTGTTAGTGTGTATACTTGTGCTGTGTGTACGTGTGTTTTTTTTTAAATGCTTTTTAAAATTTATTTATCCTAAACAAATAATACAATACAGACATACATTGTTAGGTAACCCCATGATCATAAAATTGAAAAATACACAAATAGTGATGTATGTGTGTTAGTGTGTATACCTGTGTTCTATGTATGTGTGTTAGTGTGTATACTTGTGCTGCGTGTATGTGTGATGTATGTTAGTGTGTTTACTTGTTCTCTGTGTATGTGTGTTAGTGTGTATACTTGTGCTGTGTGTATGTGTGTGTGTTTTTTTAATACTTTTTTTATTAATTTAAAAATAATACAATACAGAAATACCTTGTTAGGTAACCCCATGAACATAAAATTTAAAAATACACAAATAGTGTTGTATGTGTGTTAGTTTGTATACTTGTGCTGTTTGTATGTGTATTAGTGTGTATACTTGTGTATTAGTGTGTGTACTTGTGCGTTTGTGTCTTAGTGTGTATACTTGTGCTGTGTGTGTTAGTGTGTATACTTGTGCGTTAGTGTGTATACTTGTGCGTTTGTGTGTTATTGTGTATACTTGTGCTATGTGTATGTGGGTATTCATGTGCTGTGTGTGTGAGAGAGTATGTATGTGGGTATTCATGTGCTGTGTGTGTGTGAGAGTATGTATGTGGGTATTCATGTGCTGTGTGTGTGAGAGAGTATGTATGTGGGTATTCATGTGCTGTGTGTGTGTGAGAGTATGTATGTGGGTATTCATGTGCTGTGTGTGTGTGAGAGTATGTATGTGGGTATTCATGTGCTGTGTGTGTGTGAGAGAGTATGTATGTGGGTATTCATGTGTTGTGTGTGTGTGAGAGAGTATGTATGTGGGTATTCATGTGCTGTGTGTGTGTGAGAGAGTATGTATGTGGGTATTCATGTGCTGTGTGTGTGTGTGTGTGTGTGTGTGAGAGTATGTATGTGGGTATTCATGTGCTGAGTGTGTGAGAGAGTATGTATGTGGGTATTCATGTGCTGTGTGTGTGAGAGAGTATGTATGTGGGTATTCATGTGCTGAGTGTGTGAGAGAGTATGTATGTGGGTATTCATGTGCTGTGTGTGTGAGAGAGTATGTATGTGGGTATTCATGTGCTGTGTGTGTGAGAGAGTATGTATGTGGGTATTCATGTGCTGTGTGTGTGAGAGAGTATGTATGTGGGTATTCATGTGCTTTGTGTGTGAGAGAGTATGTATGTGGGTATTCATGTGCTGTGTGTGTGAGAGAGTATGTATGTGGGTATTCATGTGCTGTGTGTGTGAGAGAGTATGTATGTGGGTATTCATCACTGGTTTAGGTGATAAAACCCTTTAAGGTTTTTTTTCTTTTGTTACAGTAATCAGATTTCATTGGGCTAAAAAATATTTTACATCCATGTTGTTGGATTCCCAATACTGGCTGAAATATCTTTACCACCCAATTAATAACTTCCATCAATAATAATGTCCTTCACCGTGGATTTCTATCATTTATCCAGTAAGATGTGTGCACAGAAAGTGTTAAGTTAACATTGGTGAAAGCTGCATTGTTAATGCCCAGAGTAATCCTGAAATAACTACATTATGATACATAGTGACATATTACGCAGTCACACCACTGACTAATTGGTACAATTCCCAGATTAGATATATAGTAACAGATTCCTATTTATACTCATAAGTGTATCTTTTTGGATAGGCAGCCCCCCTCTGAAGCCCAATTACTACCCATCAAAATGCTATTTTATAACCCTTCCCCCCCCCCCCCCCCCCCCCCCGCTTTACCTGGCAAGGTCAGGCAACAACATTGTTCATGGTGGACTAGACAATTACGGGACTGTGATGGTTGAATGATATTGTATGGACCTTCAGAGACCTCGCTGAGAACACTTTGCCTATTCTTGATGGGTCATATTTTACAGTACAGGTTGAGTATCCCTTATCCAAAATGCTGGATTTGTTTGGATATAAAAAAAAAAAATCTTCAGAACATTTTGGGTAATGGATTTTTGGATAAGCGATACTCAACCTGTACTCAAACTTTATGAATTACTTCTGTTGTCCCCTGCCTTCTCCTAAACAAAAGGACAATCCGATCTTTGGAATACTTCTAATTAGCAACACGCCATGGAAAACGTTGTATGAATGGGTGAGTCTACTTCCCTGACTCACTGACAGCTGTCTGAAGCTTCTGCAAACTGAAAGCCATAAATAAAAGTGCTACGGCTAGATGGCTAAATACAAGCATTTTGATGAATGATTCGGTAATTAAGATTTTATGGAATCTAGAAAATGACAGGGGTTATGTATCAAGGTGCTTCCATCACAGAAGTTTTACAGTTGCACCATAGTTAATGTCTATGTATTCACTAAAACTATTTGCACCAGAAAAAAAGCCATTGTGGGCCAAAATAAACAAAGGGTATAACTATCAACGTACTTTAAAATGTATGTTTTACATTTGCATTGCTTAAAATATAAAATACTTACAGCTAGATGAAATTGTGAAATGACAGCAGTTTTCAATAAACAAGGACTGCCCACACTAGTTGAGTAAAAGTAATTTCCTTTACATTTATTTTCATTTTTTCTTTTGCTGCAGAAACCAGCGAGAATAATTTCATTCAAATGAAGTGAGGTCATCAGACAATGTATTGCACTGTTAAGAGATCCTACTGTGTACAAGAGCAAGGTCAGTTAGAGTCCACACAATGTATTCAATTTGAGGAGCACAGGAAGTTACTAAATGAAACAAAACTTTATATCCTTAGTGTCTATATAATCAGTAATCACTAGCGAGGGCTTGAGTCAAATATAAAAAATGTGATTTATATAGAATGGCTGCATCAAATCACATTTCTCCACTAACCCTAATCTGTTTTTTTTCTGCACTAAACTAAAAGTCGCAAAACGAGAATAAAAAGTTGCATTTTACAGCTTAATACCTGTCATAGAAGCACAGGAGCAAAAATTGGACTAAAGCAATCAGGATGAGATATAAAACAGCGCCACTATTTGTACATAATTCACAAAGTAAAAATTGCTGCTATAGAAGTTGAATTTAAAAAAAAAAAAAACTTTAACTTTAAAAAAAATATTTGAACATTTTTTTAATAATACCACTAGCGGAAGCTTAACATACAGAGCGAAGGGAATGTTCCACTCCATAGGGTTAATGGAGATTCCAATTCTAATGTCTTTCTGGATGACTCGTTTTCCATGCAAATTGACATAACTGACTGTTCTATTCATTCTCCCAGTCATGATATATTTCTTCACTGCAGCAAAATAATATGGGGGGGGGGGGGGGGGAATTAAAACGGCTTCATGTTTTCAAAATGAAATTGGGTTAAGAAATAAAACAAGGTCAGGATTCCAATTCATAGCCTTCTGAATGAAGTCTATTCTTCCTTCTTGCACTGAGGTCTAACCACAAGGCCGCACCTACTGGGAAGTATTCAGAACTCAATAAATCTGTCTAATCTTGCAAATATTCACAGGCATGCATTTTACAAACCTTCTAAGCATTTTCTGAACATTGCTATATTGCCAGTTAGGCATTAGTTGCAGAAGCATTTGGAAGGATCTTTGGGCTCAACTTATATAGATCTACAGGAAAGACTTGTCCTCTTATATAACTGTTATTAATAAAATATAGTATATTGGTTGGTAAATAAAATGCCATGTTATGATTTTAGAACAGGAATAAGCAAAGTGTCTGTACAGGAAAACCAACGTCCATGCCAAGGTCTGTGAAGGTCCACAGGACATCATTTAATGGCCCATCACAAAGCCCAGTATGAATAATGATGGTCTCTACATGTGCTTTAGAATGGATTTGACTTTCATCATTCCAGTAAATTCTTATGTGATGTCCATATAGGTTAGCCATGTTGATTATAGTTTTTGTTGTTGTTTTATTCTGTTTGTTTACAAATTGTATTTCTGTCTCCTGAGAAACCCTCTATTTCTTATCAGTCTCCTGTATTAAGATCCATAGTTTTCATTGCTGACCTCAGCATTTTTTATGGATATTTTTAGGTCAATTTCATACTCCAAAGCTTGATATATGGTTAGATCCAGGCAGACAGGTTCTGGCTAATCAACCCAACACCGTAGTAGTAGTCAAGGACCAGAAGACATCGATGGTGATAGATATCGCAGTGCCAAGTGACTGCAGCATCAGGAAGAAGGAGTATGAGAAGCTGGAGAAGTACCAAGGCAGGAAAAAAGAACTAAAAAAGATGTGGAAAGAGAAGTGGTCCCAATAGTGATAGGAGCACTCGAGGCTGTGACACTTAAGCTGGGGGAGTGGCTCCAAAAGATCAGAGCACTCTGTCCAGAAGATACAGCTAAGATACTGCGCACAACCATCAAACTCCCAGCCTCTGATAGAGGACCCAGGGCCGTCTTTAACGCGGGGCAAACGGGGCAGCTGCCCTGGGCCCATTTACTCCTGGGGGGGCCCAAGGCAGCTGTCCCGTGGGCCCCCAGCCCTGCTTGCCGCGTTCACAGCGCATTGCGCTTGTGAACGTTTTTTTCCGGCAAGCCGCATCTGATGGATGCGACAGCCGGAAAAAAAAAAAAACTGCCGCCGGATGTGACGTCGCGTCACATTCGGTGACTGTTTCCCTCCTCCGTGCAAGAGAGAAGACTGCACGGAGGAGACATCCGGCGGGGGACACGGAGCAGGGTTATGTAAGTACTTGGGAACGGGGGGGGGGGGGGCGGGGGGCTGACTGGCACTATATTTCTCGGCATCTGGCTGGCACAATATTACTGGGCTCTGAGTGGCACAATATTACTGGGCTCTGAGTGGCACTATATTCCTGGGCATCTGGCTGGCATAATAATACTGGGCATCTGGCTGGCACAATATTACTGGGCTCTGAGTGGCACTATATTCCTGGGCATCTGGCTGGCATAATATTACTGGGCTCTGAGTGGCACAATATTACTGGGCTCTGAGTGGCACTATATTCCTGGGCATCTGGCTGGCATAATAATACTGGGCATCTGGCTGGCACAATATTACTGGGCTCTGAGTGGCACTATATTCCTGGGCATCTGGCTGGCATAATATTACTGGGCTCTGAGTGGCACAATATTACTGGGCTCTGAGTGGCACTATATTCCTGGGCATCTGGCTGGCATAATAATACTGGGCATCTGGCTGGCACAATATTACTGGGCATCTGGCTGGCACTATATTACTGGGCTCTGGCTGGCACAATATTACAGGCATCTGACTGGCATAATATTACAGGCATCTGACTGGCATAATATTACAGGCATCTGACAGGCACAATATTCCTGGCATCTGACAGGCACAATATTCCTGGTATCTGACAGGCACAATATTCCTGGTATCTGACAAGCACAATATTCCTGGTATCTGACTGGCACAATATTACAGGTATCTGACTGGCACAATATTACAGGTATCTGAATGGCACAATATTCCTGGGCTCTGACTTACACAATATTCCTGGTATCTGACTGGCACAATATTCCTGGTATCTGACTGGCACAATATTACAGGCATCTGACTGGCACAATATTACAGGCATCTGACTGGCACAATATTACTGGGGTCTGAATTTCACAATATTCCTGGTATCTGACTAGCACAATATTCCTGGGCTCTGACTGGCACAATATTCCTGGGCTCTGACTGGCACAATATTCCTGGGCTCTGACTGGCACAATATTCCTGGGCTCTGAATGGCACAATATTCCTGGGCTCTGACTGGCACAATATTACTGGGCTCTGACTGGCACAATAATACTGCGCTCTGAATGGCACAATATTACTGGCATCTGAAAGGCACAATATTACTGGCATCTGAATGGCACAACAATTATGGCATGTGTGTGTGTGTGTGGGGGGGGGGGTAACATTGCGATGGATGGCGGGATTGCATGCAGGGGAGGGGGCAGGGTCCAGGGGGCCCAAGCAAATGCTTGCCCAGGGTCCAATCACTATTAAAGATGGCCCTGAGAGGACCCGAGGTTTAGGAAGTCACATAGCACCCATAGGGGAGGGAGAATAATAATTTTTCTAAAATAAACAGAAGGGAGCACTCCCAAAACAAGCAGTCCTTTTAACTCCTTGGTGACCCAAAATGTGCAAGCAGCAAAACACCACTTTTTTCCCTGGCCTCCGATCACTTAGTGGACCATGTGGGTCCCTTCCAAAAAATCACGACACCTCCCGAAGTCACGGTGGCGTGCCCGCACTTTGGCAATTTAGCAAAATGTGGCCGGTGCTCGCTTTGAGCATTAGCTACATTTTGCCTGTCAGTCTGTGGCCTCATCTGATAGGTGAGGTCCAGCTGCAATGTCAAAGTATTCCAATATAGGTGGGTAAATACTGTTGCTTACATGGAACGTAATCACTTCATTTCACTTACCAGGGGCCAAAGACCCTCCTATTGTACAAAACAAAGAACATGATGGGCACAAACACAAACTAAGATATAGTTCTGTTTCTCTAGATATACCTAATTTACCCACAAACCACTACAATATTCATTTATTATCTAATACATATTAAAGTAGGGGGTTAAACTTGTTCCCTCCAGGGGTCTCGTGGCATTTTCCTTTTTCTTTCGTTTGTACTGCTAATTCGGCCTGACTAGGGTTCGTTGTTTTTAAATATAATGGTTAAAACTATGAAAGTAAAATACCAGAATAACCCTATTTCTGGAAATTGTGAATAAGAAATACATTATGTATAATTTTGTATGTTTATAATAAAATCTTTTTAAAAAAACTTGATCGTTGGACCCAGAGAGACCATGCAGAGCAACCTATTCAGGACGGGCAAATTAGATTCCTTGTAAACAAATGAAAACAGTCATGTACGTTGATAACTAATAATAATAATTTAACATCCAACGTGCGTGGTGTTTCTTTTTGGAAATCTATTATTAATCTTGACAACAGTGTGGAATGCCAACTGGCAATTGCAAAGGGTAAGAATGTGTTGGCATGTACAAAAAGGGGGTTTGACTCACAGGAGAAAGACATCAGTTTGCCTCTTTACAAGTCAATATTAAGATACCACATTGAACATGCAGTGGGATTCTAGATTTTTTTTGTAAAGTGGACATTATGACACTATAAAACAAGAGCAGGGGTTGGTGGCTACAATATTTAGAAAGAAAATGGAAGGTCTTCGTTATTACTTTAAAAGTTACATTTGTATACGCTAGACAAACGTTAATGTGATGTTATAGAAATATATACCGGGGCCAATAAAAAGAGCTCTCCAATGACCTGCTCCGAAACAGAACTGTACAAAGAGGTCATCCACTGACACCTGCAGAAAGAAGATTATGTCTACAGCAACAAAAGGGTTGTCAGTGGTCCATAAAGGAATAAAACTGATTGGTGCTCTCATATACAATGCTTTTTTAACCCCTTCGTGACGCATAGTGCTTGCATCGGGAAGGGGTTAAAGCACCATACAGTGGATATAAAAAGTCTACACACCCCTGTTAAAATGTCAGGTTTCTGTGCTGTAAAAAAAATGAGACAAAAATGAATAATTTCAGAACTTTTTCCACCTTTAATGTGACCTATAAACTGTACAACTCAATTGAAAAACAAACTGGAATCTTTTAGATAGAGGGAAAAAAAAATATAAAAATAAAATAATGTGGTTGCATAAGTGTGCACACCCTTAAACTAATACTTGGTTGAAGCACCTTTTGATTTTATTACAGCACTCAGTCTTTTTGGTTATGAGTCTATCAGCATGGCACATTTTGACTTGGCAAGATTTGCCCACTCTTCTTTGCAAAAACACTCCAAATCTGTCAGATTGCGAGGGCATCTCCTGTGCACAGCCCTCTTCAGATCACCCCACAGATTTTCAATCGGATTCAGGTCTGGACTCTGGCTGGGCCATTCCAAAACTTTATTCTTCTTCTGTAGATTTGGATGTATGCTTTGGGTCATTGTCATGCTGAAAGTTCCTCTTGTTCAGCTTTCTAGCAGAAGCCTGAAGGTTTTGTGCCAATATTGACTGGTATTTGGAACCGTTCATAATTCCCTCTATCTTAACTAAGGCCCCAGTTCCAGCTGAAGAAAAACAGCCCCAAAGCATGATGCTGCCACCACCATGCTTCACTGTGGGTATGGTGTTCTTTTGGTGATGTGCAGTGTTGTTTTTGCGCCAAACATATCTTTTGGAATTATGGCCAAAAAGTTCAACCTTGGTTTCATCAGACCATAACACCTTTACCCACATGCTTTTGGGAGACTTCAGATGTGTTTTTGCAAAATGTAGCCTGGCTTGGATGTTTTTCTTCGTAAGAAAAGACTTTCGTCTTGCCACTCTACCCCATAGCCCAGACAAATGAAGAATACGGGAGATTGTTTTCACATGTACCACACAGCCAGTACTTGCCAGATATTCCTGCAGATCCTTTAATGTTGCTATAGGCCTCTTGGTAGCCTCCCAGACCAGTTTTCTTCTCTTCTTTTCATCAATTTTGGAGGGAGCTCCAGTTCTTGGTAATGTCACTGTTGTGCCATATTTTCTCCACTTGATGATGACTGTCTTCACTGTGTTCCATGGTATATCTAATGCCTTGGAAATTCTTTTGTACCCTTCTCCTGACTGATACCTTTTAACAATGAGATCCCTCTGATGCTTTGGAAGCTCTCTGTGGATCATGTCTTTTGCTGTGGGATGCGAAGAAAATTTCAGGAAAGACCAACTAGAGCAGCTGGACTTTATTTGGGGTTAATCAGAGGCACTTTAAATGATGGAGGTGTATGCTGACTCATATTTAACATGATTTGGAATGTGATTGCTTAATTCTGAACACAGCTACATCCCCAGTTATAAGAGGGTGTGCACACTTATGCAACCACATTATTTTATTTTTATATTTTTTCTTCCCTCTATCTAAAAGATTTCAGCTTGTTTTTCAATTGAGTTGTACAGTTTATAGGTCACATTAAAGGTGGAAAAAGTTCTGAAATGATTTATCTTTGTCTCATTTTTTTACAGCACAGAATCCTGACATTTTAACAGGGGTGTGTAGACTTTTTATATCCACTGTATGTGTAAGTTAACAGTATGTATAAGAACAAGAAAAAAACTAAATGGATTTAAGTGGTTTTTTTTAATCTAACTTACTATATTGTCGTTCACATACTAGTAGTGCTTTTCAGGGACAGTACCAAGGTCCAGGAGCTCGAGAAGGGCCTGTATGGAAGCCAAGTAAGTAGAGGATATGGGTGTTATTGGCAGAAACAAGGATCCAAGCATATCTTGAAAATGTATTTAAGTGAACGACAGATTCACGGAACAGTCTTCCAGCAGAAGTGGTAGAGGTTAAATCAATGAAGGAGTCTCAACACGCATGAAAAGGGTTTTAGGGTTAGTATTATGTTTGGGGTTAGTTTTAGGATTAGTATTGGAGATCAGGTTAGTATTAGGTTTTGGGTGTTTTATGTTCAGTATTAGGGTGTTAGGGTTAGTATAAGGTTTGGGGTTAGTTTTAGGATTAATATTTGAGATCAGGTTAGTATTAGGTTTAGGGTTCGTTATAGGATTAATATTTGAGATCAGGTTAGTATTAGGTTTAGGGTTCGTTATAGGATTAGTATTGGAGATCAGGTGAGTATTAGGTTTGGGGTTAGTTTTAGGATTAGTACTGGAGATCAGGTTAGTATTAGGTTTGGGGTTCATTATAGGATTAGTATTGGAGATCAGGTTAGTATTAGGTTTGGGGTTCGTTATAGGATTAGTATTGGAGATCAGGTTAGTATTAGGTTTGGGGTTAGTTTTAGGATTAGTATTGGAGATCAGGTTAGTATTAGGTTTGGGGTTAGTTTTAGGATTAGTACTGGAGATCAGGTTAGTATTAGGTTTGGGGTTCGTTATAGGATTAGTATTGGAGATCAGATTAGTATTAGGTTTGGGGTTAGTTTTAGGATTAGTATTGGAGATTAGGTTAGTATTAGGTTTGGGGTTAGTTTTAGGATTAGTATTGGAGATCAGGTTAGTATTAGGTTTGGGGTTCATTATAGGATTAGTATTGGAGATCAGGTTAGTATTAGGTTTGGGGTTAGTTTTAGGATTAGTATTGGAGATCAGGTTAGTATTAGGTTTGGGGTTCGTTATAGGATTAGTATTGAAGATCAGGTGAGTATTAGGTTTGGGGTTAGTTTTAGGATTAGTATTGGAGATCAGGTTAGTATTTTGTTTGGGGTTCATTATAGGATTAGTATTGGAGATCAGGTTAGTATTAGGTTTGGGGTTCGTTATAGGATTAGTATTGGAGATCAGGTTAGTATTAGGTTTGGGGTTCATTATAGGATTAGTATTGGAGATCAGGTTAGTATTAGGTTTGGGGTTAGTTTTAGGATTAGTATTGGAGATCAGGTTAGTATAAGGTTTGGGGTTAGTTTTAGGATTAGTATTTGAGATCAGGTTAGTATTAGGTTTGGTGTTCGTTATAGGATTAGTATTGAAGATCAGGTGAGTATTAGGTTTGGGGTTCGTTATAGGATTAGTATTGGAGATCAGGTTAGTATTAGGTTTGGGGTTAGTTTTAGGATTAGTATTGGAGATCAGGTTAGTATTAGGTTTGGGGTTAGTTTTAGGATTAGTATTGGAGATCAGGTTAGTATTAGGTTTGGGGTTAGCTTTAGGATTAGTAATGGAGATCAGGTTAGTATTAGGTTTGGGGTTCGTTATAGGATTAGTATTGGAGATCAGATTAGTATTAGGTTTGGGGTTAGTTTTAGGATTAGTATTGGAGATTAGGTTAGTATTAGGTTTGGGGTTAGTTTTAGGATTAGTATTGGAGATCAGGTTAGTATTAGGTTTGGGGTTCATTATAGGATTAGTATTGGAGATCAGGTTAGTATTAGGTTTGGGGTTCATTATAGGATTAGTATTGGAGATCAGGTTAGTATTAGGTTTGGGGTTCGTTATAGGATTAGTATTGGAGATCAGGTTAGTATTAGGTTTGGGGTTAGTTTTAGGATTAGTATTGGAGATCAGGTTAGTATTAGGTTTGGGGTTAGTTTTAGGATTAGTATTGGAGATCAGGTTAGTATAAGGTTTGGGGTTAGTTTTAGGATTAGTACTGGAGATCAGGTTAGTATTAGGTTTGGGGTTCGTTATAGGATTAGTATTGGAGATCAGATTAGTATTAGGTTTGGGGTTAGTTTTAGGATTAGTATTAGGTTTGGGGTTAGTTTTAGGATTAGGATTGGAGATCAGGTTAGTATTAGGTTTGGGGTTAGTTTTAGGATTAGTATTGGAGATCAGGTTAGTATTAGGTTTTGGGTGTTTTATGTTCAGTATTAGGGTGTTAGGGTTAGTATTAGGTTTGGGGTTAGTTTTAGGATTTGTATTGGAGATCAGGTTAGTATTAGGTTTGGGGTTCGTTATAGGATTAGTATTGGAGATCAGGTTAGTATTAGGTTTGGGGTTAGTTTTAGGATTAGTATTGGAGATCAGGTTAGTATTAGGTTTGGGGTTAGTTTTAGGTTTTGTATTAGGGTGTTCAGGTTAGTATAAGGTTTGGGGTTAGTTTTAGGATTAGTATTGGAGATCAGGTTAGTATTAGGTTTGGGGTTAGTTTT
Organism: Pelodytes ibericus; assembly: GCA_036172795.1. NCBI lineage: Eukaryota > Metazoa > Chordata > Amphibia > Anura > Pelodytidae > Pelodytes > Pelodytes ibericus. Next base: position 23,745,461 of record CM069862.1, read on the forward strand.
AGGATTAGTATTGGAGATCAGGTTAGTATTAGGTTTGGGGTTCGTTATAGGATTAGTATTGGAGATCAGGTAAGTATTAGGTTTGGGGTTCGTTATAGGATTAGTATTGGAGATCAGGTTAGTATTAGGTTTGGAGTTAGTTTTAGGATTAGTATTGGAGATCAGGTTAGTATTAGGTTTGTGGTTAGTTTTAGGATTAGTATTGGAGATCAGGTTAGTATTAGGTTTGGGGTTAGTTTTAGGTTCAGTATTGGAGATCAGGTTAGTATTAGTTTTGCGGTTCGTTATAGGATTAGTATTAGGTTTGGGGTTAGTTTTAGGATTAGTATTGGAGATCAGGTTAGTATTAGGTTTGGGGTTAGTTTTAGGATTAGTATTGGAGATCAGGTTACTATTAGGTTTGGGGTTAGTTTTAGGTTCAGTATTGGAGATCAGGTTAGTATTAGTTTTGCGGTTCGTTATAGGATTAGTATTAGGTTTGGGGTTAGTTTTAGGATTAGTATTGGAGATCAGGTTAGTATTAGGTTTGGGGTTAGTTTTAGGATTAGTATTGGAGATCAGGTTACTATTAGGTTTGGGGTTAGTTTTAGGATTAGTATTCGAGATCAGGTTAGTATTAGGTTTGGGGTTAGTTTTAGGATTAGTATTCGAGATCAGGTTAGTATTAGGTTTGGGGTTAGTTTTAGGATTAGTACTAGAGATCAGGTTTGGGGTTAGTTTTAGGATTAGTATTGGAGATCAGGTTAGTATTAGGTTTGGGGTTCGTTATAGGATTAGGATTGGAAATCAGGTTAGTGTTCAGTTTATGGGTTATTTTTAGGTTTTGTATTAGGGTGTTAGGGTTAGTGTATTAGGTTAGTGGTTAGTTTTAGGATTAGTATTGGAGATCGGGGTTAGTATTAGGGTTAGTTTGAGACTTTAGGGTTATAGTGTACTTATAGGATAAGAGAGGGTTAAGTTTTTTAAAGGGGGGGTTAGTATTTGGCACTGACAGTTCAGCGCCGAAACAGCCACTCTGAACTGTCAAACCTCTAACTGCTGTCGTGAACAAACCACGAAGAACTGTACTAGGCGTGACTAGACAGGGCAAATGATTCAAATCTGCTGGTATACTCTATGTGTCCACATCACACCTCTAGGTACATGTATGTTTCAATCTGTTACGTTGCACAGGCTCCATAGAATATAACTGAAAACAAGAATAATATCAGTGCAGTCTTCCTGAGTAAATAAATCCAATTTCCTTGTGTAAAACTGGTATTGGAAGACACGGGCTATAGACTGTTACCACTGATGTTCTAAGGAATGTTGGCTCCGCTTTTAGCCAAGTTATATTGAAGTGGGAGTTTAGGCAAACCTTTTCTTTTTCTTAAAATAATGGCCACTTTATGAGTTTGAGATGACTCAAATGTTTTTTTCATTTTTTTTTTTATAATTTACCATTGGCAGGATATTAAAGTTTTACTTCAGCATGTTCTTCTACTCTGAGAGTTTCATTGGACAGATCTCACAGCCTGTGCTTTGTGGACAGAGTTTGTTAACCCCTTCGTGACGCATGGTGCTTGCGTCCCAGAAGACGCAAGCACCAAAATGCCATATTTTATCATTGGCCCCTGATCACGAGGACACAATTGCAGAGACACGATCAGGGTATTAATCCCTGCCAAAAAAAAACGCGACACCTCCCGACGTCAATGGTGCAAATTAGTAAAATGTATCCGGTGCTCGCTTTGATCATCGGCTCCATTTTTTGACCCGATGTCACTCAAAGTGGCCTCATCTGATAGGTGAGATCCCGCTGCAAGTCCCATCTAGGGAAAGAAACCAAATTCTAAAACGTAATACGGCCATTTATTTTGATTTACTTTACATAGCGTCCAAAATGTTTGTTTACATAAGCACTGCATCATGTAAATTAACCCCTTCCCGACCTTATGACAAGTTAACTAAAAAACAAAACATTTCCTGTAAAAAAAAAAAAATTACCCTTCCCCTTGCTGATCACAGTTTGTTCGTACTTTATGGTCCTAATTTTTTTTCCCCTCAAACTTTTTTTATTTTTGCGTTTTTAATGTTTTTGTAAAAAAAAAATTATATTATTGTAATATATTCATTAAATGTCCCCCTTTTTTTTAATACTAAACTGTAGATTATTTGTATGTATAGGGTATCAAAAGAAACCTCTAACTGTCTTTTAAAAAAACAACATATAACTTATACCGGTGCGTTAAATGACAAAGAAAAAAATTACATTTCAACAAACACATTTTAGAAATTGAAAAATTGCTCTGGTCCTTGGCCCAAAAAATCCCTGGTCCTTAAGGGGTTAAAGAGAAAGAAACCGGTGTCTGAAATTAATTCTTGTCTCAACTATTCTCATCTGCTAACACTGAAGTGTAATAAAATGATTGCTTTTTGCTCTAGGAACAGTGCTGCCTATCGATTCAATCCTCGATACATTCATGCTGCCTTTCAGAAAACCAGTTCAGGCCAATCCATAAAGAAATGACCTTTTCATGCATAAAAAAGTAATCTAGCACAGGGGAGCATCGTGTAGAGGGGAGCGTGAGGAAAAGCAGTTTGTGCCAGCGACATTTGCACAGACTGCTTGCTCCGTCCCCTCGCTCCACACTGAATGGCGTGAATGGCAGGTGTCGCATGACATTTGGCGCTTAGTCAACAGGGGCAAAGTCCTATAAGTGCAATTGCGGGTGCTGGGGCAGAGTCCAGTGAGTGCAATTCTGGGTGCTGGGGCAGAGTCCAGTGAGTGCAATTCTGGGTGAAGCGGCAGAGTCCAGTGAGTGCAATTCTGGGTGAAGGGTGTCCAGTGAGTGCAATTCTGGGTGCTGGGGTAGAGTCAAGTGAGTGCAATTCTGGGTGCTGGGGCAGAGTCCAGTGAGTGCAATTCCGGGTGAAGGGGCAGAGTCCAGTGAGTGCAATTCTGGGTGCTGGGGCAAAGTCCAGTGAGTGCAATTCTGGGTGAAGCGGCAGAGTCCAGTGAGTGCAATTCTGGGTGAAGAGGCAGAGTCCAGTGAGTGCAATTCTGGGTGAAGGGGCAGAGTCCAGTGAGTGCAATTCTGGGTGCTGGGTGTCCAGTGAGTGCAATTCTGGGTGCTGGGGTAGAGTCAAGTGAGTGCAATTCTGGGTGCTGGGGCAGAGTCCAGTGAGTGCAATTCTGGGTGCTGGGGCAATGTCCAGTGAGTGCAATTCTGGGTGTTGGGGTAGAGTCAAGTGAATACAATTCTGGGTGCTGGGGTAAGTTGTGTACGTGCAGTCTGTGTGCAGAGGAAGGAAAACAAATGGATTTTTACAATAATCTTGTTATTATATATGTAAAACTTTGAATTACAATATTTTTTCTTTGGGCCCTGAAAATGTGTAAAATGTACAGTGTGGCCCTGAAAAGTTTGGAGACCCCGATATTGAGGCTTAAAGGGTGTCAGGAAACCATCTGAATTTCTTCCTATCACATGGAAAAAAGAGAAGAAAGAACGAGCAAAAACGTGTAGGCTAAAAAAATGTATGGTAGATCCAAACTGGAAAACAAAGAAAAACACAAAAAGAACCTAAAAGCACACAGCTAAAACCACTTACAAAGAGATGTATATTATAGGGGGTGTAAAAAACAAAAACCTCTCTAAATTCTAGAATGAATAAAAAGTAATATAGTGGAACCAATAACTGGAGCGCTTCACAATATTGAATAAATATTAATAAGTGCAAATGAGTGATATTAACCCCTTCGCGACCGATGACGGTCCTGGACCGTCATAGGGAAATCTCCCTTCGTGACCGATGACGGTCCAGGACCGTCATGCAGGTCTGATCGCGGTATGCACGCTGGCATACCGCGATCGTGCTACCAATGACATGGCTAAGTGTCTCGATACCGAGACACTTCAGCCATGTCGGTTGAGGACCCCCCCGGAAACATCCGGGCACTGTGACAGCCAATCACAGCACCCCGGATGTTAATAGCTGTCAAAGCAGGTGCCTGCTTTGACAGCTATAGTCTCTCCCTGCTCCACGGTGATCGTGGTCCCCCCCCCCCCCCAGTAACAACAAGCCCCCCAAAGGATTTTTTTTTTCTTCCTATTGTGCTAATCCTAACTCTTGGGTTAGGGTTAGAGTTCATCAAAACCCTAATCCTAGAGTTAGAATTAGGGCTTGTACTAACCCTAACCAAAGGGTTAAGGTTAGAGTTAAATAAAAATAAAAAAAAATGTAAAAAAATGAAATAAATAAAAAATTTAAAAATAATAATAATAAATTGTATAAAAATAAGATGTTATTCCGTAGAGGACCAATGACATGTTATGTCTGTCTGTGGTCCTCTAGGGATATTTTATTTAAAAAAAAAAAAGACTGCTAGTGTGGGCCAGTGCTTTGCATTGGCCCCCAACAGTAGATAGGGGCCCGCAGCAGCTGGATATTTGATCCATGCAGCCACAGGATAGCAAGGATAGCAAAAATTGGTGCTTCCTACTATAGACTACATTTCCTATTCTGCTACGGTAGCTTTTGGCTGGCTGAGCATGATAGGAAATGTAGTCACAAGTATTATATAATAAATACACGTTTTAAAGCTGCAATAACCATATCCTAAATTTTGCCCTGTACCTGCCACATAAACCTAGCACACCTATACATGTGGGGTACGGCTATACTCAGGGGAAGTTGCTGAACATATATTGGGGTTTTGTTTGGCAATAAAAAAGAACAGCCCCTTTAAATTCATACCTAAGTTTCAAAGTGTGTGGAAATTAAACACACATAAAATTACTACGCCAAAACTTGTCAAAGATTGGTGGTAAAATGACAGAGTGAAAAGTGTCAAATTACCCCAAGTTGAATGCCCTGGGATGTCTACTTTATAAAAATGTGTACATGTGGGAGGTTATTCAGTGATTCATATCAGATATCCTACGCGTTTCGCCTGATCGGCTTCTTCAAGGTGCACAACTAGGTTGTAAATTCAGGCTTTTTTAAACCCTTCAAAAGGCGCTCTCACATGGTGTTTAACTCCTTAAGTGCTGAACAGGATTTTGCACCTTCATTTTCAAAAGTGATGTACAATGACATTTATGATCAGACATATAAAAAAAAATTGTTAACTTCAAATACTAAAAGGAGAGAAAAAAAAATACATGCAAATCCGCATTTACCATAGTCAAATTCCTAGCTAATTACAAACTAACAAAAAATGTGTCTTTCTGTGTGTAAACACATCGGACACTTACAGAAAAAATATATACAAAAAGACATTAACTATCTTTGAGATGCATTTCCATTCCAAAATAGAAGAAAAAAATATGTATATCGCAAAAATGATACAAATAAAAATATATGAAACTATAACTATCATTTTAAAATTACCAATTAATATCCATAAATCAGTTTCTATAATTAAAGGAAATGGATCTCGACAGATATAGTGTTATCATTTAATTATACATACATGGAGTTTTAAATCTGAAACGAGAAAAGAAAGAAAACTGAAATCATGAGGCAGTTGGTTCACAAAAAATTAAAAAGGTCAAAATCAACATTTAAACCTTTAGGTGCAAAAGTTTTCAATTCATAAGCCCATCTCATTTCTTGCTGTCCCATACTACGGATATAATCAGCCCCCCTCCAATTTGTATTACCCTATCTATTATCATAAAGTGTAATAGTTCTGGATTGCTGTTATGGAATTCTTGGAAATGTGTAGATAGTTTGTGATTTGGAAAATGATTCCGTATATTTCTAATGTGTTCACCTACTCTAATCTGGAATTTCCTCGATGTTCTGCCCACATATTGATAGCCACATGGGCATATAAGTAAATAAACGACTCCACTAGTGTTACATGTAAAAACTTCTTTAATACTGTATTCTTTGTTGTTATAAAATGATTTAAATTTATCTGTAGTTTTACTGTATCTAAATTTACATGTTCTACATGGTAAGCAAGAACCACACCTATAAAATGCTTCTCTCAATCCGAAATGATTTACTTTTCTCTTTAAGGGTGATCTTTCATAACTCCTCGAAAGATCACGCTTGAGGTTCTTTGATCCCTTAAAGGTAATCAGAGGATTTTCTGTTAGAAGCGGGGCTAAATCGTCATCTTGATTCAACAAATGCCATTTTTTTTGTAATAATTTTCTTAATAAAATTATAACCACAATTGTAATCTGTTATAATAGCTAATCTATTTTCTTTTGTACTGGTCTTATTTTTGTATTGTAAAAGACATTCTCTATCGATGTTAGCAGTAATTTCCCTTGCCTCTACAAGTAGCTCTTTTGGATATTCTTTATTTACAAAATCTAGTTCTTTATTTATTATTATTATTATTTTATTTTTTTTAAGTTATTGGTGTTTCTTTTGTGTTAACTTAAGAACTGTGGATGAGTTTGCACTTTTCTTTACTGTGAGCTGCTGATTTGTTTGGGTTATATACTTCTGTAGCGCCACGTTAGTTTCACGATCTGTAAAAAGTAATAAAGTGACTAAACAAATGGTTATAAAGCAGTGTATAAAAGGACTGCACACACAAGTAATAGTGAGTAAAAATATATACACAGGTGATCCCTGTATATCAAAATAAATATATAACAAAAAAATGCAAAGTGACAGAAGACAGTATATGTGATTGGAAGTAATATACACTTCCCAAAAAAACGGGTACGCAACAAATAATATATATAACATATTATACTGTGGCAATCCAGTGCATGAGATAAGTGGAGTGATATAAATGAAATATCATTAAATTTCAGTATCTCTTTGAAATTGATGGGTTAATTTAGAAACCTGTGAAAAAGAAAATTGCACAATCCTAGTGCAGTATCTCAAATAAGGTATTAACCACAGACATGAGGAGTATGAATAAACTGCGCACAGAAGTCACTCGAATTTATTCCATAGTGATGTCGAGTCACACAAAACCAATACTGAACAGGCAGCTTAACAGATTGTAATCCTAATCATACATCTGATGCAGATTTACACCACTTTAGGCAGACTGGGTCTAAAAATATTGGTGGGCAAGAGACAAGTGTGTTTCTGCCTCCCCTCACTTGCCGTTTGTTATGAAACAATTCATTATCTGGAAGCTAGGAGTGCCGCAATGTTTTTTTTAGTTTTTGGATAATTCTCCAATGCAGTTGGACAAGAGAATTTGTCCAATTCAGCCACTTTGGCCTCATGTTTGAAATTCCCATCTCAATTCCCTGTCATTTCCGTGCAATTCTCTCTGTATTGAGAACACCCTTATGCTTGTCCTTGCTTTAAACTGTTGTTGAAATGATGTGGTGTCACCTTTAACCCCTTAGTGACATGACTTTTTGACGTTGTCTTTCCCTTGGTGACAAGGGCTGATTTGACATTTCTGGGATGTTTGTGTTTAGCTGTCATTTTATTCTTTCTCACATACTGTACCCAGTAGTGTATCTTCCACAAGGCAAACAAGGCACTCGCCTAGGGCGGCACTTTGCCAGAGGGTGTTAAAGCACACTTCTGGTGCTTCAAACATTTTCGCTCCCTGCCCCACTGTTTAGCAAGCTTTAGCTCCTTCCAATTAATCGGGGTGATTGGGCATGTAATGGACGTGATGGGGGTATGTAATGAGGATGATGGTGGCATGTAATGGGGGTGATGGGGCATTTAGTGTCTGTCTAGGGCAGAACAAAACAAAGATACACCACTGATTGTACCCACACATATTATTTATTGATTTTATCGCCATAAGAAGGGCTTTCATTAGATACCATTATGTTCATAGGTTATAATTTACTACAAAAAAATATCATAAAATACGATGACAAAAAAAAACACTTTTTCTAACTTTGACCTAAAAAAATTATACAGTCATTAAAAAAAGACCCCATCTAAATAGTTACTAAAATTTGTCCCGAGTTCAGAAATATGCTTCTTTCCATGTTTTTATGCAGTTTTTTAACCCTAACTCTAACCTTTATGCTAATCCTTAATTTATTCTAATTTTAATTTAATTGTAACTCTTTCAATTATGCTAACCCTAATTTAATTGTAACCCTAACAATTATTCTAACCCTAGATTTTAGCTAATTACATACTTTTTTTTATTACAATGTTGCTGAAATGTTTGACTCAAACCCTCCCCCAGTGATTACTCTGCATTTATAAAGTTTTTTTTCATTTAGTCACTTCTTGTGATGCTGGAATATAATACATCATGTGGAATGTAATAAGCTTGCACTTGTTCACAGTTGGCTCTCTTAACAGTGCAACACATTGTCTGATGACATCAGTAGAGAAACAGGATATTCCATTCATTTGAACAGCATTATTCTCATTGGTTCCTGCAGCAAAAAAACCCCCAAAAAACAGGAAATTACTTTTACTAAGCAAGTGTGGGCAGTCCTGGGTTCTTGCAAACTGCTGTAATTTCACAAATTCATCTAGGTGTACAATGTTCATATTTTAAGCAATGCAAAAGTTAAAATATGCATTGTAAAGTACTTTGAATGTTCTTTCATATGTATTAACATACTTACATTTGTAAGTATCTTAAATTGTGACAATGTATAAATTCACTACAACTACAGTATGTATTTAAAAGTAAAAAATATATATATACATGGACAATTATATATTTGTTATTTTAGTAAGAGCATAGTGTTTGTGCATCGCTATAACTGTGTTTTGTAAAATAATTTTTTTTATCTCATGATTACACAAACCTTTGGCACGGGCTGTTTTGCCGCTGCTATCAGAATAAAGGAATGTAACATGTTCCCTCATGCAGCAACGCATTGGATTGTGTAATCACCGTGCTACTCTGACTCAATGTGAGGTGTCTATCAGACATGCAGCACTTACTACAGATTCCAGTTCGAAATTTAAAAACAACTTGCGATTGTCTTACTAGCTATACAAATTGTGAAAGTACGATGGACTGGCTTACGGGTGTGTCCAAGAGTGACCTACAATGCACAAAAAGTGAGGATGACAAGGTCACCTTTGGGTAGGGAATTCAATTCGATGTATACTTTTCCTGGTGAAAGCGCCATTAGACCTGTCGATGAAAAAGACTAAAAAAAAAAATCTAAGGGATTCTTTATGGTAAGGACAATAAAGTTATGGAACTCACTGCCAAGAGAAGTGGTGCTATCAACCACAATAGATGCATTTAAACATGGTCTGGATGTTTGTTTTTTTTAGAAAAGCAGAACATACAGGCCTATTAATATTAGAATAAGCATTAATAATAGAGCTTATTGATCCAAGGAGAAATCTGATTGCCCTTTAGGGTTAACAAGGAATTTACCCCCCTAGGAGGCAAAATTCGAAATAGCTTCCATAGGGGTTTTTGTCTTCTTTTGTCTCAAAAGCGGGAATGATAGGTAGAAGGGTTGAACTTGATGGACTTGTGTCTTTTTCAACCTAAATTAAATAACTATTTCATTTAGATGGAATGTTCATCCCCCTCTGTTTCCGATGTAACCTTCCTACAGGTGAAGAGGGCGAGAGATATGATGAAGCTGGGGTATGTGGTAGTGCTGGGGTATAACACTATATCTCTGCATGACCTACTGTTGCATGATTTCATGAAGGAGCCAGATGAGAGATCTGTTCCACAGGAAGCACAGAAGTACTAGCTCTTCAACATAAATCTGTTCCTCTAAATGCTGCTCCCTCCATCTGTTTAGACTGGGAACACAGCAGTAGTGTATCTTCCACAAGGCACTCGCCTAGGGCGGCACTTTGCCTGAGGGTGTTAAAGCACACTTCTGGTGCTTCAAACATTTTTGCTCCCTCCCCCCAGTTCAGCAAGCTTTAGCTCCTTCCAGTTAATCGTGGTGATGGGGGCATGTAATGGATGTGGTGGGGGTAAGTAATGAGGGTGATGGTGGCATGTAATGGACGTAGTGGGTGTATGAAATGAGGGTGATGGTGGCATGTAATGGGGGGGGGATTGGGGGTTTAATGTGTGTGCAATGTGGGTGATGGGGCATGTAATGAGATGATGGGGCATTTCGTAGGTGTGCAACGTGGGTGATGGGGCATGTCGTAGCACAAAACCAAGATACACCACTGGAATAGAGAAGGGGTGATGGGAACTGATTAGCAGTGGGCCCCAAAGTTATTAAAATGTGGCATCCTTGCCTATATGGAAGACTGTACCTGCCACGTCACTAACATACGTACTAACATTTTAAAAAGTGTCTCAGTTATTCTTTTGTTTTTGTTTTGCCTCGGTATAAAACTAACAATGAAGAATCGCATAATAAATCCAAGAAAACGCATTGTGTATTGATATTTATCGTAAGTGTTATCTGAAAAACATAAAACTTTGTATCCACGCAGATCAGGAACATGCATCCTCATAGTGCAATGTCGGTGACATGGATACTCCTAATTAAAAACACATCATTAAATATATGATAGCACTAGACAATTACTGTGGAGTTTAGAACATCGAGCACTATACATCGGCGTTTCACCGCATTCCTCAAGCTCGTCCAAATAGCCAGACTTTTCAGGATATTCACAGAAATGGCCAGGTTACTCATTAATTAGTGCAGTTGGACCTTGCAGAATGATTGAATGGCTGATTAATCTGCCTAATTATCAAGCCGTTCTGACTGGTTAGAAAGCAACCCTCACCCTCCAAAACGGACTGGGACAGTTTTTGGCGGGAGTTCGAGCGCAGTTCATTGTGCCAGGAGCTCTGGCAATGTAGGCTAGTTTTAGGGGGTGCAAGTTAGTGTTAAGGCTCAATTAGTGTTAGTAGTAGGGGGTTAGTTTTAGAGTTAGTATTAAGGATTGGGGTTTGTATTAGAGTTAGTTTGGGTATAGGGGTACTTTTATAGTAAAAGGGGATTCTTTTATTAGGGTGGATAAATATTTAGTGCTGAAAGTTTAGCGCCAAAACGACTGCGCTGAACTGTCAGCGCTCTGACTGCCACGGTTAACTGTCCTAGAACACTCTAACCCTCAAACAGTACCACTTTAAAAGTCACCATCTCGATTCTGAAGAATTAAAAAGGCATGTGCAAACGCATGTGTGTTAGCGCTGATTCACCCACTCCCGATGCCTCCCCATGGCACCCTGCCGGGGGGGGGGGGGGGGGAAATGTTGGGAAATATGTTTTGGTATAGGAAACTGCCCAAGATTTCATGCTGATCCTCAAACGGTACCTGCTTTAGAGTTACCAAGGTAACCACACCAATATGGTCTATGGCCGATATATATATATATATATATATATATATATATTTTTTTTTTTTAGAAAAGGTAGTTAAACTAATTTCCATTTCAGGGTATGAACTAGGTAAAAAAAAATTGCAAATAAAAGTATAGCTAATTCATAGTCATTTTGTGGGTATATTTATTGTACACAAAAGCAAAAATATGGAATTTACTTCAAGTTTTATTTTCTATCTATATCAATGTTTTCAACTAACGTTGTCACCCAGCCGGTAAAAAAATTGACATCAAGCCAATGCTAAGACACAGAGACAGTAGCAAGGCCGGTAACACTATTCACATTAATATTTTTTTTTCATCTCATCATCTTATCAAACTGCAACAAATGTAATTGCCACTTGAAGATGTTTCAAGTGTGGAGGCGGCCATCTTGTAATTGCACTGTCGTTTTTAAAGTCTGAGTTGTATTCTTCCAAGACAGTTACTGAGGTATGTATTTTTATTTTTTTAGAAATTGCAGTCAGTCCAAAAGTCTCAAAGAAGATAGATAAGGACACACAATTCCCAGACGCCCACACCTAGGGTTGACCCCTTTTCTTTAAAAAAAAATATAGGCCAAGCACTTGCTGCCATAGACTTAACAATGGCCTCAAATACATTTTTTATTGTCCTGCCAGAAAAATACTGAGTAGTTACTCATGTTTAACATTAATTTATTTTTGTAATCCTCCTTATACCTACCTCTGTCATAAGCACAGTAATTACTGGCCGAAAGCAGACCAGGAGTCACTTATAAGCACCAGAGAGATGAGCTACCATCGGGAGTGAAAGACAAAGAAACGGGAGAGATTTTAATCCATAGAATCCATAGAATCCCTCAGATGTGGCATGGAATGTTTATTGCTTTGTGGTGTGGATGGTATGGGTGATGCCTTTTCAACCCTGGTCCACCGGAGTTTAAACATGCTCACTCTTGCATATGTCAAGTTGTTTGTTTACTGAGATTGTGTAATGAAATTCCTTTCGCGAACAAGGATCCAAAAATATGACTCAATGGGTGGGATAGATCAATGTTTACCAGGTATAGAGCTACTACTGCCGAGATAAGCACGGACTGGTGTACCAGCTGCATGCAACTGCAAGCAAAGGCTGCATAAGCATGATGAGCGTTGGGGTCCGTAGCAGCTAAAAGCTATAGTATAACAGAGACAGTCACAGTACAACACAGTGTGCGTATGTAGTGTCAAACTGCGGCCATTCAGCTACTGATGGGATACATGTCCTATAATACCAAGATGGAGGGGAAAATGTGAGATTTAGTCTTCCAAGCAGGGAAGGGCTGGCAAGGTGGGGCAAAAGGACAATTGCTGTTCTCTAATCTCTCTCTAATCAATCGCTCTCATAATGATTAAGTGTCTTTGGACGTGAAACGCGTCCTGTGCCCACTCCCCACCACTTTTTATGCATTTGTTATTTTTGTTTCAACAATAAATTACAGTGTTTCCCTGGATGTCCCGTGACTACTGAGCATATCACTGACTATTTCTGCTTTATACTAGTAAATGCAATAACTGGGCACATTTTGGGACATATTAATTTATGAGGTCTATCCACTAAAAGTGCGTTGAGGTGAGATGCACAGGGCTCAGTTGGATAATGCACAGTTACAGCTTTAATACCTTTCAAGCAGGGTAGTACACCAAAAACGATTTCATTTAATTCTGTAAACCACCCTACTGTCAGAGTGGTTTGGTCTGATCTATTATATTCCCTCTAGCAGGTTTCCTCTCCTTCACTTTGGCTGCTTCTACTTCACACTCACTAAGTCCCCGCCTAGACAGAGACACAGCTTGCATACTGCCGACACAAGGTAATTTATGTAAAACATGTATTGCAACTATGGTTAGTTAATGCTTCAACTGTTGTGACTACATTTCCCATGACTCACAGCCAGGCATTTGGCATGCTAAGCATAATGGGAAAGGGAGTACTCAACAATGTAATAGTTTAGATTGTTTGCTGTGAATCACAGAGCTACACTGCACAACGCTACACTAAGTTTTGTTGACTGCAAATCCCATTATGCTGAGCCAACAACATTACTGGTTGATCATGATGGATATTTCAGTTAAAGGGCAAATACACTTTATTTTTAATATGCACCCGTATAAAATCATCTCCGTTATTTAAGCATATTCTGACATATGATGGACTAGGTCCGCCCTGTCTGGCAAACCATTGCAGACATTGGACCAATCTAGTCCGTCCTGCGCTTAAATGAGCGGTGTTTGAGATCTAAGTTTGCAAACACCGCTCAGGCGGTGATGCTTTAATGATGAGGTCAAGGCATTAAGCATCACTGAATTTTGGTGCCTACGGCACCCGCAATCACTACACAGAACGAATGGCAGGTGCCATATTGGAGAGCAACATGCTCCTCCAATATGGCTGCTGCCCTCTTGTGGGAAGAGTGTCGGAAATTTTTTTTCACTTCAGTTGCTCTGATGCTGTTGCTAGACTGCCCCTAGAGGTAGTCAACAACATTGCGATAGGTCTAGAATAATGGTTAGGGTTACAATGAAATTAGGGTTAGCATAGTGATGGCGAAAGTTTTAGTGCCCAATTTTTGTCCGAAACCGATTTGCAGACCTCAAAGTGCCAACACCGCATACACACATATATACACTCACACTCACACACATACTCATACATACACAAACACACACTCATAGACACACACAAACACTCATAGACACACAAACACCCAGCCAGGTTCAGATCTCGCTGGTTGTCTGCTCCGTCCAGGAGGAGCAGGCATCATTGGGTAAAAGGCGGGTGCTCGGGCGAATGCGCGCTATGCGAGAAGCATTCGAGTTGGAAAGCAAACAGTTAATTTGCTTTCCAACTCGAATGCTTCTACAGATTATCTGGAGAAGAAGCAGATGACTGACGGCGCCTGTCTTATACCCACTGATGTCTGCTCCTCTCAGACAGAGCAAGCAAGTGGTGAGATCTGAACCTGGCCTCGTGACACCACTGAGGACTCGGCGTGCCAGTTGTGACACGCATGCCATAGGTTCGCCACCGCTGGGTTAGCATAAGGGTTATAATTAAATTAAAATTAGAATAAATTAAGGGTTAGCATAGGAGTTATAGTTGGGGTTATATTCAGGGTTGGGGTTAAATTTAGGGTTCGGGTCAAAAGGTCACAGTCGGTGAAAATGATTAGATAACAAAAAAACACTATTTTTGTCTATTGCCCTATAACGCGCAAACCCCCCCCCCCCCCCCCCCAGAAAAACATGAAAACAAGCATTTTTCTAAATTAGGGACAAAATTAAGAAACTATTTAGTCTCATATACTCACTCACAGACATACACACACTCACACAGACACACTCATTTACACACTCACAGATACTAGAGATGTATCAGTTACGTGTTTCACTTTGAGTGCCGGCACTCAGCTCGGTAATAAAAAAAACAAAACTCTGTGGTGGGCCGTCTCTCACTAGTGGCAGGAAGCGCAGTGTGTGAGAAGGAGGAGCGGGGAAGAGGTGCGCACGGGGGATGTGCGACCACTGCAACACCACCGATGAAGGGGTTAAAGAATTATGGTGCAATATCAATACAATGTATGGTTATGTAAACCCTCTATAGACGTTAAGGGCGGGTGATCTTGGTATATTAATTGGTGTATTTTGTAATATTTGTGTTGTATGTTTTCTTTTAGATATGAAATGCACATAGGATTATCACATGTAAAAGTTGATGTTGGTCCAGGATGAGTTCACCTGTCTTTGAGATGACAGTGTTACTGCCTCAGTGTTTTTGTTTGCCTTCTTCCGGACCAACCAACAGGGGGCATGTGAAAGGTTTGAATTAGATGGACTACGTGTATTTATTGAACCTGATTAAAGGGGACTCTCTCAACTAAACATAGCTTATACTGTGAATGTAGAAAATGTATGAAACATTATCTGTACACTGCATTAGCAGAATTGCAAGCAAAAACATCAAATAAGAAAAAAACTGTGTCTGTGGAGTCTCCTGCTTATGACATCACCTGTGGCTTGACATGCAAATGAACTAATTTTCAATGGGACCCAACATCATATGTCAGCATCTTGCTTTTTTTGAATCTGAGAAGCTATGACAAGCATTGCACTGGAGAAACGTTCTGGCTGCCAGTATGTCACTGACTCCGAAGGGAAGATAGCGTCATGTGGAAGATGGTGCTGGTGTGCGATGTTGGGAAGCGCAGGTAACTGCGCCAGTGGCTTTAAAATTCATGTTTTACATTTTGTATTGCTTAAAAAATAAAATACTTCCAGCGAGATGAAATTGTGAAATTACAGAAGTTTGCATGAAACCGGGACTGCCCACACTAGAGTAAAAGTCATGTCCTTTTTAAATTTTTTTTCAAATTACTGGAGTTTCATGTCTTTCTAGAGATGTCATCATAAAATGTGTTGCGCTATGAAGAGATCCTACTGTGTACAAGAGCGAGGTCACTTAGAGTCCACACAATGTATTAAATTCCAGGAGCACGGGAAGTGACTACATGAAACAAAACGTTATATGCTCAGTATCTATATAATCAATGCTGCCGCACCTGCAGTAAACATGCAGAGTAATCACTGGGGAGGGCTTGAGTCAAATAATAAAAATGTGATTTATGCAGAATGCCTGCATCAAATCACACTGGAAAAAAGCCTGTGCACTATACAAGCAGTGATCTTCAACTTGCACCAAAGTGAGTTTGGGGACTAGACTGTCCCTTTAAGCCAAACACCAATTATTTACCTAATAACTGGTCCCAGCAAAACAAAAAGTACTAAATCTGGTAACAGTAAAATTGTGAGAATCATTGCTGACTTTACACCTGAGCCTCAAAGACCAGTTTCACTAAACACCAAAACTAATGTGCCTGTGCCAGACCCCCGTGCATGGTGTGCGCCTTTAAGTCATTTCCAGACCCCTGGCTTGGTGAACCTGTATTTTTGTAGAGGGGAGGGGTGCACATTAGCCATGTTTTTGTTTCCCACCTCTCTTTCAGGAGCACAGAGGGATGTTCTGTTATTCCTCCCTCCCTCCCTCCTCTCTGACCAAAAACAAGCAAAAGTAACATCCCCACTGGCTCCACATTCCTGGGATTCCAGCACTGTGATGTCAGGAGGACAAGAGAATCAGTGCATCCATCTAGTGCACTTTACACCAAGAAGCACAAATACACACACACACCCACCCACCCTCTACCCCTCCTCTCCAGCCCTCCCAGATGAGTCACAAGCACAGGTCCTGTCTAGGTCCCTCCCCTCTTTTCTCCTCCAGCAGTTTTTTTTTTTTTAAGCCAAACTTTCCAGCCTGTGATGGGCAAACCTTGGCTGAGCAAGCTCTGTACTGCATCGATGTGGATCTGATGGGGATCTGGGCTCTGTGTTACCGGATATAGCAGATTATAGCTTTTTGGTGTGCAGCATTCTGATTGGAATGTTAAGGAATCTATTGGAGCTCCTCAGTCGTGCATAAGGAGTGCATTGGTCTGTCGCCGACTCATGCAGGTAGGAACATTGTTACACTTTTTTTTTTTTTTTTGCAGCAAGTTCTATATTTTCGCACTTCACACAACGCAATCCCCCCCTTTTTTTTGTCGCTGTCTGCGATTACCTTGACAGTAGTGGTCGCTGACCTTTGCCACTTCAGCGACTGGATGGCTGAGCATTATGGGGACTGTAATCCACTACCGAATTTAGATTCAGCAAGGCGAAGGAAGCTATTTTCCTAGCAGAAGGACAGGCAGCCTTTTGATCAGCTCCTTGCAGATCCCTTTCGGTCATGGAAGGGTTAAGCATGGCTGCATCTTTGCCTGTGATGTTGCAGATGTTGCTCAGTTCCCCCTTTAACACTTTTTAAGATTGACCCTCAACATTTGTTTAGAGCTTGAAAAATGACTCATGTTAGCAGATATATACGGGTAAGAGAGAACCCCCCACCACACTTTCGCTTTTTGTATATGCTGTCTCCCATTTATGACATCATCTCGAAGAAGCTCCATATGCAAATTTGAATCTCATTGGGAAAACCATTAAAAAAAACAAAACCCCTACAAATTCAAGTTTTTAAATGAAATCTTTTCACCTATGCATGTGCTTGAAATGCTAAAGGATATTCTTACAATAAAAAAAGCCCATGAACACTAAGCGCTGTTTAGGTGACAGAGACCTTTTTTATTTTATTTTTTTTAAATGTGCGCATCTGGTGAGGAAGGAGTTAACAAAAGCATGTTTTTGTTTATGGTGGTCTTGTTCATGTTGTGTGAACTAAGTATATTTTCTAAGGAGCTGTGTGGGGATTTAGGCTGCCGGCACTGAAGAGGTTAAGCCGCAGGCTGGGTGCTGCTGCTGCTGTCTGACTTTTTAAAGCCATATATCTGTGTCTGTGCTGTAACATGCCCCCTTCATTCCACCAGTTCAGTCCATACATTGGATGTGTTTACACAACTGGGGCTCCACCAATGGCATCCAAGGATTCACCTTCCCCTTGCTTAATAGCTAGTCATGTCTGTACTGGCCAAGCTGTGTGGATCCTTCAAAACTAGCTTCCTAGAGACTTCATGTTGCAGTGTAATGTAATCACTGTAACAGTGTAATTTCCCCCCCATTAATATTATCTATTTAAACTGCTCCTGTGTAGAATGTAAAGAGACATTATGGAGCAGTCGCCATGGGAACCAACATTCCAGTGTTAATTGCTCAACATTTAGGAATTTGCCAAAGAATTGCTGTTCAGGTTCTATGAGGAGGCAGACATATTGTTTAGAATCTTGGGTCAGATCTTCCCTTATCTGACCCAACATGTCAGCCACCTGATATACCTGTACATATGTATGGTGTTTTATTTGTATTCTTTCATTAAAGCATTTCTATTAAAGCGTCTACACTCAATAAAATCCTTCAATTAAATATAATATTTTGGGCTGTTGCCCTTTTAAAGAAGAACTAAAGCCTCATTTTAATCAGACAGAATAAGTCCACTGTTTTGCAGTGACTAGGGGGTGAATAACTTCATACACCCCCCCCCCCTTCCACCCCCAATTTCCTATTTCTGATACTAGCTTGTGAACTAATACAGTGGAGTTTGGTTGCACATGGGACAATAAAATGGTCACATCAGGGGAAACATGGCAGACAAATTAAAAACACATTATTCTCTTTGTATATGTTTAAAACATGCTATAACAACATATACATAATGAATGTGGGGCAGTCTAACTGTGACAGTCTCTGCAAGTGCCACTTCCTTTGTCCGATGTGAACACATTATGGGGGTTAAATAGTAAAATAAGAGAAAGTTGCACCTTTTTTTTTTTTTTTTTTTATACTTTCTGGAGTTGCTCCGTTGGCGGAGGTTCGTTTCTGGGCCTTTTTTATTATTTGTGGTCTGCACTGGGACTAGTTACACTCTGCCAATCACAGTATATCCTGACTTGTATCATACATTACCATGCACAACAACTGTTCCACTATTACGCCATTATTATAAACTTCCTGTATTCCATGATGGCTAAGCTTACAAACCTCTGGCACACAGTGCAGACATTGGGGGGCCCCTCTACCTTACCATGCAACCACATGAACCCACCATGTGCCATACATCCACTGAGCCAGTAGAAAACACTGCAACCACTGTAGTTATGCCATTGTATGTGAGTGTGTACTAGTGTTATGTGATTGTGTGTGTGTGTGTGTGTGTGTGTACCACTGTTCACCATTTGTAGTAAAAGGTATGAGTATTACTCATTGTCCTTCGCATACACAAAGCAGAAGACACGTTGACTACCACCAGCTCAGTTATTATGGTGTAGGCCACATATTTTGCCACTGGCTAAGCTAGCAAAGATCAGGATGGGGTAACTCAATGTGCTGCCCATGGGTTGGCCATGATTTTGATAATGTGACTCAGAGGCATTACTAGGTCTCCAAAATAAGCTCATGTGCTTGGGCGGACATATAGAGAAGATATATATAATGCCAATGATTAATAGTTATATAATAGAAGCCGTAAATACATCTAAATGATTTGTTTGATGATGCCACTGATTGTGTGTGTGTGTGTGTGTATGTATGTATGTATGTATGTGTGTGTGTGTATATATATATATATAATATATATATATATACATACACAATAAGTAATAAGATCATAAATGAGGTATATGATGCTTATAAGTAGTAACTTTATACACAAGGCTGTAATGGGCATTTAGAAAAATGACAGGCTGCCCCTTTTTATACTAATAGAATCCAAATGATGTATATGATGCCAATGATCAGTAATTGCATCCATTTTGTATATCATGCCAATGAGTATATCTATAGTATATACATAATGTTTGTATCTTATAGCAGGCAAGCAACTACGAGCAAGGTAGTTACACCTCTGCTTGGCACTGCACATGTTTGGAAACTACATATCCCATGATGCTCAGTAAGCCTTATGCCTGAGCATCATGGGGTATCTGGTTTCCAAACATCTGCAGTGCCAAATTTGGTATTTGATATTTCGTTATCTGTCTTTTAGAGTGGAAAGTTGCAATGTGTAAATTATTAATTATGGCCAGTGTGTAAATTATTAATACCAGTGCATGTGTGTGAGTAAAAGTGATGAATAGCTTGTTAGTTATAGAATAATGTTTTGGTTATTTATCATTAATTCAACAGAATTTTAAAAACCGTTTATCAACTTTGTTGGAGCAAAATGGCATTTTCTAGATCTAATGGGATTCTGTACATTGGCCGCCCCTTCTATATATACACAATATATTAACCCTCTCCTTCCATACACCTGGAATGCACGTGTTGCAAAGTTGTGACTTTTTGTAGATAGTAAGATTATTGTTTATGTTCAGTGTGAGAGCTGCGTTGCTAGCAAATGTATAAACATTGTTATTAATTTGATTTGTTCTCTAGGATTACTTTGTATCCCCGTGGCAAATAGAACCATAGTACATATTATGTACCGTGCCAGTCTTGCCTGAAGCTTTAATGGGGTTCCCAGGGATGTTCATGTAGGAGACCCCACTGAGGCACACTGCAGACAAAAATGTTCTGTCAAATGCCATTGTTGATGGTGAATAGCACAAGAGTAGCATTCTCCAACACAGGCCTGCCACAGTACATATGGCAAAGCATGGCAGCAGTGATAAGAGCAGGTGTGTGCCAGGAAAGAGGAATGTTTTGAAGCTCCCCCTTCCCCTCGGACCACCAGGGATGAGCTCAGTTCCCCTATGAATGAACCTATATTATCTTTTTTTTTTTAAAATTTGTTAATTTTTAAAAAATTTTTTTATATATAACCTGTGATGCTCAGCCAGCATTATAAGAGACTGGCTGGGTTCTACAAAAATGGTCACATGGCACAAGCTGTTCAAGGTGCCACCCTTATGTGGTGACTTGTGAGACATGTAAGTAATTGAATCTGAACAGGTTTAATTGCTGGTATCTTGAATATCCATGCTGTTGGCATTGTGTCAGTTCTTCATGCTTTCGGTTACAACTGTATATAGGGCTAAATTGTGTGTTCTAGTTAAAACACAGCCTTAATTTAAAGTTTACAGACTAGGGGACTTTATTTTCTCTCTTAAACAACCACTCCAGTCTGGGCAGGAAGCCTGGAAAAGGTAAGTAAAGGTAAAAAAATAAATATTGTTTTAAACAAACGACAACTCCAGACGGGGAATAAAGACCTAATTAATACATGTCAAAGCTAACATCTTAGAAACAAAATATGTATTAATTATTTTATTTCATTCCTCCACCAAGAATAATATATTATTTTTTTTTAATTGAAAAACAATATTTAACAATTATTTATATTAAAAAAAAAAATTAACCTTGTTATGGCTTCCTGCCTGGGATCAATTTGCATGTGAGTTGGTGAGATAACAATACATTGTGCAAACCTGGTGAGTTTCTCCTGCTAGAAGAGCTCAGCTGGCCATGGATCATGCTGAGTTAAATCCTTAAAAACAACCTCTTTTATAGCATTGCGTTGTGTGTGACTGACTCTGTTCTTCTTGCAGGAGCAGCTCTCCAGGTTTGTCTGTGCGATACACCTTTTTAGTAAATTGCCCTCTGGGGCCTTTTTGCTAAACTCAAAGTCCTAGATACAACAATCAGCCATAACATTATGACCACCTGGCTAATATTGTGTAGGTCCCCTTTTGGCGCCAATACAGCCCTGACCCATTGTGGCGTGGATTCCACTAGACCCCCAAAAGTGTGCTGTGGTATCCGGCACTAAGATGTTGTAAGTCCTGTAAGTTGTGGGGTGAGGCCTCCATGGATTGGACTTGTTTGTCCAGCACATCCCACAGATGCTCGATTGGATTGAGATCTGGGGAATTTGGAGGCCAAGTCAACACCTTGAACTCATTGTTGTGTTCCTCAAAGCATTCATGAACCATTTTTGCTTTGTGGCAGAGCGCATTATACAGGTTAAAGATTCCAATACCATCAGGGAATACCGTTTCCATGAAAGGGTGTACATGGTCTGTAACAATGCTTAGGTAGGTGGTACGTGTCAAAGTAACATCCACATGAATGGCAGGACCCATGGTTTCCCAGCATAACTTTACACAAAGCATCACACTGCCTCCGCCGGCTTGCCACCTGTCAGTCCAAAGCATCACACTGCCTCCGCGGCTTGCCACCTGTCAGTCCAAAGCATCACACTGCCTCCGCCGGCTTGCCACCTGTCAGTCCAAAGCATCACACTGCCTCCGCTGGCTTGCCACCCATCAGTGATTAGTGTATGTGTTTGAATGTGTTTTTGTTTCTAAACCGAGATTTATAACTGGTTTTTATATTTACCTGTAAATATAGCCTCAGGCGGTGGTGTTTTTCTAGCTCCATACACACGTCTGTTTGCATACGGCTCCACATGAATGACTACTGTATACTTTACAAATGACTTGTGGTTAGAACACTTCTGTCGTAGACTCTGCTCTGGCTTGAAAAAAAAAAACTCCAGTTGGGGTTGAAACTTTGCCGTTGGGACAATAAATTCCACTTATCACTGTAGTGCTGGTCATTTGGCTATTTTTTTTTTTTTTTTTACCCTCCTTGACTGAGTCTGCCACAAGTTTATGCCAGACTGTTACTTCATAAAACTTGTATCTGAACAAACCCACACAACATAGTCCTAGAAGTATAGATTGTGCCGGTAGGTAAGGACAAGTTGGGCCATCTTATCTGTCTTTAAGGCCGGTGAGTTAACTCATTATATTACATTTATATAGTGCCAATAATTTACATAGCGCTAAGTACAGAGCATAGAGGGGATTACATACTACCACATTTGCCCGAATATAAGATGACACCGATTTATAAGATGACCCTGCCCCACCCCAGCCCAACTTTGGATATTTAGGATAAAATAAAAATCCTGAATACAAGACTACCAAATAAATGTTATATAAATATTGTTATGTAAATATTAATTCACATGTAAACCGTTTTTTACTTTTTAATAAAAAATGATTGGGAATCTTATTTTATTTCCTTTGATTTGCCCATTTGCCCCCCACAGACATAGCCAATGCTTCCCCCCCCCACACACACACTTAGCCAATGCTTCCCCCCCCCACACACACACTTAGCCAATGCTTCCCCCCCCCACACACACTTAGCCAATGCTTCCCCCCCCCACACACACTTAGCCAATGCTTCCCCCCCCCACACACACTTAGCCAATGCTTCCCCCCCACCACACACACTTAGCCAATGCTTCCCCCCGCCTCACACACTTAGCCAATGCTTCCCCCCCCACACACACACTTAGCCAGTGCACCCCCCCCCACACACTTAGCCAGTGCACCCCCCCACACACACTTAGCCAGTGCACCCCCCCACACACACTTAGCCAATGCACCCCCCACACACACACTTAGCCAATGCACCCCCCCACCCACGCACACTTAGCCAATGCACCCCCCCACCCACGCACACTTAGCCAATGCACCCTCCCACTCACACACACTTAGCCAATGCACCCCCCCACCCACACACACTTAGCCAATGCACCCCCCCCACACACCTAACCATCTTCCCCCAAGAATTAGCCAATGCATCCACCACACACCTTACCATATTCTCCCAAGACTTAGCCAATGCATCCCACCACACTGGTAGTCATCTGTCCCGAGACTTATCCATCTTCCCCAGGTTTGCCAATGCTCCTCCAGACTCCCTCGTGTCTAGTGGGGGCAGCCGGTGGATGTCTGCGCAATGCACACAGACTTTCTCCGATGTTGCCCAACACTTCCGCCGGGGCTTCTATGACAGAACGACAGGTGGTCATTCCATCACAGACGCTATATAAATACTTGTTGTATTGTTATTTAAGAAAATCGCATTTTGAGGGGGAATTGTGATGGGAATTTCAAACTTAAGTCCAAAGTAGCCGATTTGAGAAAATTCTCCAATGCAGCTTAATGGGTGAATTTTTCCGATTCGGCTATACTTTGGCCTTAATCTTTAAATTCCCATCTTTATTCCCTGAAATTCTTTCTTTATTGAGTAGAGCCTACAGGTTTTCTGGTTAGCTTGATGCACATACCAGGCATGCTTGACTTCCTCTACAGCAGCGATTCCCAAAGTTTTTTTGAGATCATACCCTCCCCCTTCTAATTTTTTTAGCAAAGTCTAATGCCCTCCGTCTCCCTTTGCCGGCCTTAAACCCCTCCGTGACGCATAGTGCTTGCGTCCCAGAAGACGCAAGCACCAAAACGCCATTTTTTTTTTTGTTCCTGATCTCGTGATGGCTTTGCAATAAAGTTCTTAAAACCGTTTTAGTTGCTAATACTACAATTTAAAGCACCCACTTTGGCCTTAACCCCCCCCCCCCCCCCCATCAATGGACAGTAATGGATGGTGTAAAGCAGGGAAGACAATGGGGTGTCATTTTTTGGAGGTGAGGTTATGCTACTAAGGCTCTTGGACTATGTGCTCTGTGACATCCCCCCAAGGTTTTCATTGTTGACCCAGCTTTGAAAAAAACTAAAAAAAAAACTACTTTTCAAGCTGCACTGACAGCAAGTTAGATGGAATGTCTTGGACTAGATGTGTTTTACATGCACTTTGCCGATCACTAGGCTGTGTGAAATCAGCTGGTAAGAGATGCTTCTTGCTCAATAATAAAATAAAAGGCAGAGCGAAAGAAACCTTTTTCTGCTTGCAAACGATTCACATGTGTTTGCTAGAAAGTCTTGCAAAGTGCTAACAAATATCCCTTTCCTCACCACGGTCTGCAAGAAAAAAAAGATTGCATCAAGTGTCGGCGTTTTGAACGAAAGAATACAAATGAAGGACCTTATTAAGCCCTCTTTGCTTGTATAGCTCTAGCAGGCAGACATTTTGGGCCAGATCTGATCAAGATTCTACAATTAGAACTATAGAAACAAAGTGGGCTTAATAAAGGTACTTTATCTAATTTTATTTTTCCCCCTTAAAACCAGTGTTATTTTTTTTTCCAACTGTTAACAATGAAACTTTTATTTTTTTTTAAGTGTCCTCTTACTAGGGACAACTACTTTTTTCTATTAGAAAAAAATAATAAAGTGATCCAGATAGTACTGATGTGCGCTTTAGTAAAATACAGCAATGAGAAAACAAATTTGGTAACAATAAATGGCATTAAATACACATAGCATACCCACCAACTGTCCTGCTTTGCATGGGACAGTCCTGAATTCGGGGGTCTGTCCCGCCAAGCTCTATCTCTGTACCTCTTTTCCATGGTCCTGATTGCATTCCTGGGTGTCTGGGACACTGGAGAAGGGGCGTAAAACTGTCAGGAGGACTGACCGTGCCACCGCACATGTACGTCTGTAAAGCTCGGATCCGTTAACCCCTTCCCGCTTGCAGGACAGTCTATGCCGTCGTACTTTTTAGTGCCTAGAGGCTAGTACAGGGCTTGACAAATTTATCTGAGTTTTAGGAGCCAGCTAAAAAATCTAGGAGCCAGACAATGGCACATAAACACAAACACACGCAGTCACACATTATTCTGTATGTGTATGTGACAGACTAAGGATCCTTTATTCTGATTTGGAGGACTAGAGCTAAAGTCCTCTCCGTGCACCCTCCACTTCTGAACGCAAAACACCCCCCCACCCAAACATCCAGTCACACATACATACACACAAACACATCCAGTCAGACACATGCATACACACAAACACATCCAGTCAGACACATACATACACACAAACACATCCAGTCAGACACATACATACACACAAACACATCCAGTCAGACACATGCATACACACAAACACATCCAGTCAGACACATGCATACACACAAACACATCCAGTCAGACACATACATACACACAAACACATCCAGTCAGACACATACATACACACAAACACATCCAGTCAGACACATACATACACACAAACACATCCAGTCAGACACATACATACACACAAACACATCCAGTCAGACACATACATACACACAAACACATCAAGTCACACACACATATACACAAACACATCCAGTCACACACACATATACACAAACACATCCAGGCACACACATATATACACGCAAACACATCCAGGCACACACATATATACACGCAAACACATCCAGGCACACACATATATACACGCAAACACATCCAGGCACACACATATATACACACACACAAACACATCCAGGCACACACATATATACACACACACAAACACATCCAGGCACACACATATATACACACACAAACACATCCAGGCACACACATATATACACACACAAACACATCCAGGCACACACATATATACACACACAAACACATCCAGGCACACACATATATACACACACAAACACATCCAGGCACACACATATATACACACACAAACACATCCAGGCACACACATATATACACACACAAACACATCCAGGCACACACATATATACACACACAAACACATCCAGGCACACACATATATACACACACAAACACATCCAGGCACACACATATATACACACACAAACACATCCAGGCACACACATATATACACACACAAACACATCCAGGCACACACATATATACACACACAAACACATCCAGGCACACACATATATACACACACAAACACATCCAGGCACACACATATATACACACAAACACATCCAGGCACACACATATATACACACAAACACATCCAGGCACACACATATATACACACACAAACACATCCAGGCACACACATATATACACACAAACACATCCAGGCACACACATATATACACACAAACACATCCAGGCACACACATATATACACACAAACACATCCAGGCACACACATATATACACACAAACACATCCAGTCACACACACACATATACACAAACACATCCAGGCACACACATATACACAAACACATCCAGGCACACACATATATACACACAAACACATCCAGGCACACACATATATACACACACAAACACATCCAGGCACACACATATACACACACACAAACGCATCCACGCAGACATACACAAGACAGCAGGGTTTTTTTTTTGGCTGTCGTTTTTTTTAAAAGAAAAAAAAAAGTTCACCTATCAGTGTCCCCCCTCCCTGCGATTACACCTCAATGCAGAGAGGGGTGGGGGCGGTATCCGTTGCAGCCCGGTGGCTCAGAGCAGCTTCCCTGCTATGCTCCCCAGTGATCAGCGCTAGAACGCGGATGCGCGAGGGGGCGGAGCAGGAAGTCTGTGCAGCCGGTGCACTCACTCTGCTCTCTCGCGCACCGCTGCTGAAATAGAAAAAACACCCTTATCTCATTGCTGAGGACACCTCGCGGGGCTCACGATACCTGGGCGCCAGGTCTGATTTCCTGGTCGCCATGGCGACCTGGCGCCCGGGGTTTGTCGAGCCCTGGGCTAGTAGGACGGCATGGAACGTCCTATATTAAACATCTCGTCACGGCCCCCCGCGATGAGCTGTGTGCAAAGCCTGCTGCAGGTACTTGCAGCGGGGTCCCTTCCCCTCATAATCGGCAGCCAGGAACACACAGACGTCATTAAGGACCAAAGCACCATCCGACTTTAAGGGGGTTAAATTGGAACCATAAATCCTGCAGGCACTGGATGTGGCCCACGTCCTAACAATGTATAAAAACCAGGTGTGAAGACGGCGTACACACCAGCGAATTTAAAGGACAATGGTTCACAAAAAATATATGCTTCATTGAATGATTACCTCAAAGGGCTGGCATTTTAAATAGAAATACTTTAATGAAAGGATACAAATAGAGTAACTGTTTGAGCTCTCTTTGCTCCATATAGCAAGGGGCGGACATGTTTGGAATCTTGGGTCATATAGAGTCAAATCTGACCCTAGAGGTTCTCCCGGAGAGCGCTATACAAGCAGAGAGGAGGTAACGAGGTACTTCATTTTGTTTTCTTTCTTTAAGACTTTATCTTTCATTAAAACACAACAGATTTTTTTCCCCGGACAGTTCTCCTTTAAGCCCTAAAATAATGGCTCTAGTGTCAGACCTGCAGGCACTCACAAGTTCAATTGTTTATTTGGGAAGGGGAGCTTATCTTCTGTTGTACACCAGTGTATGGCACATAATGATAAGGCTTGTAACCCAATTTCCCCTGATTTATTGCTGCAGTGCCCTTCCTGTATTCAGTGTCACTGCTGACCCATGTCCTATACAGCAGTGGAGCCGAAATACAGTGAACTCAGTAGGATTCTTTTTCACCAAAATGTTGTCCTTTCACAATCCTTTGAACACTCAATTCTTCGAATTTATTGTTATTTTAAATTCAGTTTACATTATGCAGGGCAGGGTCCTGTCCCATTGGCTTCTCTCCATAAGGAAGCCTAATAATTAGCTCTTTGGCAAATGAATGGATACTTCCAACGTGCACATGTACTATATCAAAATGCATATTATGTAAGCCAATTTCATTATTTCAGGGCCATTAGGGGATGTACCTGGTGTGTGCACAGTTCCCCTTTTTAATTTTTTTTTTTTTGATGACCTGCTAAATATGGCTACTACAGAGTGTACAGCTGTATGCACAGAGTTGCCAAGAGTTTATGTATAAAGTGCAACTTTGTGTCAATGTTCTAAAAGTGGGGCAGTTACCATGGGAACCAATGGAATGTTCCTTCTGATCTCCATCCCTGTTTAGAACTTTGGCCCAGAAATGACCTAAAGTGTTTGCAAAGCACCACCTCGATCACATCCAGCAATGTGCCACTTCTGCACTGTACATGCATTGTAATAATGCTGGGACAGACTTCAGTTTGATGGTGCAAGACCACAGAAAAATGGACTATTGGCCCCCTGCTATATCTCTATTGTTCTGAGGGCCGATGTATACATTCACACAACTCTCAGCGCTATAACCCTGGATCATTAGCATGCAGGCCTACGATTTGTGTGACTGCACCTGTTCACGACAGTGGGCGGTTATGGCAAATCTCCCAGGTGTCACGCTTTGGGAGGTCTGTCCTTCTTTCTGGGAACAAGCTTCAGGACCGCAATTACTGCTCGTGACCAGCACTATGGGCAGTAACGTTCCTGGCTTCAGATGTACTGCGCGGTAGCACGGTCGCTCACCTCCCCAGACTCCGTCCCTGGCGTCCCGATCCGCCAAGGGGCAATGTTGGCAGGTATGTTATGGTTCTGGGTTTTATCTGTAGATTGTCAGCATGCTTTTTGTGCTTTAGATACTATAATTGGAGTAATATTCATCCCTACATGTATCTCGCTATGGTAACATATCAGCGAGGTAATACCCCCCCTGGGAAATGTGATGGCACTCGGTAGTAAACCATTCCCGACACGTATTTCAGACACACTAGCAAATATTGACTTGCCGAGGATAAGTGAACAGGTGAATCCTCTTCTGCCAAGTCATGAAGGACTCGATTCTTTACAAATAATTCCATCTAAATCCTGCGTAGACTGCTTTCCAAGGACTTTGGTTATATTTCAAAGAAACGGATGTGTCACCTGCAGAGTGAGGTCTTGTGACGATGTCTTAGCGCGTGTGTGCTTGTCAATGTAGAAAGTGTGTGTGTGTGTGTGTGTGTGCGTGTGTGGTTTGCCAAATCCGAAGAGCCAGAGAGTGATGGCTCCTAAAATCTCTACTGCTGGCTCCTAACTGTTTGATTGTTATGAAAAACTCCTATAAAATGTCTCCTAAAAAATAAATGGGCTGGCTTCTAAACTTAAGTCTCAAGTCCAAAAAATATTTGTCCGGCCCTGTGTTTGGAGGCACACGTTGACATTCTCAAAACATGTCAAGATAAGCAAACTCCAAAACTAGTGAGATACGACATGCAGTGTATAGCATTTTATATATGACTTCTACACACACTTTTTACATTTTTATTTTTGCCAATATGACATCCCTACATGTAGGGTTGCCACCTGGCCGGTATTTTACCGGCAGGCCGGTAAAAAAATTGGCATCAGGCCAATGTTAAGTCTATGGAGACAGTACCAAGGCCGGTATTTTTCTGAAGAAAAGGTGGCAACCCTACCTACATGTAGGGCAAGTTGGGGGACTGAAAGTGGTATGCTCAGCCGTCCCTAATGTTTTTTCCCCTGTCTCGTGTGGGAGAACCCGATGTCTATGACCTTTTGGCGCTGTCGATGTTCTCTCTGCCCCATGTGTTCTCTCTTTGACTCGCTGGAGTGTGAGGAAGCAGTGCAGGAAGGGCTGGAGATACCACCCATAACTCACCCTGCCCTGCACATGTAGGTTGGCTGTTTAGGAAGATCTCACCTACAGAGTAAATAATAAATACCTAAAAGAAATGCTATTCAATCCAATTGACGACTCTAATGTCTAGCTGCCTAGTATTGAGTTTAGATCAGGGGTCCTCAAACTACGGCCCGCGGGCCACATGCGGCCCGCCGAGGACATTTATGTGGCCCGCGGGGGGTGCTGCCGGCACCCACCCCGTTTACTTTTTTTTTTCTTTCTGGCAGCCGCAAAGGATGCAGCTGCAGGAAGAAAAAAAAATAAAAAAATTCACCGCGACCGGATGTGACGTTACGTCACATCCGGATCCGGTAACTGTTTCCCTCCTCCACAGGAGGACACCGCGCGAGACGTCCGGGGACACAGCAGCTGGAGGTAAGTGATGGGGAAGCGGGGGAGGAGGGAGGGATAACGAGCACTATTCCTGGCCTCTGACTGGCATAATATTCCTGGGCATCTGAATGGCAAAATATTCCTGGGCTTCTGAATGGCATAATATTCCTGGGCATCTGACTGGCATATTATTCCTGGGCATCTGACTGGCATATTATTCCTGGGCATCTGACTGGCATAATATTCCTGGGCATCTGACTGGCATAATATTCCTGGGCATCTGACTGGCATAATATTCCTGTGCATCTGCATGGCATCATATTCCTGGGCATCTGAATGGCATCATATTCCTGGGCATCTGAGTGGCATCATATTCCTGGCCATCTGAATGGCATAATATTCCTGGCCATCTGACTGGCATAATATTCCTGGGCATCTGACTGGCATAATATTCCTGGCCATCTGAATGGCATCATATTCCTGGGCATCTGACTGGCATCATATTCCTGGGCATCTGACTGGCATCATATTCCTGGGCATCTGACTGGCATAATATTCATGGGCATCTGACTGGCATAATATTCCTGGGCTCGGACTGGCACACTATTCCCATTGAAATACTGGTAAGTTTGTTGATTTAACTTTACTTTAAATATTGTATTTGTTCTCGTTTTGTTCAAAATAAGATATATGCAGTGTGCATAGGAATTTCTTCATAGTTTTTATTTTTACTATAGTCCGGCCCTTCAACGGTCTGAGGGACAGTGAACTGGCCCCCTGTTTAAAAAGTTTGAGGACCCCTGGTTTAGATATATTATAGCCCTAGCGGTGTGTAAATGTGACTGCACTGTGTGATTTTATATATTCATTTCACATTTGATGGCGTATTTTGTGACCTGGGCACTACAGGTGTTTGGGAACTCCACAGTCCAGAAAGCTTGCTCACCTTTATGACTTGGCATCATGGGATATGTAGCACCCAAACATCTGTAGTGCCAAGACTAGCCATCACTGTTGTAGATAAGTAACTGTAACAGCAAGTCGGCATCTAGCAGTGTATATCTAAAGGATGCTTTCTTCACTGTATTTTTGCACATCAAAGATTTGCAATTTGCACCAGCTGTTTAACTACATATCACTCTCAGCCAGCCACGGTCAGCTCTTGAAAGCGCAATTAAAAAATACTCTTTTTGCACTTTCTTTGCAAATTCTGTGAAGTGTAAGTTGAATGTCCACTCTCATTATTTTACCTTTTTTTTTTTTTTAGCGTCCGTTCGTTATATTATTTGATTAAATAAAACAAAATCTGTGTGAGGTCCATTCATGTCAAACTATTCTGTTATGGCCAGTGCTATGAGAAATCAGTGGCCCAGACTGTAGTGCGAGTCTGATCTTCTGAAATAACAAGTTTGCTCAGTTTGCCTTTCGTTATACATTATTAATAATACTCATCCATGTGAAGACACTAATCGCGTAAATGATTTCTCACAATAATTAGCAACAATGACAATAGGGAGGGAAACATATCAATATTCAGCCCTTTAATCTCAGTAATTGTTACATTTTTAGATGATCACTTACATTTCATAGGAAAAATGCAACGTGGGAGACTTTTTGCTGGCTAGCAGAATGAGTTTTTACTACCGTTCCCATGATGTCACACATACACATAGTTACACATAAATACACAGTCATACACACATACCTTTACAGACACCCTTATACACAGTCACACACACAGCCACCCTTACACACACTGTCACACTCACACACACATAAATACACACATAGCCACCCTTATACACACTTAGACACAGGATACACTTACACAGACAGTATTTTGCCCCCCAATATGCCATTCTTTTCCCATTTAATATGCCAGTATTTTCCCATTCAATATGCCATTTAAAATGCCAGTATTTTGCCCCTCAATATGCCATTTAATATACCAGTATTTTGCCCCTGAATATGCCATTCTTTTGCCAATTAATATGCCAGTATTTTGCCCCTCAATATGCCAGGATTATGCCTCTCAATATGCCAGGATAATGCCAATTAATATGCCAGGATAATGCCAATTAATATGCCAGGATTATGCCAATATGCCAGGATTATGCCTCTCAATGTGCCAGGATTATGCCAATTAAAATGTCAGGATTTTGCCCATCAATATGCCAGGATTTTCCCACCCTCCTCCCCCTTCCACAGCCAGTACCTTACTTACCTCCTTGCTGCTGTCTCCCGGTGCAGGTCCGTGGCTGTGAGGGAAGTGTTGTGCGCTCTCCTCCAGCCATCAATAAAGTTTGCTTGAAAAAAGTTTAAACAAACTTATTTAAGCCGCGCGACTGGCTTTTAACAGATAATTTTTTTTTGGGCCCGGGACGCCAGTATCACCCCCTGTGGTCCTTGGGGGCGACCTGGTGCCCGCGGGCACCGTGTTGGTGACCCCTGGATTAGTGACATTAACTCAGATCACATTTACACTTCCTTCTGGGTGATCTGTTTTCTCTGTCTTTGGTGAATTAAAAAAAAAAAAAAAAGACATATTTGTGTTTACATCAGACCTGAGCTGGCACCAGGAGTCAAAACTCAACCTCCTCAATGCTTTGTCAGTATTGTAGCATACAGTTTGTAGTGCCTTTTTAGATAATGTATATTTTCCATAATGTGCAGTCTGCATATAACTAGGGCCAGGTACCAGGATTGTTCATATTGATGTTTAAAGGTCTCACTCCAAGCATTTATTCACAATATTTTGTTCCTTTGATCCCTAATCCATCGCTCTCAGTGACGCTTCCTGAATTGCTACTGCTGGAGGATTTCACCTACACATGCTGTCTAGCATTATGTATCATTCATAAGTGTCCAGAAGGAAATAATTTAATTAATCGAGGGAATTCCTCTACTTGACCAATGAATTGGTTCCTCATAGAAATCCATGTTTTCCATATTCTCGCAGGAGAGCATGTGAAAGTTATGTGTCTAGCTCGGTGATGACAAGCTTTTCTGGAGTGCCCAAACTTCCGATAAAATGTGATGGACTACAAAGTGCCAATTTGTTTTTTGTATGTGTGTATGTGATTGCTTTCTTAACAGGTCTTGTCAGCTCACCCAGATTGAACCCATAGGTCTTGTTAGCACACCCAGTTGAACCAGTAGGTTTTATAAGCGCACCCACAAGGCTTTGTGGGAGCGCCCAGCCTGCACCCCCATAAGGCTTTGTGGGAGCGCCCAGCCTGCACCCCCATAAGGCTTTGTGGGAGCGCCCAGCCTGCACCCCCATAAGGCTTTGTGGGAGCGCCCAGCCTGCACCCCCATAAGGCTTTGTGGGAGCGCCCAGCCTGCACCCCCATAAGGCTTTGTGGGAGCGCCCAGCCTGCACCCCCACAAGGCTTTGTGGGAGCGCCCAGCTTGCACCCACAGGGCTTTGTGGGAGCGCCCAGCTTGCACCCACAAGGCTTTGTGGGATCGCCCAGCTTGCACCCACAGGGCTTTGTGGGAGCGCCCAGCTTGCACCCACAGGGCTTTGTGGGAGCGCCCAGCTTGCACCCACAGGGCTTTGTCGGAGCGCCCAGCTTGCACCCATAAGGCTTTGTTGGAGCGCCCAGCTTGCACCCACAGGGCTTTGTCGGAGCACCCAGCTTGCACCCAGTGCACTAAGAGACTTATCCACCACCCAGATTGCAACCACATGACCTGCCCACATTGCACTCCGATCGCACACATAGGACTTGCCTGTGACCTGGACTGGCATTTCCTGGTGTCTAGTGGTGGGCAGCCCAAGGTCTGTCTGCTGCCCAGGTGCATAGACCTCCTTTCAGGCTGCCTCCTGTGACCCGGGAGGATACTTGGCCCTCTATACTCTGAACTCTACAAATGAGCACTGGGGGAGTGAGAGGCAGTGTGTGTGTGGACCTGGGCAGTGCACAGAAATCATGCAGCCTGTTCGCCCTCCTGGTCTAGCTAAATACTGGCTGATCTTGCAACCCCTAGCTGTATACCTGGTTGGTACAAACTGTGTGCTCTATACAGTCTCCGGAGCAATATATGTGCACATTGCAAGTGTAGTTATCCTTGGGATACTTCTTGAAATTTGCATTTTTTTAAAACCTTTTTAAATGTTGCTTGTTTTCCTCCTCGTCTCCAGTCTAATGCCGAGAATGGGAGGGTTGATATAAACTTCAAATTGGAAATTAATGAATAAATTAAACATATTAAGAATACAGAAATGCAAATTCTAAAAAATGCACACTTTTTTGTCATTATTAAACTTTAAAACAAAAAGAAGGCCATTTCATACCTTCCAAGTATCCCTCTTTTTTTGAGGGGCAGACATTCATTTGGACTCAAATTTGTCTGTTTGTCTTTTCGACCTTTGCATCCTTAGGTAGTTGAAGTGTTTGCTCTGTATTAGTGTGTCACAGAACTCCATTGCGATAAATAAATATCTGTTAATATGTTTACTTTGTTCAAGTTTAAATTGATTTAACAGATTACATTTGTATTGCTATCTCTTGATTTGATAGAAGGGATTTGATGATCTCTGACACACATGAACCACTCGCCTTAAACCAAACCTTCCCCCTTTTGACATGTTAGGCGGTGTGTCACTGAAGGTTGAGGTGCACGTTCGAGCATATGGTGCAAACTGGGAGTGGTGTTTGAACCAGCTGGACAGCGAAATGGGTGGAGCTATATCAGTGTTACTATTGTCAACTAAAGATTTTCATCATTGTTTTCGTCAACTGCATGTTTTCAGTGACTACAACTAAATGATAGCTAAATAAAAACTAAGTAATCTAAAATCCATTGCAATTTTGTCATCTGCCTAAAATGTTCGGGAGGGACTATTACATTCACCTATTTGGGCTTCTGGTTCTGGTTCCCATGGATCTATGCCAAAGCCCAGTCCCCTGACTCTATCTGCAGCTGGACTGGCTGAGACGCAGGGTCCCTGTGCCTGTCTGCCCCCTGAAACAATACACCACAAACTGCAGAGGAAGAGGATACACCTCCATCTGGCTCGCCTGGAGTATTTCCCCTCCCATCTCCCTAGCAAGTTAACTTAACACTATGTAACAGCCTTCTCAGACCTGTTCCCTTCCATCTCCCTAGCAAGTTAACCTAACACTATGTAACAGCCTTCTCAGACCTGTTCCCTTCCATCTCCCTAGCAAGTTAACCTAACACTATGTAACAGCCTTCTCAGACCTGTTCCCTCCCATCTCCCTAGCAAGTTAACTTAACACTAAGTAACACCCTTCTCAGACCTGTTCCCTTCCATCTCCCTAGCAAGCTAACGTAACACTGTGTAACAGCCTTCTCAGACCTGTTCCCTCCCATCTCCCTAGCAAGTTAACTTAACACTAAGTAACAGCCTTCTCAGACCTGTTCCCTCCCATCTCCCTAGCAAGCTAACGTAACACTATGTAACAGCCTTTTCAGACCTGTTCCCTCCCATCTCCCTAGCAAGTAAGCTTAACACTATATAACAGCCTTCTCAGACCTGTTCCCTCCCATCTCCCTAGCAAGTTAACTTAACACTATGTAACAGCCTTCTCAGACCTGTTCCCTCCCATCTCCCTAGCAAGCTAACGTAACACTATGTAACAACCTTCTCAGACCTGTTCCCTCCCATCTCCCTAGCAAGTTAACCTAACACTATGTAACAGCCTTCTCAGACCTGTTCCCTTCCATCTCCCTAGCAAGTTAACTTAACACTATGTAACAGCCTTCTCAGACCTGTTCCCTCCCATCTCCCTAGCAAGTTAACGTAACACTGTGTAGCAGCTTCTCAGACCTGTTCCCTCCCATCTCCCTAGCAAGTTAACATACCACTATATAACAGCCTTCTCAGACCTGTTCCCTCCCATCTCCCTAGCAAGCTAACGTAACACTGTGTAACAACCTTCTCAGACCTGTTCCCTCCCATCTCCCTAGCAAGTTAACCTAACACTATGTAACAGCCTTCTCAGACCTGTTCCCTCCCATCTCCCTAGCAAGTTAACCTAACACTATGTAACAGCCTTCTCAGACCTGTCCCCTCCCATCTCCCTAGCAAGATAACTTAACACTGTGTAACAGCCTTCTCAGACCTGTTCCCTCCCATCTCCCTAGCAAGTTAACTTAACACTATGTAACAGCCTTCTCAGACATGTTCCCTCCCTCACTGCTGGAGATTTAGTCGACTAAAACTAAAGAAATTCAGGTGACTAAAATGCAATTAAACTAAATTGTCTTTTTATTTAAAAGACTAGGACTAAATCTAATCAATATGCCATCAAATTGAACACTGGTGAACATGTACTAAAAAAATGCAAATATATTTTATGTGCAAAACTTATTTTTGTGCTTTGCTCCTAATGCAACGTACTAAACATCTAACGCTCAAACAGTACATACGAGCAAATTGCGAATAAAAACAGGCAAGTTTGCGAATATTTTTTCTACCTCTTTTGATAGTGCTCGCTAAAAGCCAGTGTAATTTTCACACGCAAATAAGAATTATTTTT
This sequence comes from Pelodytes ibericus, assembly GCA_036172795.1. NCBI lineage: Eukaryota > Metazoa > Chordata > Amphibia > Anura > Pelodytidae > Pelodytes > Pelodytes ibericus. The sequence continues at coordinate 23,782,294 of CM069862.1, forward strand.
CACAAAATATTCGCAAAACTCTTTAGCGTGCGCAAAAATATAATAACAATTTTTTTTAGCGCAACCGGAAAAATTCACGCTAAATAAAAATAAACGGAAGAGGCGCAAATCAGGGAAAACAAGTGCAAAATGTTACAAATAGTCTCAAATTGCTCCTTATTATGTTTTATCTACTTTTCCCCCCAATGCACCTGTTTAGTACATGACCCCCTAACTCAGGGCTCGACAAACCCCAGGCGCCAGGTCGCCATGGCGACCAGGAAATTAGACCTGGCGCCTGGGTGCTGTCAGCCTCATGGTCCCCTTGCCGCTGCCATCCGATTTTTCCGCAGCGCGAGGGGGTAAAGTCTGTGCCGATGGCCGATGGCACAGACTGCAAGCTCCGCCCCCTCGCGCAACGCGTGTCTGAGTGCCGGGTGTCATCACGTGACATCCTGGCACTCAGCACGCCGACCAACGGAGATCAGCAGCAGCATGAATGTCCCCCTCCCCTGCAGTGAGGTAAAGCAGCTGGGAGGGGGACACATCAAGAAGAAACCCCCAAGAAAAGACTGTGTGAGGTGGGTGTGTGTTTGTATGTATTGTAAAGTAGGTGTGTGTGAGGGGTTTGTATATATGGGTGTGTGAGGTGTTTATATATATATATATATATATATGGGTGTGTGAGGTGTTTGTATATATGTGTGTGTGTGAGGTGTTTGTATATATGTGTGTGAGGTGTTTGTATATATGTGTATATGTAAAGTATGTGTGTTTGTATATATGTGTGTGTGAGGTGTTTGTATATATGTGTGTGTGAGGTGTTTGTATATATGTGTGTGTGAGGTGTTTGTATATATGTGTGTGTGAGGTGTTTGTATATATGTTTATATGTAAAGTATTTGTGTTTGTATATATGTGTGTGTGTGAGGTGTTTGTATATATGTGTATATGTAAAGTATGTGTGTTTGTATATATGTGTGTGTGAGGTGTTTGTATATATGTGTGTGTGAGTTGTTTGTATATATGTGTGTGTGAGGTGTTTGTGAATATATGTGTGTGTGAGGTGTTTGTGAATATATGTGTGTGTGAGGTGTTTGTGTATATATGTGTGTGTGAGGTGTTTGTGTATATGTGTTTGTATATATGTGTGTGTGTGAGGTGTTTGTGTATATATGTGTGTGTGAGGTGTTTGTATATATGTGTGTGTGAGGTGTTTGTGTATATATGTGTGTGTGAGGTGTTTGTGTATATATGTGTGTGTGAGGTGTTTGTGTATATATGTGTGTGTGAGGTGTTTGTATATATGTGTATATGTAAAGTATGTGTGTTTGTATATATGTGAAGTAGGCGTGTGTGTTTATGAATTGTGTTTATGTTTGCGTGATTGTCTGGCTCCTAAAAAAAATGTCTGGCTCCTAAAATCAAAATAAATTTGTCAAGCCCTGCCCTAACTGTACCCACCAAATGGCAAGATGAGTGTCCCAATTCCCATTTCCTGTTCCCTCAAAAGGGAACAAAATTGCCACTGACCAGAGGAAGGACAGGTTGGAAAAAGTCTCTCATCCAGCTAAATATGAGAATTTGTTTTTATGCTACTTTTGGCCTTAAGTTTAAAATTCCATCAATAAAGCCCAGAGTATATGTACAAGGGCACCAGTGTCCCTGGCAAGGTCTGGGAAGACCTGCAGAGCATCATTACATTGTCAGTAACTATCTGCCTACGCCTGGCCCGGAGTATAGCCATCTGCTAACCAGCTACGCTCCTTGGGGAGTAGAGGCTGCAACTAACAGAAGGTGGGATGTGAAAATACAATAAGATGAAGCCACTTGTGAAATTTGAGTTCTGTAGCGGTGTGGAACGGCTCACGCCCCCTGCATGTCTGGACTGAGACTGTTTACACTTTGCGGCTCATTAAACATCTCAACACTTATTCATTGCATGCTTCTCTCGCTCCTTTGTGTCAGGTGATATTTATACTGCTTCTTCCTTAGGAAAAGAGATCAGTTGCTTCTGTGTTTTTGTCTTTTTGTGAATTTTACCAAACCTAGTTGTTTTCTGGAAAAAAAAAACTTCACTTGATCCTTTTGCAGGAAAAGAAAATAGTGTGTGTGTGTGTGTGTGTGTGTGTGTGTGTGTGCGCCAGACACTGATGCAGAGTAACTCCCATCAATATATAGAGAGCCAGACACTGATGCAGAGTAACTCCCATCAATATATAGAGAGCCAGACACTGATGGTAGTGCAGAGTAACTCCCATCAATATATAGAGAGCCAGACACTGATGGTAGTGCAGAGTAACTCCCATCAATATATATTGAGCCAGACATTGATGATGGTGCGTAGTAACTCCCATCAATATATAGAGGGACAGAAAACTGATGGTGGTGCATAGTAACTCCCATCAATATATAGTGAGCCAGACATTGATGATGGTGCATTGTAACTCTCATCAGTATATAGAGAGACAGAAAACTGATGAGAACATTAAAGAACATTTGAAAAGTGTCTGATTTCTTAAAATAGACACAGATTTCTTAACCCATTCAAGGCAAGGCCGATGTATGGGCTCCCAGTGCAATACAGGCGATTCATTGGCGACCATGCCCCCACATGTAGGAGCTATCTTAAACTGTATGTTTAGTGTTTTCACCACAATTCGCACCATCACGAGTGAGGCTATCCAGGAAAGCAAAAAAAAAAAGGCTGCTGGGACCACACATGGGCAGTTTTTAAAGTGACAGGCAACTGACAATGGTCACTGACGTGTCAATCATGCCTCCGGGTGAGGGGTGTTCCACGTTGCCTCTGGATGGAGGCAAGCGTAGAAAACCTAGAAAAAGAGGCTGTCTTGGGCTGCAATAGCTGAGACAGGCTGGCTATGCCATTACAGAGTGGTTTTGAGAAGTCTATGGTCTTATCACAATCCATTGCCATTCTCCCCCAAATTTGGGGGGATGGATGGGATGAGTTGATCCTGGTTGCCTTAACAGTTAGGCAGACCAGGATCAACCATTATTTTTTTTCTTTTTCATTGACACACTGTGATCTAGCGTCAGAGAGAGCAAAAGCGAGAGCTATACTGTGTCCCAGGAAAAAAGTCATTTTTTTATTTTATACAGTACACAAAGGGTTAAGTCTCAAAAGAAAGCAGTATCTGTCCTTCCAGCATGGGATATGTGGGGAATCCATTTAAGCAGCAAGCGTGTACTTTTATTTAAACAACGTAAAAATGTCCTGAAAGTAGGGTTGGCACATCGGCCATATTTTACCGGACACATATAACTTTTGCAGTATGTAGAAGTCATATATAACCAAAAGGAAATCAGTGAACTAATCAACTAGTCGTTCCCCCAGAACCATGTTGATTAGTTAATTGATCTCCTTCGGGTCACATATGACTTCTACATACTGCAAGGCAACATGCAAAAGTTATACATGGCCGGTAAAAAATGGCTCAGGGCGCAGCCCTACCTGAAGGGGTTAATGACCTTTTCTTTCAAGGGACTCTGTCCCCTGAACAGTGTTTGTTTATACTGTGAATGTAAAAAAATGATCAACATCATCTATACATTGTGTTAATTAATTCGCTTGCAATTCTGCTGCAAGTGATGCAAGTATTCTAAAGGAACATTGCACTTTGTTTTAGCCTTGCTTCCTTGAAGGAAGCAAGGGTTAAACAAAATATGTCCCAGGACTTTGAAGTAAAACCGATGTGGATCTTTATAGACACACGCGGGTTTACTATCTGCTGTGTCTCACATGCGAGACACAGCAGTTCCTGGTTGCACAGCCAATCAGAGCGGGGGCGAATGCCGAATGCGAGGGTCTCTCACTGCTAGCACAGAGAGAGTTCCTTGATTTTGCATAGGATCAGCAAAGGGGGACCTTATCCTGGTCGTCCCCTGCTGATTTCATGCAAAAACGCCTGGCAGCTATGGAAGCAGGGCAGCTGTCAGAGGATAAACTGGCCCGTTTAGCCTCACAATGGGAACAACTAAAATTTCACTTGTGCTACAAGCGAAAAATAATGTTTAGTGTCCCTTTAAATGTCTGTGGTGTCTTCTGTTTATGACATCACCTGTGGCTTGGTATGTGAACTACTTTCAATGGGAAATGTGCCATTTGCAAATCAAGCCACATATAATGAGGGAGGATACTTATATAACTCACAGAGAAAAGTGTTGGTACATGATGAACAAAAAAAAAAAAAAAGGGGGCGGGGGTAGAGTAGCTGAGATCCAATTTGTTGTAATTTATTAACAACAACACTTTGCAGCAATTGCAATATCTCCTCCCCAAGATGTTTCTAAAGAGCATTACTGAGTTTTTATTTTTATTTTTGTTCCATGGCCTTCATGCATATGCCACTTTTTATATTTATGGTTTTGTCTAAAGCAGTAGCTTGTTTTGTATTTTCAAGACTGTCTTTGTTCTGTTTAATATTTCTTTATCTATATCTTACCGAACACTTCACTTATTAAAGAAAAGGGAGAAAGAGACGGATATATATATATATATATATTTTTTTTTTTCTTTCAAACTCAAGGCACGTCACTTAAATCTCTCTTGTTCTGAAGAGGCGATCAAAGATGGCTGGGTGACTTCAAAGCAAGCTGCCTGCTCAACAGGCTCATAAATCTTACTGCTAAGTATTGGGATAAAGGGAGCCAAGTCTCTCTTTGCAGCCCACGCTGTGGGCAGTACAACTATGTGTTTGTCTAAAGTAGCTCCACACAGGACAGAAAGGCCCTCGTATGTGAAATATTTCTGTGAGGGAGTGCTTTTGCTTTGAAATGGATTCCAAGAATTTGAATAAGATCTAATCTTTGGTTTGCACTAAAAAATGAAAAGGTTTTTGCTTTTTTTTTCTCTCTCTTTTCTCTCCACTATTACCTTTTTTATTTTTAAAAAACTTTTTGGTGCATACTGACACTTCTGTCCACAGAAAGTGTGCTTCTGCAGAGATTTTAAAAGCACCATTTTGGAAGCATTTTTAGTCTGTAACATAAAAAATATAAACAAATAATGTATATATGTTGCACCATTACTATGAAGTCTGGAGGTTTGGGCCTAGCTCACACGGCACTAGTCCCAATGTTTGCTGGGAGTTATTATTGGATACGTTGCTATGCCCTCAAGATTGTAAGCTTGTGAGCAGGGCTCATTACCTCATGCCGTCTGTTCTTGTCTTACTTTGGATGTAGCCCCCCTCCATGCTCCATACCTGGCGCTACGTAAATTGTTGGCGCTATATAAATGTTAATGTAATGATATTAGGTGCTATTTCAGTATGCATCCAATTTATATATACCGTATTTGCTCGATTATAAGACGACCCTGATTATAAGATGACCCCCCAAACTTTGGATATTCCTTTAGGAAAAAAACTAAAAGCCTGAATGTAAGACTACCCTATAGGAAAAAAGTTCAACTTGTATATATTCACATGTAAATTGCTTTTTTAACCCCTTAGTGACATGACTTTTTTGGCTTGTCCGACGCTTGGTGACATGGACTGTTTTAACATTTCTGAGGTGTTTGTGTTTTGCTGTAATTTATTTCTGTCTCATTTAGTGTACCCGCACAAACTATATATTGTTTTTATCGTTATAAGAAGGGCTTTCTTTTGATACCATTATTTTGATAATAGCATATAATTTGATGTAAAAAAAATAATAAAATATGGCAAAAAAATTGAAAAAATACTTTTTTTATGACTTTTATTTGAAAAATCGTATACTCATGTACAAGAGACAACAAAAAAACACTGCTAAAAAGTTTCTAATATATGTCCTGAGTTCAGAAATAGCCCATGTTTTTATGTTTTTGTGCTTTTTTATTCATGTTACAGGGCCAGTACTATAAGTGGTGCAAAGCTATTTTAAAATCCTTTCTTTCAAAAAGAACACTGATTTCTGTACTAAATCCATGAATGACCCCCAACATGTACATATTTTTGAAAACTAGACAACTCAGGGCATTTAACTTGGGGTATTTTGACACATTTCATGTAGCCATTTTACCACCAATCTATGCCAAAGTTTGCAGCAAAAAATCTTTTTTTTTAATTTTTCACATATATTGCAATTTAGGTAAACATTACCTTAAAATGTGAAGGGATATTTCCAAATAACACCTCAATATGTGTTCAGCAACATCTCCTGAGTACAGGGATACCACCCATGCATAGGTTTGTTGGTTTGTTTTGGGGCTAAAAGGCCACATTTAGGGGGTGCGCATTTTGGTTTTCCAACTTGGAATTCTGACATGCAGAAAACTTGTGCCCATGTCCCATTTGGGACATTTTTGAAGCCAGAAAGTGTATTCTACCCCACAAAACCATATATATTTTTAAACTAGACACCCTAGGGTATTTCAAATGGTAGTATTTTAACACTTTCCATGCACTAATTATACTACCAGCCTATGTCAATGTTTTGGGTAGTAATTTTTTTTCACATACATTGTACTTTGGGCATGAATTCACAGATCCTGTTATATGTCCGTGCCAAACAACACCACAATATGTGTTCAGCAACATCTCCTGAGTACAGGGATACCCCCCATGTATAGGTTGGTTAGGTTATTTGGGGGTTAAAAGGGCACATTTGAGAGGTGCGCTTTTTGGTTTTCCAACTTGGAATTCTGACGTGCAGAAAACCTGCTCCCATGTCCCATTTGGGACATTTTTGAAGCCAAAAAGTGTATTCTATCCCACAAAACCATATATTTTTGAAAACTAGACACCCTAGGGTATTTCAAATGGTAGTATTTTAACACTTTCCATGCACTAATTCTACCACCAGCCTATGTCAATGTTATGGATAGTAATTTGTTTTTCACATTCATTGTACATCGGGCATGAATTCATAGATCCTATTATGTGTCAGTGCCACAAAACACATTAATATGTGTTCAGCAACATCTCCTGAGTACAGGGATACCACCCATGTGTAGGTTAGTTAGATTATTTGGGGGCTAAAAGGCCATGTTTAGGGGGGGTGCATTTCCAACTTGGAATTTTGACATGTAGTCAGCCTGCGCCCATGTTCCATTTGGGACACTTTTGAAGCCTGTCAAAGTATTTTACCCCATAAAACCATATATTTTGGAAAACTAGACATCCTAGGGTTTTTAAAATTGTGGTATTTTAACACTTTCCAAGTGCTAATTCTACCACCAACCTATGTCAAAGGGTTGGGATGTCATTTTTTCCCCACACACATTGTAGTTCAGGCAGGAATTTTCAGATTCTGGTATTTGCCACTGCCAACCAACACCTCAATATGTGTTCAGCAACATCTCCTGAGTACAGGGATACCCCCCATGCATAGGTTTGTTGGTTTGTATTGGGTCTAAAATTCCACATTTAGGGGGTGCGCAATTCCAACCTGGAATTTTGACATGTAGTCAGCCTGCGCCCATGTTCCATTTGGAACATTTTTGAAGCCGTCCAATGAATTTTACCCCATCAAACCATATATTTTTGGAAAATAGACATCCTAAGGTATTTCAAATGGTGGTATTTTAATACTGTATAGGTACTAATTCTACCACCAGCCTTTGTAAAAGTTTGTGGTAGTACTTTTTTGGGAGGTTTTTTTCCACATGCATTGTACTTCAGGCATGAATTCACAGATTCTGGTATATGTCACTGCCAAACAACAACCCAATATGTGTTCAGCAACATCTCCCGAGTACAGGGATAGCACCCATGCATAGGTGTGTTGGTTTGTTTTTGGCTAGAAGGCAACATTTGTGAGATGCGCATCTCAAAATTCCAACTTGGAATTTTGACATGTAGTCAACCTGCGTACGTGTCCTTTATGGGATATATCTTTGAAGCCAGCCAATGTAATTTACCCCCACCAAACCATATATTTTTTTATCGGTAGACCCCCATCACTACTTGTGGCAAGGGCTCAGCAGCCACCGATACATCGCTAGATGATGTATCAGAAAGCTGAATAGGGTCAAAATCGAACCCTGAGTCCGCGGCCTCAGAATCAGTGCGTAAGCAGTGATCTCGAGCAAAGAAGGGGTTAATAGCTCTTAGAAGAGCCTATCTAGTACTGTAATACATTACAGTACAAAGAAATTAATCCATAAAACAGTGCAGACAGCAAAACATACTGTTGCTGTGCAAGATTACTGCTTACACAGTGATGAATGGCAGGGAAGGGGTTAATACACAGTGAAAGACTTTCATAAAACCTGCCAATTTTATAAAATGTTATTTTATATCACTAATACTGATCTGTCTCTTTCCGTCACAAAAATGTTAGTGAGGAGAGGGAGGCAGATCAATATTTGTGAATATTGATCCGACCAATTTTGATCTGACCAGGGCGAATGGTGAGCTTAATTGAGAAATCACCAAACCGCCTTTGCCACTAATTCGCTGTTACTGATCGCTATGCGCTCAGGCAGCTTAAAAAAAAAAAACTCAAATATTTTTACTTTACATGTAATCCCCTAGCGGGTATGTGTAAAAAAAATAAAATAAAAATATGCAGACAGATAAAAATTGCTTTGGCGTCAATATCATTGCGTAAGCAGTGATCGACGGCAAAGAAGGGGTTAATAACTCTTAGAAGAGCCTTTTTAGTACTGTAATAAATTACAGTACAAAAAAAATTAACCCCTAAAAAATGCACAAACGGCAAAAATAAATGCGCTGATGTGCACGATCACTGCTTATGCAAGATCAGTGGCAGGGAAGGGGTTAAACGCAGGGAATTGCTTTAATAAATTTTTTTTTATTGATTTAATATTTGTGTGTTGTGTGTTTATTGTTTTTTTTTACTTTTATAACTTTGATCTGTCTCTCTCCCTCACTAAAAAAATGTGAGGAGAGGGAGGCAGATCATAACTGGTCAGATCAATATAGGGTTAATATTGATCTGACCAGTAAGTGGGGATGTTCAGCAGAACATCCCCACTGCCTGTCAGTGTGCCTGGCAGTCACTGATTGCCTCTGTGAAGAGGCAATCGTGTGACAGCCAGAGAGCACAGGAAGCAGGTACTTCCTGCCTCCTGTGCTCTTGCCCTTAGAAGGGCAGCGCCATCTTGGTCACCCAGTGACCAAGATCGTGCATTTTTTTTTTGTGTTTCTGATTGCCTCGACTTGCGAGGCAATCAGAAACACTTTCTGAGCATAGGAAGCGAAAGATTCGCTTCCTATGCTCGTTTTTGAAATGCCCGCGTTTTAAAGGCACTGTGCCTTTAAAACCGGCATTTCGATCGCTCTCCGGAGCGATCGAAATGCCGACGGGCATTTTTTTCAGTATTGTACGATGCTTCCACACGGAAGCATCGTTACAATACCATCAGAGCACTGAAAGCGGAAAAACTCCGCTTTCAGTGCTCGTTTTGACACAGGACGGACTAGGTCCGTCCTGTGTCACTAACGCTTCGCCACACAGGACGGACCTAGTCCGTCCTGTGTCGCGAAGGGGTTAATAAAATATTATGATATCAAAAAATGCATTTCTTGTTTTTATTTCCTTTTATGTACCAATGATGCCTCTCTCCCCCCCTTAGTGTTCTCTCTCTCCCCCTTTGACTCCCCCCTCGCCTCTCTCTCCCCCCCCCTTGTTTCTCTGCCCCTCCCCTTGTTACTCTGTCCCCCCTCCCTCTCCTTGTCTCTCTCTTCCCCCCTCCCTCCCCTTGTCTCTGTCTCTTCCCCCCCTCCCCTTGTTTCTCTCTGCCCCCTCCCCTTGTTGCTCTGCCCCCTCCCCCTGTCTCTCTGCCCCCCTCCCTCGCCCCCACCTGTAACTCGCTCCCTGGTGGCTAGTGGGGGCAGCTGGGGGATGTCTGCACGATACGTGCAGACATCATCTATGCTGCCCGACACCTTCGTCTATTATGACGGACAGCACGTCTACTATCGTGCAGACATCCCCCGGCTGCCCGATTCTCCCTGGTGGCTAGCGGGGTAGCAGAGGATGTCTGCGCGGTGAGCGCAGACCTCCCCTGCTGCCGCCCGGCACGACCGCCGGGCCTTTTATGACGAACCCTGAAGTACCCGGCTTCTTCATAGAAGTCCGGTGGTCGTGCCGGGCGGCAGCAGGTGGAGTCTGTGCTCATCACGCAGACATTCCCCTGCTGTTAGAGAGGGGGATCCAGGTCCCCTGCAGCTCTGCGGGGGACCTGGATCCCTGTCTTATAGTCTGACCTCAATTTGAGGTCAGATTATAAGACGACCTCGATTTATAAAAAAAATTCTGAAAAAAACCTCGTCTTATAATCGAGCAAATACGGTATATATTTTAACTAAGGAGAACCCCTCTCCAAATTATTATTATTTTTTTTTTTTCCCCTTTATTTGGTAAAATGCATCTTCTGCTTGATTAAAACAAACATTTAAGCAGCGTTTTCTAAGCTAAATGTAAGGAGAACAAAACCTGCAGTGCTGGCATGATATGAAGCTGTGGGTTTGTGATGTGGTCGGACAGCTTCTCTGTCATAGGCATGTGGGAGAATCTCCTCTCTTGAAAAAGATATGTTCAGGATGTCCTACATGACCGACACGCCAATAGTGACGGTTATTTGATTACCGAAGTTCATCATCATTTCATCGCTACAGCTACATAAGCTTTCAAAAGGCTATTTAATCAGGCGGGAACGTCTGCCGGATTAAAACTCTTTGGGGGATTTAGTCCCTAATATTTGGCAACTTTGGGGTCTTTTCTGTGTTTTGCATACTGGTTTGTTTTTAAAATAACTGTAGGAATATGGCGAGACGGATACTGTTACGTGATGGATCATGCATAAAAACCTTCGGTACAGACCCCAACATCCTAAATAAAGTATATATTTATAATGGTTATTTGCCATGGAAAAACGCACACAACTAATCATTTTCATATGTGGCTCTATAGACCGCAGGCAATTATAAAATGCGATAACTTCTAGGTCAAGGTAGACGGGTCTATGACAGTTCAGCACTGAACTGTCAGTGCTTACAATCAGAGTAACCCCCCATATAAATTAACCCCCCCCCCCCAAGAAATTACACCCCTCTCCAAACCCAAATACTAACCCTCCCAGAACCCTAATACTAACCCCCGCACCCTGATACCCCTTATACTAACACTAACCCCCTAAGTCCTAATACTAATCCCTAATGCTAACACTATTACTAAGCCCTAATACTAATAATATTCACCTTGTCCGCGATCCTGTGATGAACTGTCCCACGATGACCTCTCGCGCGATTGGTCGCGGTGAAGTGTCACATCCCCATTGTTCAAAATACAGAAATATATCCCTTGAATGGTACTATGTAAGAGCAGTATTTATTCAGATAGAATTTTATGCTGGCAGAAGTCAACCTCTATTTAGTATTTGATGGGACTCTGTCAGCCTAAACATTGCTTATACTGTGAATGTAGAAAATGATCTAAATTGATTTATTTTATTTATTTAGAAAGTGTTTTACCAGGAAGAATACATTGAGACTGCCCTAGTTTTCAAGTATGTCCTGGGGACCCAGTCCAGAACGGTATTACACAGTTACACATTTAACAGTAGATTTAAAAAAAAATAAAAAATACATACATGCATATAATTATACAAGTTGGAAAGAGAACATACAGGGTAAATCATTAGTGATACAAAAAAAAAAAAAAAAAACTTAAAAACAGAAAACATGTACAGTATAAATAGGAGTTTGTAAACTAATAACAGGTACCTTTCTGCTTTGTGTATTGTGTTAGTAGAGTTGCAAGCAAATGCATTAAATAAGAAAAATTATTTCTTAAATGTGTCTGCGGTGTCTACTGCTTATGACATCACTTTGTGGCTTGATATGCAAATGACACATTTCTTATTGCAATGTAGTTCATTTGAATATCAAGCCACCTGTGATGTCATAATTAGGAGACACCGCAGACACATGTAAAGCCTATCTTTCTCTTGGAAAATTTGCACGCGAATGCATAACACAACACAATGTATAGATAATTTTTATTCTCTTCATTCACGGTGTCGGCAATGGTTACGCTGACCGAGTCCGTTTAATGCATATTGAGGTTTAAAATGTTACCGCCGAGTTCTCAAAAATCGTTGCCCCCCCCCCCCCCCCAACGTCTCTTGTTAGCTAATAAGCTACTTGCGTGTCCCCAGTCATCTCCAGGGAGATTGTCGCTCATGCCCAGGTTTGCGGTGTCTTGGAAATGGTTAACACCGGGTCAACTGTGTGTCCCATTAATGGCAAGGAGTATATGGTACATAGGTATCCTCTTCTCTTTAGCTAAACGTTTATTATATTGCTTTTATTGCTGGCTATTTATGTTACACTGATACAAAAACCTCCTGTTCTGTAGGTCTGGACATGCTGTCCGCTCCAGTTGTTTTAATATAAGGCATGATGTGACTTAATGGTTTACAAAAGGCCTAATTCAGGTTGGGCTAAATGTCTAGACTACCCACCAGTTTCATGTGTTGTGCCACCTAGTGGTGGCATTCTAGAGCAGGGGTTGTCACCATTGTTGTACATGGGGTACAAGGGCCATTGCTTTTTGCTCAAATGCAACATTTTCAGATATTGTAAGTACAGTTTTATTCTGCAACTGTATTGTGTATTTATTTTGTATAGCTGATGGATTTGGAGATCCACTGTGACAGGGGTTCTTGAAGGGGCCTAGAGATTGTGGGCCCTGGCTTATGTGCAATAACTATACTTTAATATTGTTATTTAGTCAGATTCTGTTATTATATTGGTTTATGTGTAATGCATAATTCTGTGATTAGACCACTCTGAAGGATTACAATGTGTTGCTGACAATAATTGATAGTTTACTCCAACATCCATTGTTCTGTGTTAATTAAATCTACTGTTAAACTTTTATGATATGGTTTTCTATATCTGTACAAATGCTGGTTAATTACTGTCCTGTTTCTGTTGTGTTGTATGTTAATATGTGGGTTGAGTTATATTAACTTGATTTATGTCTTTATTGTTATTCATTCTTGCTGTACCTTACTGCTAGTGGTCCTGTCTGCTATTTGGATCCAAAGAGCAAGGCTCCAGAAAGACTTGCTGGGTGAATGCTGAGCTTTAATTGGGGGCTAAGGAGATGATTTCACACAATGGCCAGAGGTGCTACCGGCCTTGGGTAGCTGTTTCGTTACATTAAAGCAAGCAGAGGGATACGCGTTGCAAGAGCCCAGTGGGTTAGCAGCAGAGCACCAACAAGGGATTACAACGGCACCATGGCCAGAAAGTGCAAGCTCTTCAGTCCAGTTGGTTCCTTAGCATCCCCGGAGGTAGAATATGTGATCACCCAGAGGGTAATGGAACGTCTAGCTGTGTATGGGCCAAAGCCTCCCCTTGATTTGGTGGATCGGATTATGCAGGAAGCCGAGGGAGAGAGGCTGTTCAGGAGGGATTGTATTCGCCGGGAGCTCTGGTGGGAAACTATCAGATGGGATCAGTACTACTGGAAAAGGTACATCCCAAGTACCGAGGAGAGGTACAAGCTCCAGATGGACCTATGGATGCAATAAATTGGTGGGCAGCCCTGAGGAAAGTGGGTGGCAGATCTGGCAGAGCTTGTTGATGCTGAGCTGGCCCTGTATCAAGGATACGGGTCACTACAGGGGCATGCAACCCAGATGCTGGGAGGTTCAGATTCGGCAGCCCTGGATTAATCTTTGAAAGTTACCAGGAGGCGTACACTTTCGGTAGCTCTGATCAGGAGCGGAAAATTGAAATCCATGAGGGGCAGGAGTATGATGTTGGATACTGATTTGGACTTTTTTGTTCACTGAGAGTGGGAGCTAGAAAACTAATTTGCCAAGCTGCTCAACCTCAGGCTACAGGGCCCCAATGATTTGGATTCAGCAGAGTTAAGCTCTGTGAAGTTTTACCCGGGAGGGGTGGATGGAACAGTTGTCTCCACACTCTGGTCCCAACCCCCTGACTCTGAGTACCCAGAACTGTTGCCCTTTCCCTGTCCCAATGCCCCAGCAGAAGTGTTGACAGCTGTGTCCACAGAGATGGCCAAGCACACCCCCATCCCCACCCAGCTAGATATCCCAGCTAAGCTGCTGGGAGCCAGGCAAAGTCCCTGTCTAACCCTGGCCTCAGAACTGTGTCCCCTTTCCCCTGTGAAGGCCCAGGCTGAAGTCATGCCCCCAGACCCGTTACCCCTGCCCCCCTCGAATGCCCAGTTGAACCGCTGACACCATTCCCTGAAACTGACCAGGACCCCCCCTCCTTGGGCCCACCTACACCTGGGTTCAAGGAGCCTTATTGGAACGCTATCCCTGGCTTTTACCCGCCCTATGCCCCAGCAGAAAAGGTGGCAACAGGGCATAGTGCCGCTGGCCTCTTGCCGCTGGCCTCTGTCCACCTCTACCGCTTGGGGAGTTTTTGTACCTGGTAGATGTGCCAGCATCTGGGCAGAGCGCAACTGGCCTCTTCCCCCTGTGTCCTATTGAGTTAACCCTGTACCTTTTAAAAATGACCCAGGTGGGGTGGATGGGACATCGGTTCCCCTCCGCTCCGGTGCCACTCTGAACGATTACAATGTATCAGTGTCGATAATTGATAGTTTACTCCGACATCCATTGTTCTGTGTTAATTGAATTTACTGTTAAACTGATAATGATGTGGTTTTCTATATCTGTAGCGATGCTGGTTAATTGCTGTTTGGTTTCTGTTGTGTTGTATGTTAATAGGTGGGTTGAGTTATGTTAACTTGATTATGTCTGTATATTAGACTCTGTTTTCTGTTCCAATAAAGTTGTTGTTCATTCTTGCTGTACCTAACTGCTAATGGTCCTGTCTGATATCTGGGGACAAAGAGCAAGGCTCCAGAAAGACTTGCTGGGTGGATGCTGAGCTTTAATCAACGGGCAGAGGTGCTACCGGCCTTGGGTAGCCTTTCCGTTACGCTGATTATTATATATCTTGTATATTGGCACTGTAATTAATTGCTTTAAATAAAGAAAAGTCAGTCCTGTTTTTGTACTCTCACTGAACCCTTTCCGAAGATTTCTTTGTCTTGCTTTGAATGTGAATAGACTCCACCCACTGTCCATAGCAGAAGGATTCTAAGCATACAGCTGTACACATTGTTGGCAGAGACGACTGCAAACCTGCTCAGATACACTTCTAGTTTACTGGAAAAGGGGCAAAGTGTTTACAACTCTTTTCTTCTAGTAAATAAATAAACTTTTAAAAGAAACTTAATGAAGTTTTTTTTTGCACTTTCAGCATATGTACTGATTGGTGTTTAACCCTTTAACGCCCATAACATCATCACAGACTTTGCATGGTGTGCGAATATGTACTGAAAATATAAGATACAGTGTGGGTGTTTTTTAATCTACTGAGAATAATTAAACGGCACAATATTTTATGAGAAAAACGAATTGGGAGCCACATACTGGATAGAGGCTCCGCTGTTATTTTGCTCACTCGCACTATTAGAGAGGAGACTCCATGATAGGGTATTAGAGTCTGTCCAGACCGGAGATACATAGCAACCATAGATTTACGTTTCTGCCTAACCAAGGCCTCGTCAGTGTGGTGTAGCTGGTGTGTACTCTTTGCATACCCTGAAAGACCCAAGGTGAGAAACACAAAACAGGAGTCAACTCTTTAGAGTGAGAATGGACAGCTATAAAATACCTCTCCCACAAGCATATCAGACTGGTCCCACCCATCAAGGCAGTCCAGACCCAAAATCCATGGCAAGCCTCCACTTCATGAGGAACATGGCAACCACAGACCATATGTTTTGGCATCTCCTAGTGCCTTGTCAGTGTCACGGCTGGTGTCCCCCTAGGTGCAATGAGCCAAGGACCCACGTCTGGACCTATTGTGAATAACCCAAAGTGAGAAGAACTAAATTTGGAAACCAAATATTAGCCCGAGAATGGATTTTCTGTGTAAAACATTAAATTTGTAGTTTCATACATTCTTAATAGTTGAATTCATACAGGACATGCAGACAAGTTTCTGGGGATGTGTGAAGGCCCAGCTTTTTTCATTCAGTTTCATGGTAAAGATGTACACTAGCTTCCATATCCCTGTACAAATCTCATCAGATGTCTCAGGACCATCTCGGCCATTACAAGGTTGGTAATGAGTACCATAAAGTTGTACAATAATAATCCGTATTATACATCGGCTGATGAATTCTGACAGAACGCGCTAAAATCGCTTGGCGTCCCATGAGGAGAAGAGCGCTATATACAAAATAATTGTTATACACCGCAAATGCACAGTTGCATTTTTTTTTGGGGGGGGGGGGGGGTTAATGTTCCAGTTAGCTGTGATTATTGTTATAAAAATGTAAAAAATATCCGAGAATTTCCTGGGAAATGTTGTGGCCTGTCGTATCCTCCATTTGATTAGTTAATTTTACTAAATACCGTATGTATATTTTTATTTTTAATTTTGTCACTTTAGTATTGTTATTGTAGACTGTGCCATGTCCTGCAGCAAAGAACACTTAATTGTCAAATGTATCCGTAATGTCTGGGAAAGCTGCATGGGTACAAGTACTGCTAAAAATAACTAGTCTTTTCATACAAACAGACTAAGTAAACTGATTATTGTATTAATATTACCAGAGATTCCCCCCCCCCCCCCGGTCCCAATCGCCATAGAAACATGATAGATGCAGTTGGAAAGGAATCATGTTCGGCTAGCTGAGGCTTCTGTTCTGTAATTGACATAATTATGAGACAGGATTTTTCATTTCTTTCCCTGCCATTATCTAGGAGGCAGTTTATAGGTTGCCAGCAAGTCCCAGTGTTACCAGTAACATTTTTATATACATATATATTTTTGTTTTGTGGCTTTTTTTTATCTTTCTTTTTTTTTAATGCAAATATAATTGTAATGGCATTTTGCCCATATCCTGCTCTTTAAGAGTGGTGTGTGGGAAACAAAAATATTGTATTTATATATATTTTTTTAATTTATTTATGCATAAAATGTTTTTTTTTTCTCTCTTCATTTAAATGTCAGAATTGATAGATTATTTTATTTTTATCGCTTCGTAGACTGGCAGACTGCGCTGGGTATGGACGACAATCTCGACTCTTGGCGGACTACAGTAGTTTTTGTGGTGCGAAGCAAAGTGAAGATAAAGGATTAAGATACAGTAGGAGGGTGGAAGCCAGAGAGCCATGCTTTCCAAGCTGAAACTGCGCAGGACCAAGCGCTACAACGTCTTGAGCAAGAACTGCTTTGTGGTTCGAATCTATCTGCTGAACAAAGGCCATATTGAATTAACTCAAGCTATGGATAGCACTGGGTTACAGTGTCTGGAGGCGATCGCTCAAAAACTGGAGATCAGAGAGGTAATTTTACTTTCAGTGAAGCTGTTCCTGGACTACAAAGATGGTGTACATGTCTTATTCCAAAAGACGTGTTTTTATTTATTTTATTTTTTTTGCAAATGTTGTTTTTATACAGGGCTTGACAAATCCTCCAAGAACCAGGGAGCCCTGGCTTACAGAATCCCTACTCTTAAATCCCTAACTTTTTTTTTTTGTTTTGTTTTTATTGTTTTACACTGGCCTCTATGAAAGAAATCCTAAAAACTACTTGGACGGCTCATAAATTTTACAGCTATTTGTCAAGCCCTGTAGTTACTTTGTGACTACCTGTAGCATGCTTGTATTTACTGTTTAGAGTGATAATCCCATGCATGCCAACCCTGAAGATTTTATTTCAGCTCCATTTAAAGGCAGATGCTTGGCTTTGTTCAAGTCTAGCTACCTTTACATCCTGTCTATATGTGGGAGGGGGAGGTGGGGTTCAAACCAGTTATTAAGTGTTGTTACATAGCACAATATTAAGACCACTTAATATTATCTCACATATATATTCTTATTCTTATTATAGCGAAATTTGCCACCCTGACTCCTCCCACAGTTTTAAACTGGTTAATGGGTTGAAGGATAAAACTTACCAGGAAAGGTTTAAGCATCTTAACATGTATAGCTTGGAGGAAAGATGTACCAGGGGGGATATGATAGAAACATTTAAATACATAAAGGGAATCAGCACAGTAAAGGAAGAGAGTATATTTAAAGGAAGAAAAACTACCACAACAAGAGGACATAGTCTTAAATTAGAGGGGCAACGATTTAAAAGTAATATCAGGAAGTATTACTTTACTGAGAGGGTAGTGGATGTATGGAATAGCCTTCCAGCAGAAGTGGTAGAGGTAAACACAGTGAAGGAGTTTAAGCATGCGTGGGATAGGCACAAGGCTATCCTAGATATAAGACCGGGAACGGGGGACTAATAAAAGTATTAAAAAAATTTTGGGCAGACTAGATGGACCGAATGGTTCTTATCTGCCGACACATTCTATGTTTCTACACTACATAGACAGTAATATTCCGAAAACGTGCGGATAGTTCCCAATTGGTTTGCTATTACTTTGTGGAACGTTTCGCTGTAGGATTTATAGTTTTTCAAAATACGACCGTTTGAAGATGGCAACCGCACTCCAACCATTCCACAGTTACTCCAACCACACAACAGTTACTCCAGCCACTCCACCCAGGTACTCCGCCCACTCCAGTTGTAGACTACTGGTGGGGGCAAGAACACTTCACACAATTTCCCCAGAAATTGTAGCTTTCCTAGTTTTATTTGGAACATTGCATCAAGCATATGGGTTTTATATATTGAAATGCTTTAAAGGACAACCAAACTTAGTCCCTAGTATGAGGATAAACTGGCAATGTACTTTTGACACTACCTGCCAGATTATTCTCTGACCTCCAACTGCCATGCTACCCTTGGAAGCGGGCAGCCTGACTCGCGGGGGAAAAAAGGGAGAGAGACGGGAAAAGCAAATTCCCTGTATTCCTTGGGAAAAAAAAGAGCAAAATCTAAATAAATGGAAGCAGGCAGGCAGGTCTGCTCGGCTACTGTCTCTCTGCTAGTGCATCGACCAACCCCTGCACTGATTGGCTGTTGCAACTTGACACTGTCAAGTCTGAGGCAGAGCCGAGAGTAAACTCCCCCCTAATTTAAGGTTGGGCAGAGAGAATTTGAACATGGCAAGCAGTGGGTGGTAAAAAAATAAAAAAAGTAATGGTACTTTAATCCTGCACGCTGTCTACTGACCGTGTGCACCAAGATATTACGCCACTTGCCATGGGTAGCGTGCAAGAGAGGACCAGCAGAAGACAAATGAGGTCCATTGAACTCTCCTCCTGCACAGTACTTGGTAGGCAAGTGAAAATGGAGTTCACCTAACTGTTCTACTGTTGTGTATTACCGTTTTGTTTTTGGTGGCTGGGCATGATGGGAAATATTCCACAGCAAAAGTGCTCCCCAATACTAGCAGTCATTGACTTTATTCCCTATGAAGCTCAGCCAGTGTTTGACAGATTGAGCATCTTGGGAAACATAATCCTCAGCAGCTAGGAATTGATGGCCTAAATGCTGGGCAAGGGATATGTTAATAGCGGGACAGGCTGGAAAGGGCTCTTTGATGCTTTCTTATTTGGAAGAGTATCAAGTAACTGCTTTAAGCTGGGATATTATGGAAAAATATGTCTATTTTTGTCCCTTTCCATTTATTAAAGCTATTAAGTAATTCAATGCAAATAATGTTAGTACATGCCTATCAAGCTTAATTTGGGGCGGTATAACCTTTTATCAGTTATGATATATTGGTAAATATAAGGGCTCCTAGTCCAGATATTATCAGTGAGTTCTTTAATAGGGAATTAAATAAAGCAGTCACCTGAGAATATATATATCTACATATTATCTCTGTACAGATCTACTTTATATTTCTTTCTCAGCCAGGCTGACTGGTACATTTACCCCACAATATGTAGCTGGTCATTTACTAGTATGTCTGCTGTGTAAATAGATTTTATTTTAACTATAATTATTAAAAGCTAAGTTGTATATTACTAACCAGATACTTCAGATCTTTCATATTCAGGCATTTCTTTTGGACGCTCAAGGTTAACACAACGCTATGAAGCCCCTAGTGAATTCATACTGCTTTCAATATTTGGTGCACATTGGACGATTAAATGATTTAAATACTGATTGCACCAATTTGTTCCCTTCTGTGGCATTCAAGTGGTTCCGAATACGGATATATATATATATATATATATATATATATATATATATATATATATATATATATATATATATATATATATATATATAATAAATAGATCCCCTTTTTTTATTTTTGCTGCATTAAACATGGTTTTTAAATTAGATTTAAAAATAAATCTGGAAATATGCTTTAAAATAAATAAATGACTTGTTCCGGAGATCCTTTTTTGAAACATAAACCCTTAAAATCAATGGGAAAAAAAAATAGTATGTTAAACTTTTTAAAAGAACATAATCCACTGATGCTCACATTGTCCTTTCTCATTGTGCAGGGTGAACCCAAGTGGAACACTGGTTAAAATGACATATTATTAATTTGATGTTTATCCTAAATTCATGCTTTCCACAGATTATTTTTTGTACTGTAGCTTTAATAGGGACTGGCCCCTATAAAACACGAATACCCTACATTGGACGTCCTGCCCCGCCTCCTCGACCCCACCTTAAATTAGAACCTGTGACAATGAAATGTTATTTAACGTCCTGGTCTTGATGAGATAATGTGTATGAACTTAATCTAAGGACGGACTGAACAGAGCTGGTCACATTTTGGAGCAGGCGGTCGTTTTGTTGCCCACTCATGGAAGAATGTCATTTCATTAAGAGAACTGTGCCTACTAATCTGTGAATGTGCTGCTCTTACTGTTTGTACACAGGGCCATGTCTGTGTGTGTCTGTGTGTGTGTGTGTGTGTGTGTGTGTGTGTGTGTGTCTAGCTTATAGCATCTTATTAACTAAACCCTGGCAGATCATCTTAGAGGGAACCTGGCTTTCTAACAAAAGACTTTCTGAAGAATACCAGAAGCAGCTTAGGTAAAGTAACATAATCTTTGGTCTTCTCGGCCAGGATAATGGCCACACACAGACACGCGAGGGTCACCAGTTGGACATCAATACATTTTTGTTTTTTATAGGATGGTCGATGTTTTTGTGTTTTGGTTTCGTGCACCTACACTTCCAACAGTGGTGTATCTTGGTTTTGTGCTGCCCTAGGCTGCCCCTCCCCACCCCCGTTGCACACCTAAGACATGCCCCATCACCCACATTGAAAACGCATTAAATGCCCAATCACCCACATTACATGCCACCATTGCCCTCATTACCTACCCCCACCACGTCCATTACATGCCCCCATCACCCCGATTTTAATTGGAAGGAGCTAAAGCTTGCTGAACGGTGGGGTAGGGAGTGAAAATGTTTGAGGCAGCAGAAGTGTGCTTTAACACCCTCTGGCAAAGTGCCGCCCTAGGCGAGAGCCTTGTTTGCCTTGTGGAAGTTACACTACGGACTACCAATAGTCTTGCCATTTACACCCCTGTACCAAAAAAAATGGAGATGTAAAGGAAAAACTATTTTCATAGTTGTATTTATTATTATATGCACTCATATCATAGGGGAGGACTGTCAAATTTTGGCCCTGGGTGGGTAGGGAGATAAAAAAAAAAAAAATGTAGTGACCCCCTGCTTCAACTTCATCAGCCCACCGGTTGTCATCAGAGATAGATACATAGAGACAGGCAAGACAGATATGTTGACGAGTAAATAGACACCAAGCACTAGGAATTTAGTGGGGAAAAGTGATGCAACCTAGCCCATTGAGTCAGGTTCAGGAGCAAACTGGGCGGCATTTGCTCATGGCATTATAACCCCACCTGTGAAATGATGAATAGGGGACGTTGAGGGGATTGGCTCGGAAGGGTGCTTGGATGTCCACTGTACATGGACAGTTGCATTGACATGGGCATGAGGGCTAGTCACGGCAGCCAACATTCTTATCAAACCATTGTTCATGCTTCAATCATGACGCTCCCACTTGAATCTGGGCAGCTGTGGGTTGTGTGATGGGCTGGAAATTAGATCCTGACAAAAATGTACATTAAAGCGTTTGCTCATTCTTACAAGTTACGCAGAGGGGGTTTCAGTCAGTCTAGCTGCAGTCTATGTATGTGTTTAACTAGTTTCTTTCATTCTCACTTAGTTTACTCATACAAACTAAATGTTGTTTTTTTAAAAGAAACATATGACTTTCTTTTCATGTGCCAGGCATGTCACGCACAAACAAGCAAATTGACCTGCTTGGCACATCATGTGGTGAAAAGAAAATAGGAAGCAGTCAAAAGTAAATTACGGGATATGATCAAAATAATGGTATCTGAGGAAATTTTTTCCTATGCCGATAAAAACAATATATAGTTTGTGTGGGTACACTAAATGAGAGAGAGGAAAATTACAGCTAAACACAAACACAGCAGAAGTCTAAAAATAGCCATGGTCTATGCCCGAGTGCCCAATTTTTGTCCGAAACCGATTTGCAGCCCTCAAAGTGCCAACACCCACACATATATATATACACACACACACACACTTACTTATACTCCTATTCACACACGCTTATTCTCATACTCACACACTCGTACCCACACTTTTATGCTCATACTGACACACAATTATTACTCACAGACACTCGCACAAAAAGCTTTTCGACTTGAACACTTCTACAGACAGCGCATATGAGCCCGATTATCTGGAGAAACATAGAATGTGTCACCGGCAGATAAGAACCATTCGGTCCATCTAGTCTGCCCAATGTTCTAAATACTTTTATGAGTCCCCAGTTCCCTATCTCAGGGCTTGACAAATGTATCTGAGGTTTAGGAGCCAGCTAAAATATCTAGGAGCCAGACACATAAACACATTCAGTCACAGACAGACACACATAGTCAATCAGTCACATATATACACACACACACACACACATAGTCCATCACATATACATACAGAATAAAGGATAATTTATTCTAATTTGGAGTACCAGGGTGAAAATCCTCTCCGTGCACCCGCCACTTCTGAGTGCGAAACCCGCTACACCTTGTTTTAATACATATACATACACACATACACATCCACATACAAGGCAGCAGGTTTTTTTTTTTTTTTTTTTTTTTTAGTCAGACACATATATATACACACACACACACATCCAGTCAGACACATACACACACACAAACACATCCAGTCAGACACATATATACACACAAACACATCCAGTCAGACACATACACACACACACACACACACATCCAGTCAGAAACATACACACACACACACACACACACACACAAACACATCCAGTCAGACACATATACACACAAACACATCTAGACACATATATACACACAAACACATCTAGACACATATATACACACAAACACATATATACAAACACATACAAGGCAGCAGGTTTTTTTTAAAGTCAGACATATATATATATATATATATATATATATATATATACACACACACACACACACACACGGCAGCAGGGTTATTTTTTTAAAGGAAAAAGAAAAGCTCACATATCAATGTCCCCTCCCCCTGCTATAACACATCAATGCAGGGGGGGGGGGGGGGGGCGCGAATTCCAGCCTGGTGGCAGAGAGCAGCTTTCCTGCCAAGCTCCCCGGTGATCAGAACTATATCGGTGCGCGAGGGGGCGGAGCAGGAAGTCGGTGCAGCCGGTGCACTCACTCTGCTCCCTCGCGCACCGCTAGATAAAAGAGAAGAGAAAAACCTATCCTACTGCCAAGGCACCATGCGGGGCTCACGATACCCGGGCGCCAGGTCTGATTTCCTGGTCGCCATGGCGCCCAGGGTTTGTCGAGCCCTGCCCTATCTTATAGCTAGGATAGCCTTATACCTATCCCACGCATGCTTAAACTCCTTCACTGTGTTTACCTCTACCACATCTGCTGGAAGGCTATTCCATACATCCACTACCCTCTCAGTAAAGTAATACTTCCTGATATTACTTTTAAATCGTTGCCCCACTAATTTAAGACTATGTCTTCTAGTTGTGGTAGTTTGTCGTCTTTTAAATAAGAAGCAGATCCTTAAGCCACTGATGTCTGCTCCTCTCGGACGGATCAGCTGACGGCTCGGTGTGCCATAGTTTGGCCACCGCTGGTTTAGACTAAAAATGTTTTAGACGTCCGGTCACTTTAGGCCTAAGGGGTAAATATCTAAACAAAGCAAACCAAAATCTCACAACACATTTTAAATCCGACCTTAAATATTTTTGATTCCTATTTCCTGCATGATTTTATTCGCTTTGGTTGTCTTTTCTTGCTATTTGTGTACCAAGTATTTAATGAAGGAGGATTCCTTGGGGGTCCAAAGGAACGAGAAAGGGAACGTATACTCCTCTGCATGCACAGACACTGGTATTTCAGTGTGCTCTAGACTCTACTAACTCAGTGGACCAGAGACCTGCAGAAACCGAGCACCAGGATATGACCTAACCATAATACAGTGTAACCTTGTAGAGATCCATTCTAATTATGCACTAAATCAGGGATAATTACCAAAATTATATTTCAAAAATGAGTCTGAAATTTTTAGCTTTTAGACGGGTTGACTGTTGCATTTTTTTTTTTTTTTTTTATCACCATAACTTCTCCATAGACGTTTAGGGATCTCTTCTCCTATTATTAAAAATCATAGATAATCATCCTTTTTCTAGTTTATATAGCTTCCCATGTATAGATAATAATACGGTATATAATCTTTGTCATTTTTCTACTATTCCGACTCATACTTATTGCTTGTAGCGTATGGGATACGTCACTAACTCTTCCCCAACTCATGTTTTCTTGTCTAGACAAACTACTTTGGACTTTGGTATTTTGGAAAAGCCCAACAAGCCAGGTGGGTGGAACTCGAGAAGACCTTGAAGAAGCAGTTGGACAAACATGCCATCGAGCCCGTACTTTATTTCGGAGTAATGTTTTACGTTCCGAGCGTCTATCATCTAAAGGAAAGCGCTACCAGGTACGTAGGCCTCCATGCTTTATGCCATTCATCCCTGATCGGGGATGGGCAAAAGTACAAGAAGTATCCGTGGCAAGGTCTGTGGCAAAGTCCAGTAAATGTCCACCATCAACACTGTTGTTGCCTGTTTGCCAATGTTGTTGTTCTGTTTTCTAATGTAATTGTCTCCAGCTACATGCAGGATGTCCACCTTCTTATCCTTCGCGCAGATGCAAGTCTTGCAGTCCAATCTTTTCTATCCACTGTTAGGCCTCTCTAACGTGCTCAGCCATTCAAAGTGATCGTTTGCCTGAGGGCTGACTGTGTCTCTATAATTGAAACATAAATGAAAATAAAGTTTGGTGTCCCTTTCAGCCTCGTTTTAGATGATTATTGCTGAATCTCTGGGAAACAACCTCCTGAATTATCCTAAAGACTTGAATACCAAGTTACACCCCCCCCCCCCCCCAAATTCCTCCATCACTGGCTGTTTTTTGGTTGACTGTTCATATCCGATCACTATTTAGTAACCCGAGGACATTTATGTTCGTGGGAGAAATTGTGTTGGCCCCTGGCCAGTGCCACACGTTAAAGAACTGTGCTTCCCATCCACCTTTAAGCTCCTGAGATACAGCATGGCCTCGCATGTGGCACATCATGGGGAGAACAGTCACCCCTGAGAAGTAAGCGAAAACTCATCTACGTCTATAAGCCAATAGACTTAGATGAGAGGTATGAAAGCGAACCAACCAGCTTTTTTCCTGACTTGGCTAAGATCCAGCACAAACAACTTTGGGGAACAATTATTAAATTATAGCCCCCCCCTCCCCCAGGTTGGGCCTGGTGTGATCAGGGAGCAGTTGTGCCTTGAATTGTATTGAGAGGGGTTTAACTCCCACCAAACAGCTTGTCAGATAACCCACCTATTAAGACGGTAACCCGCTATTAAGAAGTGTCTGTGACCCATTGGTTATAATGTATTTCTCATCTTACTACCAGCATTAATTGATGAGATTGCAAAATGAGCCATTCATTCCAGGCTAAAAGTTGCCAGCCCTCCCCTGCTTTCCACTTGCCAGTTTTAGCATCGCACTAAAGTGTACATAATCCTGCAAGGTGTACGTGCACTTCTACAGCGTGCACATGTGTTCACAAAATAATCCTCTTTTTTCAAGGGATCGTGCCATTTGTTCCTGTGCTCTTTCAAGCGGAATCGCTCAGGTTGAGTGTGTGTGTGTGTTTCTTTTAAAATGAATCTTCAGGGTGTGCAGGTTTTGTTATTTTTTGTTTTTTTGTATGTGGCTATAGTCCTTGTATACTGCCGATTTTAACATCACGGTGCTGTATCTTTCTAAAAGGAAAAGTCACTCATCTATAGAAAAAGGTTTTCAATTCTACAGAGAAAGCGAACTACTTCCGCTCATATGTGGATTACACCTTGAGCATCTTCAGACAAGTGAAGACCTGCAGGAGCTGTTTGCTAGGTGCCTAAAACTATAATTTACATACAGAAATGGAGACTTAATAAACCCTAATAATGCATTATAAAAGGCTAAGCTCCTTCCTAAAAATTTTTATTTTATTTATTTTTTTACAAATATGTCTTTTTTTATAAGCAGACCTGGGTCAGATAACCTATTTGAAAATATACCCAAGAAATGTCAAATACCATACATTGGATCTTATTCATCACACCTTATTGAATACCGTAGACTTCACCAGCAAAACAGTCATACGAGGTATTTTATGCCATTGAATCAGGCCGATTTTATGTTTCTTTGAATAATCGGTAATGTGGAGTTGCCTATCCTCAAACTGTTTGAATCGCAAATGAGCTACTCTGACCGATATCTATTTATTTGCCTACCGAGCTATGCAGAGATGATCCGAAAGGGAGGAGACCCATCAAAAATAATCAAAAGTTTTATTTTTTATTGTCCAAATGTTTGTGGCCTTTTAAATGACAAATGAGTACCTTTTAGCGGTAAATATCGCATTCATACAGAGCGTAGACGCATTTCTTGAATTGCATTAGGTCCTGTGTTTGATTTTAAATTCAGTGAGAAAAAGCAGATCATTTTTTTTTTTTTTTTTTTGAGCTGTATATTTTTGTCTGCCATATCTGGAGTGACTAGGATAGAAATGTTTATTTATTGTATTTTTTTGGAAACTGTGTTTCCCTGGAAGAATAGTAATCTGTAGTATTTCTTTGGTGTTACAGCTCCAGTACAATATTACATGTAAAGATAAAATACATATTCAAGTTGTGGAGAGCGTGCATTATAAGAGTACACATGGGGACATTTAAAATACAGGTAGATACACTGTTTTTAGCAAATTAAAGGCCAACTGTTGCAAAAAATGTTTAGTTGAAAGATTGTGTCCAGTGTAGGCATTTTAAAAAGAAATGCTTTAATGAAAAAATATAAATGAAGTACCTCACTGAGCCCTTTTTGTTCCATACATCTTTATCAGGGAGCGGACATGTTTAGAATCTTGGGTTAGATGAATGAAGAACTGACACACCTGACCCAAGATGTCGCCTCCCCGATAGCGCTAGACAGAGCTAAGATGGCTCTATACGGTACTTCTTTTATATTCTTTCATCAAAGCATTTTTATTTAAAATGTCTGCACTTGATACATTCTACTAGACAGAAATCATTTTGTTGTTGACAGTTGTCCTTGAACTGGTAGATT